>OY740812.1:13516901-14098851 GCA_963514005.1 Raja brachyura
ATTTCTATGTTTCTATAATGATTTGGTGTCTGATCACACAGCTGTGCTACAACCTTGGGCAAGTCACCACAAACTCACCGGTTCTCAACTGATTCTTGACCTAGTGCTAGAGAGGAGAGGTTGAAGCAAGGGGGCAGATCAGCTGCGGCGATGCCCAATATTGGGGCAGTCTTGGGACCACGTGGCTTACTCCAGTTTTCAGCAGTTCTTGTGTACTGCTCTGACCACAACCAGAAACTCCTGGTTCTCAGTCTGAAGCACCGGCGGTGGATTTATTTCATGCTGAGCCCTCATTCTAGTGGCCTGACTACTGACCCCACTGCTGTCATAGTGGAACCAGGACTGTCCGGTCAGGTGGTGAGAGGCACCCACCACTTCTTGCATCACTCAACATGTTGCCAGCACCCTGGAGCCAGCAGCTCATCTCCTAGGCAGGTCCAGAAATGATCCGCCTCAGTCCCGAGAGGGTATCGAGGTTCCTAATCATTTGTGTCCCCCTGGAAAACAAGGTACAAAAGGCTAACTGTTGCCGGCAACTAGGAGCAGGATGTGGAGTACAGGAGGAAGGGTGACGACACCAGCCCTCTGTACCCCAGTTAAACGATCAGCAAGTCCACGACAGACTCACACTGTGTCACCACATGCAGTGTGGGGCATACCCCTCCCCACCTTGCCCACCTCTCTCCAACTTATAGCACACTTGGTTCCTCACTTTCCATTGTTCTTATGAAGGATTTTTAAATCTCTTCCACCACAGATGCTACCCGACCTGTTGAACATTTCCAGTGCATTCTGGTTTTAGACTGAAGACTTCAGACATACATCGTTTAAACAGGCCCTTCAGCCCACTGAGTACACGCTGACAGCGATCATCCCGTATGTACACTAGCACTATCCTCCACAATAGGGACAATTTACAATTTTACCTGAAGCCAATTAACTTACAGACCTGCACGTCTTTGGAGTGTGGATGGAAACCGGAGCGCCCGGAGAAAACCCACACGGTCACAGAGGGAACGTACAAACTCCTCACAGACAGCAGCTGTAGTCAGGATCGAACCTGGGTCTCCAGCGCTGTAAGGCAGCAATCCTGTGCTGCGCCACTGTTTTGTTTACAACCAGTTCCCGTTGCTCTTGAGCAGAGATGCAGGACGGACTGGGTCAGCCAGCCAGAAAAAGCTGGCAGAAACATTGCAGAATCAAACTCCGCAAGGAAATTGGTTTCAGTAAAATTGTAGTCACGGGATGTTGGTGAAACTGAAAGCCTAGAAAACCCAAGGACCTGATTATCAACGTCCATATTTTGGAACAAGGTCACCATATAGGTCACTGTGGAGTTCCAGTGTTCTTCATGATTCAAGATTTGATACATTCTGGATCTGTCTCATTGGATTGCGGGGTTGCAAATAACGTTCACTGTTTAAGGAATATGTGTGCACTATTTTGCACCCATTTCTCCCCTCTCCCGAACATAGACACAAATGCTGGAGTAACTGAGCGGGACAGGCAGCATCTCTGGAGAGAAGGAATGGGTGACATTTCGGGTCGAGACCCTTCCCTCCCTCCCCGCTCACCTACATTCTCTTTTCTCTCGCTTCACAATTTGCAACTCTTCAATCCTTTTGTCTCACACTTTCCGCCTTATCATCTCTGGCCTTTGTCCACCATCTGTCTATCAACACCCCCCCCCCCCCCCCTCCACTCTCCTCACCTGTAGACCTATTACCTGCCAGGTTTAATCCTGCCCCTCCCAGCTTTCCTCTCTCCCCCCCCCCCCCCCCCCACTGCCTGAAGGGTCACAACTCGAAACATCACCTATCCAAGTTCTCCAGAGATGCCGCTGAGTTATTCCAGCACGTTACGTCTCTTTTTGCAACAAAGAGACGTTTGAGAAAAGAAGGTAGACACAAAATGCTGGAGTAACTCAGCGGGACAGGCAGCATTTCTGGAGAGAAGGAATGTATGATGTTTCGGGTCGAGACCCTTCTTCAGACTCGTTTCTTCAGACGTCTCGACCCGAAACGTCACCCATTCCTTCTCTCCATAGATGCTGCCTGTCCCGCTGAGTTACTCCAGCATTTTGTGTCAAACTTCGATTTAAACCAGCATCTGCAGTTCTTTCCGACGCAGCTTGTGAAAAGAGTTGGGGTAATGATGATACCTTGCATGGCCTCCTTTTTCACTGGGATTGGATCTGCTATGAACCTGTTGGTTCGGATCATGGCTTCATGCCATCATGTTGCAGACTTTGAAGAACAAGCAGAAAGATCTTTCAGTATCCCCATCGGTCAATGAAATCAGAGAGCTCTGTAATGTGAAAGAAGGTCATGTCTGCGGCTGATGCTGCTCCCTGCATTTCTCTTGGACTTGTGCCCGAAAAAGGCACAGGTGAACAGTAGCTACGTTGTGATCCATAGAGTAATTCTCCAGTCTCTGGCAGAGAGACAAGGAGATCCTTTCCCTATGCCTTCTTCCCTGAAACTGATGGGCAACAGTCAACCATCCTTGGATGAAATCATGCGCAGTCAACTCCATTCTTCAAAGTGAAGTTCAGGAGGATCCCAACAGTGACAGCTCTGATCAACGCTCCATTATTAGAGATCAGTTGCAAAGGCACATTGACGTTGACTTCACTGCACTGGGCCAGACATGAGCAGGAGATTGCCTTCTTCTGGAACTGAAGGTGGATGACATCTTCCTGGGGCTGGCATGTTGTTGTTAGCAAAGCAGGACCAAGGATAAAATGCTTGTCATAACCAACATCTTATTTATTCACCAGAGAGACAAGCTAATGAATGTTGACACCTGGTCCAGGCTTAATCCCTACTGGAACAAGAGCCCTCATGATGCCCGATTCTGCTACACAATGCTAGCCTAATCTGCCCTGTCAGTTCCACAGCCTGACTGCTAACCAGAAGACTTGGGTTTAAGGTGAGGGGAGAAAGATTTAATAGGAACCTGAAGGGTAACTTTTTTACACAAAGAATGATGGGTGTAGGGAACGCATTGACAGAGGAGGTAGTTGAGGCAGCAACATTTAAGAAACATTTAAACAGGTGCATGGATAGGATAGGTTTAGAGGGATATGGACCATACGCAGGCAGGTGGGACTAGTGTAGATGGGACATACTGGTCGGTGTGCGCAAGTTGGGCCGAAGGGCCTGTTTCCACACTGTAAGGCTCTATGACTAAGTATCTGGGGTGGGGCTTGAATCATGACCTCCAGCCTAGATGGGACAGGGCCGTGAGTCGCACCCAACATTTAAGCAAAATAGAAGGTAGATTTGGAGTGCAAACCCAAGCTGAACTCGCAGCAAGGTGAATGCTGAATGCAAGCTGTGTTAGCTCAGGTGAGTGAAGGAATTTACCAGCACATTCCTCCTGTCACACGCAGCGAGAGGGAAGGAGCGGAGGTCTGAACATTGCCTGTGACCACCTGGGCAACTGCTGCCAGAGACTCCATCGCCCACCCCATCACTCACTGTGGGGACACCACTCTGACAGACAGAAATTACCTTCTCATGTTGACCTCACTTCCTGTTTGTGTCTGAGTAAAACATCAAGTCTTTTAATGGGCACCTTTGATAAAGAAACTGATTAAGAAGAATTATCTCAAGAGCTTCAGCTTCATTTTAAACTGAAGAAGTTTGTTTCAGTAACCAGGTCAGGTGGTAGTCCAAGGGGTGGTTGGAGTGTCTAAATTCTCTTGTTGTTCACAAAATTCTCACAAAGACTATAATATTTAATCCAAATAATATTTAACCACATGAATAAATAAACAGATAAAGTGCAAATAAACAGATAATGGTCTATTAATGTTCAGAGTTTTGTTTGAGTTCAGTTTATTATCCCGATGGCTGTGGGGAAGTAGCTATTTCTGAACCTGGTCGTTGCAGTCTTCAGGCTCCTGTACCTTCTACTTGAAGGTAGCGGGGAGATGAGTGTGTGGCCAGGATGGCGTGGGTCCTTGATGATGCTGCGAGCCTTTTTGAGGCAGTGACTGCGATAAATCCCCTCGATGGGAGGGAGGACAGAGCCGATGATGGACTGGGCAGTGTTTACTACTTTTTGTAGTCTTTTCCGCTCCAGGGCGCTCAAGTTGCTGAACCAAGCCACGATGCAACCGGTCAGCATGCTCCCCACTGTGCACCTGTAGAAGTTAGAGAGAGTCCTCCTTGACAAACGAACTCTCCGTAATCTTCTCAGGAAGTAGAGGCATGATGTGCTTTCTTAATAATTGCATCAGTGTTCTTGGACCAGGAGAGATCTTCAGTGATGTGCACGCCCAGGAATTTGAAGCTCTTGACCCTTTCCACCATCGACCCGTTGATATAAACGGGACTGTGGGTCCCCATCCTACCCCTTCCAAAGTCCACAATCAATTCCTTGGTTTTGTTTGTGTTAAGGGCCAAGTTATTGCGCTGGCACCATTTGGTCAGTTAGTCGATCTCTCTTCTATACTCTGACTCATCCCCATCAGTGATACGTCCCACAACAATGGTGTCATCGACGAACTTGATGATGGAGTTTGCACTATGACCGGCAACGCAGTCATGAGTATAGAGTGAGTACAGCAGGAGGCTGAGCACACAGCCTTGAGGTGCTCCCGTGCTGATTGTTATGACACATTTCCATCAATATGAACAGACTGTGGTCAGTGAATGAGGAAGTCGAGGATCCAATTGCAGAGGGATGCGCAGAGACCCAGTTCTGCGAGTTTGGTAACCAGCTTGGAGGGGATGATTGTATTAAATGCCAAGCTGTAATCAATGAATAACAGCCTGGCATATGAGTTTTCGTTGTCCAAGTGGTCCAGAGCAGAGTGAAGAGCCAGCGAGATCGCATCCACCGTTGATCTGTGGACACACTGGCGGTAAGCAAGGCTATTTCACTTGTGAGGCCCCCCATAATCCCCCACCCCCATGCCTAGAGGACCATAACTACCCGACAGTGACAGTCTGACACTTGTAGATCCTACTGTATGTTGTCATTAAACAGTTGATTTTAACATACATATTGGATTCACCGCGGAGCGGGCGATGCCTGACCTGGATCGCTGTTTGAAGCTCTGGAGTGTTGGGCCAGCTGGTTCAACATCATGAAGCTGTGGTTTGCGGAGCTCCCAGCCTCGGGCCGCGCTGATTTCAACATCGCGGAGCCCTGGGATCCCTTTGCCAAGGGCCGCCAGTGTGAATCTCCACCCAACTCGGCCTGTGAACTTCGGGAGCCACAGTCTCCGGTAGGAAGTGGCCGATTCGGAAGTCCAAGCCGCTGAGCATGTTCTCCCGTTCCGACGTCGGATGGTGACCCCCAAATTTCATTGTACCGATGGCCATGATGGGGGGTCCAAGAGGAGGGGGTCTGTTGGAGATGGGAAAAGGGATCATCAATGGGGGCGAGGACACCTTCCCATGGAAGAATGGTGTGAGGTGGAGGCGACTGAAGAAGAGCTCCAAATCGCGGCGGGCGCAGAAACCATTGAGGTGGGGACGGAGGGGGACAAAGGTGAGGCCTCTGCTGAGGACAGACCATTCAGTATCTGAGAGGGGGAGGTCAGGGGGGATGGTGAACATATGGCAGGGATGGGGGTTGGGGCTGGAGGAAGGCAGGTGAGTGGACTGAGGCCAAGGCGATGTCTGGTGGAGGGGTGGTGGATGGTCAGGGGGTAGGGGGGTATGAGGACTGTAGTGTGGGTGGGGAAGAGCTGGGGTCACATGATTTGACGGGAATGGGAAAGACCCAGTGGAACAGCAACTGAGATGACCAGGTTTGGGGGACTAGCACTAGGACCCAGCGCAGTCAAACCCAGGGGAGTGGGGATCTGCAGCGTGGAAACGTCAGGCCCGGTGCTGAATCCAGGTTGCAGGTAAGGCGACGGCTGCGGGCTGCTGGAGGGCAGTGGAATGGCCAGGGTCATTGGGGAAAGAGTAGGAGGTCCCGGTGGGCGGATGGTCAGTGGGGCGGCGAGGTTCGATGAGTCCGGGGAGGCAGCAAGGTGAGTAGGCTCCCCTAGATCTCGAGACCCTACGCTTAAGCTTGTCTAGTTTATACGCAAATCCGGCCCTGGCGGTAAGCGAACTGCAGTGGGTCCAGGTTTTTGTCGAGGTAGGAGTTGATTTGCGCCATGATCAACCTCTCAAAGAACTTCATCACCACCAACGTTAGTGCCACTGGTCGATAGTCATTGAGGCACGTCACCTTGTCCCTAGTGCAGACATGCACTACTGTGGCTACGCCAGAGCAGGTTAAAGGACAGCACTCCTGCAAGATGCAGCACCTTCAGCTGCAGACTCTGCCTTGAAGCAGTTCTGGAGACTTGATGGTTACCTGTATGGTCAGGTAACATCAGTCCTCAGACCAATGTCCCTCGGCCTACTGGAGAATGCGGAATGCAGGCTTCCTTACTCATTGAACAGTTGCAAAACAGAAGGAGGCCATTTGGCCCACTGTTTCTATGCTGGCACAAAGGTGTAGTCCTACCTAAAGACACCTTCCCGCACCAGGTCCTTAATCCTTCTGCAATTTGCTCTTGGAGTGCAGATCCAGGCCCCGAGTACCTGTCCCAAGGGCTTCCATCTCGTTGAAGGAAGGAGTTTCAGGAAGGAACGGTCCTGGAGCATCATTTATTGTCCACAGCAGTATTACAAACACTACACAATCCATGGAGTCACATACAGAGTCTGGGGAGATGCAAGCACCTCTTGTAAAACCGTAGCATGCCAACCAGAAAACCTGCCAGCATTAAGTTCCATTAATTTCCCAGCAAGTGTTTTGTTATTAAAGTCAATTATTTAAGCTTCTTATTTAAGGTGTCAACCCTTAACGAAAGGTTCATTCTGATTGCTTCTGTCAGTTTTGCACCATTTGCAGTGTTTTCTTAATTCTTCATTGTGCCCCGTTTTAATAAGAAGTTCCCATTGACGAGGACTTATGATCCAAGGGTTTCAATAACAGCTTCACACCCTCTGCCTCCGTCCCAAATAAATCAGTCAAACTTTGATTACCTTCAACCCGACGACTGTAAATCAATGACTGAAAAAGCCAGGGTGTCATTTTTATTGTCCTGGTAATCAAGGGATTTACCACCTCTATCTTGTAGTTTTAAGTTCTGCTGAGATTTTATCAGTAAACACTTATTTGATGCCTCAGAATTTATTATCCAATTCTTACACCAGTTTCTGACGCAGCTGGAGATAAAACGTAGGAAGCAATATCTACGGTTGGATAGCGGCAAGCGGCAACATTAGTTAGCAGCAGAGGGCAAAGCCCTGTCCCACTGTACGAGGTAATTCAAGAGCTCTCCCGAGATTTTAAAAAAATCAAACTCGTGGTAAACATGTAGAATGTACGTAGCGGGTACGTCGGAGCTCGTGACGTCTCTTACCGGCTCGTAACGCTAACGGCAGGTACTCGGGAAACGCGGTAAGCTCGTGAAGACCCGTGAAGATTTTTCAACATGTTGAAAAATGTCCACGAGGGCCCCGAGTACCTACGAGCGGCTATTACCGTACTGGGCCTGTCCCACTGTACGAGGTAATTCAAGAGTTCTCCCCAGTTTCCCCTGATTCGTACTCCGAGTATTTAATTCGAGCCCCTCCCAAGCCTTGAAACAACACAGCGCTGGAGTTGGTCTTCTTCTTGTGTGTGGAGTGCACAGCCTAAAGTTGTAAGACAACTTGTTCCGTTTGATCTTCTGTTTGTGCACGACAGGTTGATTGCATTCGTCGAAACAGGGTGGACCATGTGAAGGTTGCAATCTCCCACCCCGCTGGAGTTGGTGTAACAGGGTTATACCCTCACTCAGTGCCTTGTATTAGCACCTCAAACTAGTTAAAGACATTTTAGTAGGGAATATTATTTTAATAATATGTTTAGTTTTAAGCACATGTTGATTTTAGACATTTTAATTATTAGTTTATTAAATTTGAAGTGGATTTGTCACAAACTCGAAACAGGGGGGAATTAATATTGGTGGAAAAAATGTTGAAAAATGTAGCTTTATTTTTAATTGATATGTGTACTGGCATGTTTTGTCTAAAGAAAAGCTCTGCTTACAGCATTAAATGTAGAAACAAGGAACTGCAGATGCTGGTTTACAAAAAAAGACACAAAGTGCTGGAGTAATTCAGCAGGTCAGGCAGCATCTCTGGAGAACATGGATAGGTGATGTTTCAGGTTGGGACCCTCCTTCATACTTCTTCACATTAAAGATGTTCTTAGTTCTTATGCAGCTCCCCCACACTGACACAGGAGGGGTGTGGAGCAGGATTACGGGAGAGGGTTCAGCCACGGGCTAAAGCACAAACAGTATGCTGAGCACACCTCTCGCTGCTCACATGTGCAGACTTTAGCTGTGACACCAACGTCCAGGCAGTCACCTGCACTCACTAACAGCCACACTTCATTGGAGAAATATGAGTCTGAAAAATGGTCCCGATACGGAATGTCCCCCCACCCATTTTCTCCAGAGATGCTGTCTGGCCCCTTGCGTCATTCCTGCATTTTGTGTCCATCTTCTGGAAATCTAGTCCTCTGGATACACACCTCTCTGATTGCCTTGCTGGGTAATGTTCCTCAGATCGGAGGGGGAGCAGTGAGGGGAGCCTCTCAGTCTGGCAGCCTCCTCCTCAGGGGCATTGGGGCAGTTAAACCCCATGCCCCAGTGTCCGAGCTGCACGCCTGGCATCTCCCTGGAATGCATTCATTCATTCATGGTTAATGAACAACTCTCTCTCGAGTTATATAAGAGACCGCTGTGTCTGAAACGTGTCCTGGTCACTTTACACAAGGACACCATGCATATATTGCTTCAGGCTTCCACGCTGCAGGCTCACAGGCAACTCGCTGCAGGTAGAGGCAGTGGATGAGGAGCAGAAGAGGAGATCTGAGGGTCAAGAGTGGGAGGCGGATGTGAAGTCATGAGGCCAGCCAATGTCATTGTAGCCATCCCATCCAAAATCTAGATCAGAACATGATGGGAGAGAGTCTATGGGTGGAAAGGGCATGTTTGATGGGTTATAGTCAAGCAGTTGGTGACTGGAATACGAGTCCATACAAGACAGGAAAGCTTCAGAAAGCTGGTGGGAACCCAGACACAGGCACAGTGTGGTGCACATTGAACTTCACCCAAACTATACTGCCCTAAGTTGACAAAAGGAAGCAACTGACGTTGTTGTCAAAATTAGGTTATTGCTTGTGTTAGGGTACTTGAGAGAAGCTCTACACCAGTGGTTCCCTGCCTTTTTTAATTGATGGCTCCCTTGGGCTCTTTAATTTTTCTGTGCCCCCCCCCCTCCGACATTATTAACGGAAACAAGTGGCCCCCTTCATTGAACCTGTGGCCGCCTAAATCCCCACATTTTTCTGTGGCCCCCCTGAAATTTGCCATGACCCCTTTGGGGCCATTTGGCCCCAGGTTGGGAATCACTGCTCTACACAATGGTGAACAAAATAAGTCTTCTCTGAGTACAATTTGAAAATATTTATACCAGAGAAGTAAGAAATTCCATCACAGAGAGCTGAAAGAAAAACACGTTTTCCTCATTTACAAGAAAACGCCTTTCTGTAACAACTGTAACAACTTTACCCCAAACGGGTCTGTATTCCCCGCACAAAACCCTTGGAAATTTAAATGGTTGGATTGTGTTTGGGATGAATCCAACTAATCTCTAGAAAGTCATTCTCTTTCTTATTTACTCTCTCTCTCTCGTGCTATAAATTCATAGCTTCATCTCCCTTTGCATTTCCATCTCACTTGACCCTCTGTTTTAAACTTGTGACACAATCCCTCTCCTTCTCTCTCCCTTTGCTTAAAACCCTCCCCGATTCCCTTCTGTTTACACCTCACTTGTTTAAGCTTTTGCCCGTTTCCTTCTCTTCCCTCTGTCTCAGCTGAACCCTCTGCTTGGTCTCTCTCTCTCTCTCTCTCAGGTTTCTCAGCCCAATCTCTCTTTCTCTCTTTCCTTTTGTCTCACCCATCACCTGCTCCCAGCTTGTTCACTCTCCCAGTTGGAGGAACAGCACCTCATATTCCGCTTGGGGAGTCTGCATCCTCTGGGCTTAAACATTGAATTTTCTCAATTCTGTTAACCCTGACTGCCTCCCCCCCCCCCCCCCCCCACCTCTCCACCTCTCCCTCAGCCCTCGGGCCCTGACATTCCTTCTCCATCTCCCCCCCCCCCCCCCCCCAGTCGCACTAGCTTCTCATTTTCACACCACAAACAGCTTACAATGGCCTGCTTCCTTTGTCACCAATACTTTTTTGCATATCTTTCACTCATTGTTCCTTATCTCTCCACATCACTGTTTATATCTCTCGTTTCCCTGATCCCTGACCAGTCTGAAGAAGGGTCTCGACCCGAAACGTCGCCTATCTCCTTCGCTCCTTAGATGCTGCTGCACCCGCTGAGTTTCTCCAGCTTTTTGTGTAACCCTCCATTCTCCAGCATCTGCAGTTCCTTCTTTAACACAGGAGGTATTAGATGTCGCCGCTGGCTTTAAAGTGGGTGGCCCAGGATGCTAGGGACGGCAAGGGAGGAGATTGCTGGAGCCCCTGACAAAGATTTTTAACTGCTGTGGAGAGGCGGGCAGGTGGTGCACGAGTCTCTTGTGGCTGTTCCTCTCATCAAATCTACTAGTTTAGTGTAGAGATACAGCGCGGAAAGAGGCCCAGAGTCCGCGCCGACCAGCTAACACTTAACACCACACTACCCTACACACACACACACACACACACACTAGGGAGAATGTTTACATTTATACCAAGCCAATTAACCTACACCATTATGTCTTTGGAGTGTGAGAGCTCCCGGTTACAGGAACAAACTCAATCCAGACAACACCCGTAGTCAGGATCGAACCCGGGTCTCTGGCGCTGTAAGGCAGCAACTCTGCCATTGCGTCACCGTGCCGCCCCACTCTACCGGCTGCCCCCCAATGTCCCATTTTATTTCTCCCTTTCCCGAGTATATGAAAGCCCCCCCCCCCCCCCCTTAGTATATCCATTCGCAGGAACATACCCTCGCAGACACACGCTACACTCATTCTTCAGTGCTCCGGCAAGTTCCAGACTCAATGTTGCTGCTCAATGTCTCTGACCGGGGAACTGGCCCCACCGTGCACTCACAACGACGAGGCGCAGCCGAGAGACCAAGGGAAGAGTGTCAGGAGAAAGGACTGCAGAGGGGCACGCAGGCCTCCAGTTCCGTGTAGAAAATACCGTGTCGCTGTTTTGAATGACCAACTGCAGACTTCTGTCCGCAAACATCTCAAAAGTAGGTTTGGCCGTTCGGGCAGCATCCGGCGGGACATAAACTGTGTTGTGTTTCAGGTTGAGAACCGTTCAACAGAACCGTAAACGTTCATGTCACTGCCTGATGAAGGGTCGAAGACCTAAAATTAAAATGCCAACTATTTTTCATGCCACCCCCCCCCATCCCTCCATGCCCCCCCTCCCCAAATCCCTCCATGCCCCCTCCCCAAATCCCTCCATGCCCCCTCCCCAATCCCTCCATGCCCCCTCCCCAAATCCCTCCATGCCCCCTCCCCAATCCCTCCATGCCCCCTCCCCAAATCCCTTCATGCCCCCCTCCCCAAATCCCCCCATGCCCCCCTCCCCAAATCCCTCCATGCCCCCCTCCCCAAATCCCTCCATGCCCCCCATCCCTCCATGCCTCCCCAATCCCTCCATGCCCCCTCCCCAAATCCCTCCATGCCCCCTCCCCAATCCCTCCATGCCCCCTCCCCAAATCCCTCCATGCCCCCTCCCCAATCCCTCCATGCCCCCTCCCCAAATCCCTTCATGCCCCCCTCCCCAAATCCCTCCATGCCCCCCTCCCCAAATCCCTCCATGCCCCCCTCCCCAAATCCCTCCATGCCCCCCATCCCTCCATGCCCCCCATCCCTCCATGCCTCCCCAATCCCTCCATGCCCCCCTCCCCAATCCCTCCATGCCCCCCCTCCCCATCCCTCCAAGCCCCCCCAATCCCTCCATGCCCCCCCAATCCCTCCATGCCCCCCCAATCCCTCCATACCCCCCCTCCCCTCCAATGCCCACAGATGCTGCCCGACCTGCTGAGCATTTCCGGCATCGTCTGTTTTTGTTTCAAATTTCCAGAACTTGCAGTTTTTAGTTTTAATTCCTCATGTAGATTATCTGTTATTTATTTCACTTTTTCTCATTACATCAGAATTGGTATGATTGTTGGTATATGTCTCTACATCAGACAGTATCCATTTTTCACGGTGAGTGTTGCCTTCACAGTGACGTGCGTGGATTGCTTGCGGCCACTGGAGACTGGACACAGATGTCGGTTCCCTTCTTTAACCCCGTGTTGTCTGGTGTCCTGTTCTGACTTTGCTTGATGAAACACCTTTTGCAATGCTGATCTCTGCGAGATCCTCTCCTACTGTCAAGGGTTAATATCCTGCCTCTGGAGTCTGGGAGACCTCAGTGACTGAAATTGGACAGTAAACACAAAAGCCAGTGTTGGCTGTTTAATTTGTAAATGGATGAGAAAAATGGGCTTCTGAGCCTGAGTGCAGGTTGTCAGATTGAGCCCAAGGATGTAATTATCCCAGCGACTGACATATCACAGACGTCAGCTTCACAAAACAATTGACCAGGGTTAAATAATGGATGTTGCAAAGATCGATAAACAACCAGTGGCGATATCTCTTTAACAACATTTATAGATATTCCTTTTGGGATATTCAGGGTAAAGGGGAAGGGGCCATGGGATGCTTTTCATTAAGCCTATTTCATTTCGGAGTCACGTGAGTGACTTCGTGAAGAACCCGCCAGCACGCATGCGCGACATATCGTCGCTCGCATTGCAATCGACGGCTGGAGAGGAGCGCGGCTCGTCACCAGCCCTTCATAAGGGCCACTCAGGTAAGTACTAACAACCTTGAGTTGGTTGTTCTGTGTAAGTAATTGTGTTTTCTTCCACAGAGACATGGACAGCAGGAAAAATAAAGGCCGTAAAACTTCTACAAGGAGTTGTCGGCAAACCCAACCCGGAGCCCCCCTCCACGGCAGGAGGACGGGCCGGGAAAAAGGCGCGCAAGCCGGGGAGCCCTGTATTCACAGGATCCGGTTCACCGACGCAGCTATGCCCTAGCGGGGTACCTGCAGAACAATCAGTCGGTACAGCGCCGGAGCAGGTGCATCCTGACTCCATCTCTCTCTCACCCACTGGGTCGTTTGTAGAGACAAGCAAAAGGGATTTGCGTGCTGATGCACGGCCCTTCTCCCTGAGCCCTCTTGAAGGAGGCAGGGATACAATTCCACTACCTAGCCCTTCGCGGGTTGAGGTCTCACCAGGAGCCACTAGGAAGTGGTCTGGTGAATCAGGCAGGCCCGAGTCCACTGGCAGACCAAGAAGGGCCAGTGTCGACTCACCACCCAGAGGCACCAGGAGGAGTCACAAGGGTGGAGCCTCGCCTAGGTCACCACTTCCCCCGCTGGGGGCAGGTCGGGACCGTACGCCGTCTGGGGCCAGATTCAGGACAGTCGGCAAGCCCGTGCGGACGTCGGGTCACCACGCTGCGGCGTCAGGTGCCGACCTCTCCCCACCCATGCCCTTCGAGGCAGCCGGGTCCAGCTCAGCGAAGAGGAGGCGCTCGAGCAGGTCCGCGCGGGAATCGCTCAGCTTCGCCGAGGCGGCTGGTAGCGACACATCATCACAGTACCGATATTACCTCGACGAGGTACGGACTGATGATCGGAGCCTCAGGAGTTCCTTCGGGCACGAGGCCTCTTACCTCCCACACCCGCCCGATGAAGGGCGCTTGGATCGTATGGAGAGGATATTGGAGCAAGTTCTACTCAATCAGAAACAGGACACACACAGCTCCAGGGGACTCGTGGATATATCCCCGTCCCCATCTATGGACAACATAAGACCAGATGAGGAGGATATCCTGGTACATGCCCCAGCAGCACCTGAGGTCCTTCAGGAAGATCTGCTGGATGTGGCAGCCAAATTCGGGTTACCCGTATCATCAGGACAACCCCTCAACATCAAACTGGCCGCAACCATAGATTACCTTACCAACCATCAATTGCAGGAGGAGGTCCTTGCGAAGGCCATGGAGAGACACAAGGCTCCAGGGAACTGCAATTCACTCCACGTGCCGATTGTGAACATGCCAATCTGGGGTAATATCAGCCCGGGCATCAGAGCGCAGGAAGTGAAACTGCAGAGGATTTTAAAACTACTTACGTCTGGGATCACCGCTTTTGCAAAGTCGGTAGATGGGGTTGATCTAAGCACCGAACAGGAGGATGCTCTAGCTCTGCTCTGCAATACGCAGTACGAGATCAACGCTTTCCGGAAGAGCATTATCAAACCTTCCTTGAATCCCAAATTTGCGGGACTATGCAGAGCACCTCCTACCCCCCCACCTAGACAGCTGTTCGGGGAAGACCTCCCAAAGCAGGTCAAAGAGCTGGATGACCATGCGAAAACCATAGGTCTGATGAGACCACATTTTGTGGCCAGACCTTCGGCCAAGAAGACACCTTACTTCAGGCCACGAGGTCAGACCGACAGGCCAACAAGGACCTACGTTCCGGCACCTCCTCAATATCAACAGCCTCCTCAGCCCAGGTCTTTTTTAGGACTAGGCCCTCAGCGGCCAGCATGGAAGATGCGGATTCCGCACCAACCACGAAACCCAGCACCTCCATGTCCCACCAAAAATCCCAGGGACCGCCGATAACCATGAAGGTAAGGGGGTCTGGGTTCCATGCACTTGCATGTCTAACCTCATGGCCTATTTGGATGACATTCTGATAATTGGGCACACTCTGGAATCCGCAGAGTTGGCGGTTTCAGCCACAGTGGAAATTTTTCAACAAATGGGGTTTATAATCCATCCAGACAAATCAAAGTTCCTCCCCGCACAGATCATGGACTACTTGGGGTTCACGATAGACTCCAATCGCATGATCACCACCATCCCAACTAACAAAGTTGGTGATGTGTTTCAAGCATGCAAGAACCTGGTCTGTGCCAGTATACCGTCTATCAGATTAACTGCCAGGGTAATTGGCAAAATTGTAGCAGTATTTCCAGCTGCTCAATATGGACCTTTACACTATCAGAATTTACAAAGGTCAAAAATAACAGCATTAAAACTAAATGCTGGACATTATGATAGACCCATGCAGTTGCCGGTTAAGGCAAAACTTGAGTTACTATGGTGGATTGGCAATATCCATAACTCATTTAAACCCATCATTGTGCCTCGTCCAATGGTATACTTGCAAACAGATGCAAGCTCCCATGGCTGGGGAGCTACGGACAACAATAACAGTTGTGGAGGTAGATGGGATTCACTTGAAGCTACTTTGTTGTTAGCACAAGGGATAAACTATTTGGAGATGCTAGGAGCATTCCACGGACTAAGAGCCTATTGTTCAAACATGACTAACACTCATGTCCGTCTCCAAATAGACAATACCACTGCGGTGGCTTATCTGAATCATATGGGCGGTACCAGGTCAATTTCATGCAATGAATTGGCAAACACAATTTGGCTCTGGTGTATTCAACGGAATATTTGGATCTCAGCTACCTACTTGCCAGGTGAGCTCAATACAGTGGCGGACACCAGGTCACGGAAGTTCAATGACAACATCGAGTGGATGTTGAACCCCCAAATATTCACCAAAATTACAGCCAAATTTGGTAAACCGGATATTGACCTTTTTGCGTCACGGTTGAACCATCAGGTACCAACATACGTATCATGGGAGCCAGATCCTGGGGCAATGGCGATGGACGCATTTTCGCTAGACTGGGGGAAATGGTTCTTCTATGCCTTTCCTCCATTCTGCCTCATCAGTCGGGTATTGCGGAAAATCCAGCTCGATGCTGCCAAGGGCATCCTCATTATACCCGACTGGCCTACGCAATCATGGTATCCGGTGGTCCTTGGAATGATAAGTCAACCATGGGTCCTCTTGGAGGGTTGCCCACAATTGGTGACGAACCCTGCCACAGGGGAACCACACCCCTGCCATAGTCATTTGAATCTATTGGCTTGCAGGATCTGAACAGGCCACTACTTCAGTATGGTCTATCTTCAAGGACAATGGATACCATGGGAGCATCATGCAGGGAGTCCTCAAGACGGCAGTACTTATCGTACATCAGGAAATGGGAATCCTATTGTGGCCGCATGGACGTTGCATATGACTCCGTCTCCATCACAGATGTGCTGGAATTTCTTGCGGGGCTACATCACGATCAACATCTCAGCTATTGTGCCATCAATAGCGCCAGGAGTGCGCTCTCGTCCTACCTCAATATTGAGGTAGGATCCAATAAATTGGTCTCCAAACTTATGCGGGGGATATTTAATTCCAACCCGCCGAGGCCCCGTTACAACGTCACATGGGATATTGGCAAAGTGCTGACCCTGCTGAGAACATGGTCACCCATGATGGGGCTCGAATTGGACAAACTCACCCTGAAGGTGGTGATGTTGATGGCACTTACTTCAGCACAAAGGGTGCAAACGCTTCACAAGGCCAAGATCGACAGAATGATCTCTACCCCTGAACGGGTCACTTTCTTCGTTGATGAATTGCTCAAGCAGCATAGACCTGGATTTACAGGGCTGCAGCTGGAGTTTCCAGCATACCCCGCTGATGCTAGGCTATGCATAGCCACCCATATCCGCCACTATATCAAAGTGACGAGGAAAATAAGGGGAATGGAGCAATACCTGTTCATCAGTCACAAAAAACCTCACCATAGAGTGACGGTGCAGACGATATCCCGATGGCTCAGGATCGTCTTGAACAAAGCAGGTATTGACACTGATGTTTTTAAATCCCATTCCACCAGGGAAGCATCAACATCGGCGGCAAAGGCCATGGAGGTGCCCATGGACCAGATACTTGCCACAGCGGGATGGGCCAGTGAAGCCACTTTTCAGCGGTTTTACAATAAACCCGTCACCGTACCTGGAATGTTCGCAGGAGCCGTGCTGGATGCAGGCCGAGAACATACAGTTCCCCCTCAGTGAGGGGTCCTTTCTTGTTGTTATTAATAAATATTATTATTTTTTCAGAGAAACAGTGACGGAAATTGATTACTGCTGTCCACCTTTTCAGTAGCGTGTGTGATAGCATGGACGTTGTCCAGGGCGTGAAATCACAGAAGCTTTGAAGTCTTCACGAAGTCACTCACGTGACTCCGAAATGAAATAGTAAGATTAAACGAGAACTTACCAGTTTGAAGTTTGATCTTTATTTTATGAGGAGTTGCGATGAGGGATTTCGTGCCCTCCGCTCCCAACCCTCGATCATAAAGTCAACTGGTAACTAGAGTCTCTTTAATCTTACTATAACAAGTCATTTCTTGGCTTGGGTTTTTCTGTGATTCCACACCGCGGCTTTGAAGTATGTCGCGCATGCGTGCTGGCGGGTTCTTCACGAAATCCCTCATCGCAACTCCTCATAAAATAAAGATCAAACTTCAAACTGGTAAGTTCTCGTTTAATCTTACTATTTTATTCTATATCTTTAATGTAAAGAGACCTGTGACGTCTGTGGGAGCATGAAGTGGCTTTGGCAGAGCAGATGAAGGAGAATGCAAAAAGATGTTATCGGTACTTTGAAGGAAAAAATAGTCACAGGGTAAAGAATAAGACTCCTCAAAATCCAAAGTGAACATCTATGTGTGGAGCTGCGGGAAATGGGTGAGACTGTCAATGAGTATTTTTCCTCTGATTGTTAATGTGGAGAAGGACATGGGAACTTTGGGAAATTAATGGGAATGTCTTGGGGATTGTCCACGATACAGTAGAATAGGTGCTGGACAGCCTAAAACCTACTCAGGTAGATACATTTCTGGAGCATGATCAGGTATATCTTGGAAAACTGTGGGACGCGAGAGAAGAATTTGCAGAAACCCTGATTGAGATATATACATTCTGTTTGCCAGATGTGGTGAGGTGCCATAAGACTAGAGGGCGCCTTTATTCAAGAAGGCTGCAAAGAAAAGCGTAGAAATTATAGAATATTAAGCCCAGTTTATGTCGTTGTTAAATTATTGGATAGGATTATAAGGGATTTAATAAACATGCATTTGGGAAGACCGTGCTTGATTAGGGATAGACAGCACAGCTTTGTGTGTGGGAGATTGTGTCTCAGGAATTTGGGTTTTATGAAGGCAAAACCAAGATGATCAATGAGAACGGGGCCGAAGGCATAGTCTATATGGATTTCAGCAAGGACTTTGAATAAGGTTCCGCATAGTAGGCTACCCTGGAGTGTTAGATTGTGTGGGATCCAGGAAGAGCTAGCTAACTGGAGGCAGGATTTTAGTTTGTAGAGATTTTTAGAATTGGCTTGTTGGTGGGATGTAGAGGGTGCTGGTGGAAGGTTGTTTCTTGGAGGCCTATGATTAGTGGTGGGCATAAAAGGTTCAATGCTGGGCCCACTGCTGCTTACCACGTATATGAATAAAGAGAATGTACAAAATATAGTAAGTTTGCAGATGAAACTAAAGTGGGTGATATTGTAGACAATGACAGTGGGGTATTGCTCAGCTGGGCAAATAGGTCAAGGGAACATTAGGGCCCTGGGAGTGTTGTAGAGTAGAGTGATCCAGGAGTGAAAGTGGCATCACAGAAACACTGGGTGGTGAGGAAGACATTTGGCATTCTGGCCTCCATCAATCAGGGAATCGAGGACAGAAGTTATTGTACACAAGACGTTGGTGAGGATGCACTTGCAGTATTGTGTTCAGTTTTGATCATACTGGAAATGGGCCATTAAGCTGGAAAGAGCGCCAAAATGATTTATGAGGATGTTGCCAGGTCTCGATGGATTGAATTATAGGGAGAGGATGGACAGGTTTGGAAATTATTTCTCAGAATTTAGCAGACTCAGGGTTAATGTTATAGAAGTGTATAAAATCATGAGGGACACAGATTGAGTGAATACACACAGCCTTTCCCCCCAAGGACATAGGTTTAAGTTGAGTAGAGAAAGATTTAATGGGAGCCTGAGAGGCATCTTTTTCTCAAAGATAGTGATATATAAATGGAACGAACCATCAGAGGAAATGGATGAGACTATACAATTACAACATTTAAAGACCTTTGGATAGGTACATAAGGGAAAAGCCTCAGATGGATATGGTTCAAATGCAGACTGGCTTAGATGGGCATCTTGGTCGGCATGGAGAGTTGGTGCTGATCTGTGCTGTTTGACTCCGTGACTCTTCCATGTAAATGCTGCTGCAATGAAGTGAGGTTGCATGAGTAGGTTTGCTTGTGCAGTTCGCCGAAAACCTGGCTCTATCTCTTCGTAAAGAAACAGAACAAAGCAACGTAAAATCCTTGTGCCCCTGTTTAATAATATCACTTTATTTTACTTTAAATAACATTTGATTTCTCTTTTGTAATAAATCCCAGACACGGTTATAGGTAAAAATGAATCAAAGAGCTTCTGTTTTTCCATATTTCAGAATACATTCCAGGTAAAGTCTCAGTCCCCCTTGCTCTGCTAGCTCCTTGTTTATTGTCCTGGAATGTAGCCACTGGCAGCTTCAGCCACACATTGTTGGCAGCAATCCCATGTTGGAACTAGAAAGTTGGGAGTTCCAGAGGACTGGGTACAACATTTGGATTTGGTATTGGCTTATTATTGTCACGTGTACTACATGCTAATCGTGCTACACATGAGTATAATCGAGCCATACACAAGTACAACAAGTCCTGCAACGAGAAAAATACCAGAATGTAAAATATAGTGTTACAGCGTTATAGCGTTAAATATACAGAGAAAGTGGAAATTTAACAAAAAGTGCAAGGCTACACTTGTGGGAGGTCGTTGGGAGATTGGGACTACACACTTGGTTTACGAGAGGATCATTCTGTAGTCTGATACCACAGGGAAAAGGCTGTTCCTAAATCTGGTGGTTGTGCATTCAAACTTGCTTCATCTACCCAACGGGGGATGGGAGAAGAGGGAATGACTGGGGTGTAAATAGTCCATGATGGTGTTGAGTGTTTTCCTGAGGCAGCACCTCATGTAGATGGAGTCTATGGGGAAAAGGTTGGTTTGTATTGATGGACTGGGCTACATGCACAACTCTCTGTAATTTCCTGTGGTCTTAGACAGAGCTGTTGCCAAACCAATTTGATATGCACCCTGATATGATGTTATCTACAGTGCATCGGTACAAGTTAGTAAGAGACATGCCAAACGCACTGATCTTCTGAGGAAACAGAGTCATTGATGTGCTTTCTTGGCCATGGCGGCAATGTGGTTTGTCTTGGACAAATTGCTGGTGATACACCTTGAATCTCTCGATCATCTGCACTTCGGCACCATTGATGCTGATTGGAGCGTAGACACCACCTCTTTTCCTGAAGTCAATAACTGGCTCCTTCATCTTGCTGGGAGAAGTTGTTTTATTGACCTGGATTGATGTTTTAGTGTAGCATTGTGAGAATGTGAGAGGGTGGTAGAATCTGAGCAGAGGCAGCGATTTAGAGCGGATGGGTAGGCGGGGAGAATAAAATGCGTTATGGGGTAGGACTACTTCAAAATGATGGCCTGGGCAGAGAGTAGGGCCAAAGGACAAAGGGCATTTATTGTCACATACACCAATTGGTGTAGTGAAATGTGACTTGCCATGCAGCACACAGATAAAGATAAGACACCACACTAAGAATGTAACAATAAACATAGAAACATCCCCCCACAATGGTTCCCACTGTGGGGGAAGGCACAAAGTCCAGTCCCATCCCCAAGTCCACCCATAGTTGGGCCTATTGAGGCCTCCGCAGTCGGCGCTACGGGGCCCGATGTTCCAGGCCATTCTCGCCAGATGATGTTGCTCCGGCGTCGGGAGAATCCTCACAGCGGCTTGGGACACCTGGAGCAGCCGCTTCCTTACTCGAGACGGCAGCTTTAGAAGCGGAGAGGCCGCGCCGGATGGAGCTCCACAAATGGCAATCTCGCCGAGAAATCCCAGGCTCCCGATGCCAGGGCCAAAGGGCATGTTTCCATGCTCTCCCCTCTCTCCCGCTGCACTCCTTCACAAGTTCTGCAAACGATTCCTTAACATGACCAAGTTCTCCCGATGTAGACACAAAATGCTGAAGTAATTCAGCGGGAGAGAGGGAATAGGTGATGTTTCATGGGAACGCTTCTTTAGACCGCAGGGTTCCAAAGGATTCCGAACCAAAACCTCACCTTTTTGTTGTCCTCCGGAGATGCTGCCTGACCTGCAGAGTTTTGTATCCATATCTTCGATATACACCAGACGTTCCTTCCTACGCAGTTCTTCCAATATTCTGGCTATCACCATTCAACCGACCATGCTGTAACTTTTGACCCTGTTATTATCAGTATTGGTTATAGAATCTGCTCTGTGCACACTGAGTCCTGTGTTTTAATGGTGACTACCTTTCTTCACTGGATACTAGTGTGACCGTTCTCCACAGGATTTTGACATATACTGCATTAAGCAGAAGACAAACAAGCAAATGATAACAGGGATCTCATGCTGTTTCTGCATGTACAGCATACATGCCAGGCTCTCTGCTGGACTCTTTAAACTCGTTACTGGACACAGTCCATTACAGATACTGGTAACCCCAGCATGGAAGGGGTCTTTAAGAGGGGCAGCCTTGAAAATACAACCAACATGATCAAAGACCCACATCACCCTAGCAACGTTCTCATTTCGGACCTACCATTGGAAATAAGGTACAGAAGCCTGAAAACGGTGACTATTAGGTTCAAGTGTAACTTTTTCCAGGCAACCATCGGGCTCATGAACAGTGCATGACACTAACCTCAGCAATTCTGATCATCAAAGGATTGATGTGTCTTGTTGCACTATAAACGTTTGCACTATTGTGGTTGCCTACTTATTAATTTATAGATTTTTTGATTATTATTATGTTAACTGCATTTACAGGCCTATTAAGTTGCTGTAAGTAATGATTTTATTGGTCCGTTGTCAATACGTATGACGATTAAGCACGTTTGACTCGTGACTCGACTGCATGGCCATGTTCAGCTCCAACATCAGGGCGGTACGGTGGCGCAGCAATCGAGACCCGAGTTCGATCCCGACTATGGGTGCTGCCTGTACGGAGTTTGTACGGTCTCCCCTTGACCGCGTGGGTTTTCTCCGAGATCTCCAGTTTCCTCCCACACTCCAAATATGTACAGGTTTGTTGTTAATTGGCTGGGTGTAACTGTAAAGTGTCGGATAGTGTTAGTGTGCGGGGATCGCTGGTCGGTGCGGACTCGGTGGGTCCAAGGGCCCGTTTCTGCGATGTGTCTCTAAATTAAACTAAACTTCACATCACCCATACATTTACTGCTGACACGATCGTTGGTGACCGATTCACGGGGCAGTGATGAGTCAAACTGAGACCTTTTACAGACTTGAAAACAGTAGATGTAACGGCTTTCATAAAGAAAGAGAGGAGGCAGAGAACAGGGAACTACTGGCCAGTTGTTTTAACACCACCAGGTAGTCAAAGTAGTGAAAATTAACAATGAAAAAATTAGTCAGCTGAAGATGTAGAACAGCAGTGTATGATTGGGCAGGTTTTGTTGAAGGGAATGTGCAGGAAGGAACTGCAGATGCTGGTTTACACCGAAGATAGACACAAAATGCAGGAGTAACTCAGCGGGACAGGCAGCATCTCTGGAGAGAACGAATGGATGACGTTTCGAAAAGGAATTTGAGGTTATATGGATTTTTTTCTACAATAAGCTTTCTGTAAAGGGCCGCGTGAAAGGTTACTTCATGGAAGGGCTCGTGGAATTGGACATGGAGGACTGGCTAGCTTTCAAAAACAAAAGGGTTAGACGTGAACGTGGCTTTTTCGCATTAGGGAGCTACAAGCATTCATGCCCCAGGGATCATAGCCATTGTCAAACTAGTTTAGTTTCGTTTAGTTTAGAGATATAGTACGGAAACAGGCCTTTGTCTCTCCGAGTTCGCACCAACCAGCGATCCCCGGACAATAGCACCATCCTACACACAGTAAGGACAGTTTGCAATTCTTACAGGAACCAATGAACCTACAAACCTCTACGTCTTTGGAATGTGGGAGGAAAGCGAAGCTGCCGGAGAAAACCCACGCAGGTCACGGGGAGAACGTGCGCACTCCAAATGGGTTCAGGTAAAGTTTGTCCGTAGTACAAACATAAATGGGAATTTTAGTTGAGAGGATGTTGTAAAGAGACTGCAAGGGCATTGGTTGGTGGATGCATGGAACAAGCTGCCAGAGGATGTAGTTGAGGCTGGCACCACCCAAACATTTAAGAAACGGTTAGACAGGTACATGGATAGGATAGGTTTGGAGGGATATGGACCAAACGCGAGCAGGTGGGACTAGTGCAGCTGGGACATGATGACCGGTGTGGGCAAGTTGGGCCGAAGGGCCTGTTTCCACATTGAATCAATATGACTCTATGCTGGATGAGGTTAGCAGGTCTCAATCCCCAGGAAAGCAGCCAACATTATCAAATTCAAATTCAAATGGACGTTGGGCCGAAGGGCCTGTTTCAGTGCTGACCATTTGTGAGAGTGAGACAGTTGCCTCTGCAAGCCCAATGCTCTAACAGGGCCTGGCCCTGGGCTTGGACTGTGGCACTGCCCTATGGGAGAGCTTTGTCTGGTAGTGGCACCCGTCTCACTGCAGGAAGAATGTGGTTGCACAGTAGAGCAACTCCAGGATGATGCCTGAATGTAAGACTTTGGTTCTCGGAGGGATTGGTTAAGACGTGCGTGTTTTCATTGGAGCGAAGGAGACTGAAGGAAGACCTGATAGGTTTATCAAATTATGAGGCATAAGTAGACTGTCAGAATCTTTATCCCATAGTAGAGGTGTCAAAAACAAGAGGGCACATGTGTACGGTTTGAAGAAGTAGATTTAGAGGGGATTTGAGGAATAAGTTCTTACACAGAGAATGGTTGATGTTCACTTCTCTTCACTTCTCCAATCATCCAATCTCCAATCACGGAACATCATCTGCCCATTCCCTTCACAGGTGCTGCCTGACCTGATGAGTTCGTGGGTTTGGCGTTCAAAACAGGGAAAGATAGATTGTTCTTAAGAAAGAACTGCAGATGCTGTAAAATCGAAGGTAGACAAAAGTGCTGGAGAAACTCAGCGGGTGCAGCAGCATCTATGGAGCGAAGGAAATAGGCAACGTTTCGGCCCGAAACGTTGCCTATTTCCGTCGCTCCATAGATGCTGCTGCACCCGCTGAGTTTCTCCAGCACTTTTGTCTGCCTAAGATAGATTGTTCCACTGGCTATCAGAATAAATGCGATAAGCGAAAGGAGTGAAGCCGCGGATTCTGGCTGTGATCCGGGATCAGTTATGTGGGCAGATTCTCTTGTGGAATCAGAGCGGGCATGTGTCACGACGGAACATTCTGTGGGACTTTGTGCTGGTCAGATTGGTTCACAAGGGCTAGTAGCCAGTCGGCGGAGCGAAGGGCCTGCTCGTGCTGGGCATTGTTGCAGAGAGACATGTTTTATCGGCCTGTGCTAATTCCTTTGGGAAGTGTGGGACTGGGGTAAGTAATCTCACCGACTCCAGGGGGAGTGACCGGCACACAGATTCATCCATTCAGTTGCACAACTGGCTCTGCTCCGCCTGGACACCCACCCCATTGCTCATCCTCTCGTAGGATCGCCGCCCCGCTGGAGATCCCACTCCGCCGCCGATTCCGACTCAGACTTTATACCGAGGTGTTACCAAACACACGCCAGTGTAAGAAGGAGCTGCAGGTGTTTGGTTTATACCGAAGAGACACACACAAAAGTATTGGAGTAACTCAGCGGGCCAGACAGCATCTCTGGAGAAAGGGAGGAGGTGATGTTTCGGGTCGGTTCTGAAGAAGGCTTTTCAGGGGAGGGGGGAGCGGAGGGATGCGGAGGTAGTGGGAGAGTATTTTGGGGGAAAGGGAGATAAGAGGGAGGGAGGGGGGGGGGGGGGGGTGAGGAGCGAGCGGGGCGGCGGCTTTAACCCCGGAGAGACTGGATGGCGTGAATCCCACGCGGAGCGGAGGTGAGAACAGACAGTGTGGTATATATAACCTGGAACATTTATTTTGGTCTGAATGTTTCATTTTAATTTAGTTCAGATTGCTTTACTGAAGGTAATTTGTGATACATGGTCTTATTTCGCCTCAGTTTCGGTAACTCCGCAGATCTTGTCTTGACTTGTTTCCATGTGCACGTTGGGTTTCATCTCTTCACGTAGTCAAATATTGATTGTTAACTGGGGGTAGAGGAACAATGGGAATCCGGCTGGCAGCAGCATCGCAGGCACCGAGACTCTGGCACCACATCAAGATATTAATATACATCAGTCTCAAGAAGGGTCGCGACCCCAAAAGCCACCGGCTCCTTTTCTCCAGAAATATAATCTTATAGAAACTTACAAAATTCTTAAGGGGGTTGGACAGGCTAGATGCAGGAAGATTGTTCCCGATGTTGGGGAACTCCAGAACAAGGGGGTCACAGTTTAAGGATAAGGGGGAATTCCTTTAGGACCGAGATGAGGAAAACATTTTTCACACAGAGAGTGGTGAGACTCTGGAATCTCTGCCACAGAAGGTCGTTGAGGCCAGTTCATTGGCTATATTTAAGAGGGAGTTAGATGTGGCCCTTGTGGCTAAAGGGATCAGGGGGTATGGAGAGAAGGCAGGTACGGGATACTGAGTTGGATGATCTGCCATGATCATATTGAATGGCAGTGCAGGCTCGAAGGGCCGAATGGCCTACTCCTGCACCTATTTTCTATGTTTCTATGACCCGCTGAGTTACTCCAGCTTTTTGTGTCTATCTTTCATTTATATTATCATTATTACTGTTATTTAGTATTAGTAATATTATTCTCTATTTATCTATCTATTCATCTATATATATATATATTATACGTAATCTCTAGATAAATTATCAAAACACCGAAAAGCAAAAAAAAGTTTGTGCAAGATATGCGATGTTTGTTCGGTTGTGACTGACACGCAGTTTACAAGCAGAAGGGTCTCCTCTTTCTCCAGGGAGCGGGCGCCGGGCAGCCGGGGAAGAGGTCTGCGGATCGGGGGGGGCGGGGATGCCTCGCCGCGCTCCAGTTTAAAGGCGGGGGGGGGGGGGGGCGCCGACCGATGGAAGCCGCGCCGCGGGGATGGGAGAGGTCGCCGGCCGCTGGCTTGGGCTCCTGCTCTGCTCTGCTCTGCTCCGGACCACATGTGCCAGGGTGAGTAAACGGCTCCAAATGCCACCCCTGCCGACCAGAGATTGCCCGCAGATCTGGTGGGCTCGCCACTCTCGCTCGCTGCCTCTCACGCCTGCAGTGACTACAAGGCTCTCGCAGACAGGAATCTATCTCCACGAGTCTCTTGGGCTGGGTTCGATCTTGGACCACACTGTGATTCCATGTCTTATATCTTTAGATTTTGTGAAATTCCAAGCATTTTAAAGGAAATGGGAAGTGTTGGGGGCTGGATCAGCTATCGGACGCCATGTCCCAGTGTACCAAGAAAGATCAATATTTGTCCTCTTAAAAAATTACTCCTTAAATGAAAATGTTTAAGACGGAACTGCAGATGCTGGAAAAATGGAAGGGAGACAAAAATGCTGGAGAAACTCAGCGGGTGAGGCAGCGTCCTTCTTCAGAAGGAGGGTCTCGACCCGAAACGTCACCTATTCCTTCGCTCCATAGAGCTGAGTTTCCCCAGCATTTTTGTCTTCCTTAAATCAAAATGATCCCCAGGCACCAAATGTCGAATGCCACAGAGTAACTAACAGGAAGTAAACACTTACCACCAAACCTTCCAAGTTGGCTGGAGAACTCCAACTCAATTGAGTTGTGAATTGGCGAGTGATGGATTGTTCTGGCAGGGAAGGAGGCCATTCGGTCCGTTATATCCGTACTGCCTCGCTGTGCCACGCCATCCCCGCAACCGGGTGAACGCTATTCCAAGGAGAACAACCTTAGCATCTCCAGAGCGTTCACATAAGTAGATTGCGTCGTTTCTTCCGTTTTGGCCCAAAGCATTCACATCTTATTTAAAGTCCTTAATAAGCTGTTCAAATACAGTTACTAAAATTGATGATTTCTTCTTAAAAAGCTAGTAATAGTTGTCCTGAAACATGTCAGATTGGTGTTGGTACTCTTGTTCACTAATGCCAGAGTTGCCAGGTTGAAATTTTAATTTAAAGCCAAACTCCACTAGGAAAAAGCGATAAAAACCCAAGCAATCCTAGAAAGACGGGGGGGGGGGGGGGGGGGGGGGGGGAAGCCAAACGATCTTTAATATATTTTTCATACACCCATCACATGAAAAACTCCAGATCCTGGTCATTACTGTCCCCCCCACTGGAATGAGTGGAACATACGGCATAAATCTTGTCCGATGTGAAGATTTTCAGCATTTCTGGAGATGCAGTGAAGTGTCTGCAACATTGGCTTGAAAGCAACACTTCTGCCCCTGATTCTCACAACAGCAGCAAGAAGATTCAGTTGCATTCTGTTTCTTGCCTTCGTTTTAACAGAGGATACAAGAGAAAATATCCTCTCAACTGCAGCATTGCTGGCAGGGGTTATTAGGCAAGTAAGGGCAAAGGTGGCGAGCTCTTTAAACGCCTGACACTGAAGTATACCAATCCTAAACTGTTCCGTGTCTGTAGGGAGTCCGTCTTTCTTAAATGGAGCTTCTCCTCTCCAATCAACAAAAGGCATTTGTCTGTATTGTTCTTCAATTGTGTTGACCTTGTTTCCTGCATGGTGTATAAAGGGTAACTCGGAAAAACTAGGCCTCGAAATCTGATTCATTATTACTATTATATATATTTTTTAAATATTTTTATTTATTAGAGCTAAATACATCAGTGTACATCACATATATAGTTACATTCATTGTACCCCATAATTGTATGGCTTCTAAAGAAAAAGAATAAAAAGAAAGAGTGAAGTAGGTGAAAAGAGTTGTGTAAGTGAAAGAGCGTGCTAAAGGGGAGAAAAGAAACCCCCCTTGGTCAAAGAGTTAGAGAAAGGGGATTAAGAGATAGACCCTAGAAAAGAAGAAGAAAAAAGAAAGAGAGACAAAGAGAAACACAAAGCCGGTTACTATATTATATATATCACGCAAAAGGAATTGGATTCATTATTATCACAGTGTTGATAAACTTTCAAATGTATCTCTTGCCGACGGAGGTTTACGTGTAAATTGACAGAGAGCATCTTCTAGCATTGACATACACCTTTCTTTGACATTTGTTTATGTCCAGATGAGCTTCAGCATTGTTGTTCCAATGTAGGAACTTATTACATGATGTTAAGAACTTGGTACCAAAATCAACTTGAGGAGTATTTTTTTTTCCTGTCCTTTGGCATCATACAGTCTGCTCTGAAGACTCTTCTGGTGCAAGAATAGTTGTTGGTGCAATTCACGAGGATCAGCTTTGGTTTGCTGAAAAAGGCTGTTCAGTCTTTCTAATTCCTGCACCACAGGTGTTGCAAACTCAAGTACAAGTAGTTTTTGTAGTCTGACAACATTTCCCTTAGGAGTCTTGCTTGAATTTTGTATCTAACTTTGATTGGGCCAGTTCAGCAGAAGGGAAATAGGTCTTCCCAGTTCATCAAAATATGAAACATAACCTTCCCACGCACAAGGCACTGCGTAAATTAAGGTTTTTCAAAGGGATGGGGGGCAGTTCGGGTTGGCTCAAATTCTGTAGCTGGGTTCATCACTCTTTGTACGCTTCTCGTCTTAATTCACTACTGTGGAACCAATTGGGTATTTCTGACAGTAAAAATCCAATATTAGATGGCAGCTTGGATGCTGCATATTGAAAGCACACTGGACAGCAGACGGTCTGACTGCTGGGTGGGTCATAGTGCTCCCACTTTCCTAGTTGGCGGCAGAAATATTGCCAAATGTAACTGACCATAAAACATTGCTCTTAAAGGAAAATGTTTTAGAAAAAGGATGGTATGTATTTTTCGTGCAGATAATTTTAACATGTAAAAATAACTGGAAAAAGTCCAAAAGCCAAATGTATTTTCTGACGCCAACCACAATTTAAAAAAAGCCAGATTTCTGGAATTTGGCGCTAAACAAAAAGCCAATCTGGCAACCCTGCCCTAACGGGGAGTAATTTCAGTGAGTAATTTAATAAAATCTCAGTGGGGCAGGCAGCATCTGTGGAGGGAGAAGCAGAATTAATGTTTCATGTTGTGGGGAGGTAGAACTGGGTTTTAACTATCAACGTGGGTCCTCAGCAATCCTCTGCTCCCTCTGTCCGATCTATGTCTGTTTGATATCTATAGTGTATGCTCTATCCCCCCCATGGGCAGCTGGATCTCCTTCTTCAGACTGAGAATCAGGGGAGAGGGAGACATGGAGATATGGAAGGGTGCGTGAAAACGAGAGATCAAAGGAGATGAAGTTCAAGGAAAATGTATAATGGCTCGCTTGAGCAGCTTACAAACCAGCGGTATGAATATTGGCTTCTCTAACTTCAAGTAACCCTTGCTTTCCCTCTCTCTCCATCCCTCCCCCGTCCTAGTTCTCCGACCGGTTTCACTGTCCTGTTTAATTTGACTGTTGGATGCCTCATTCTCACCTTCCCCTCAGCTAACCACGGTTCATTCAACATTTTCCCCGAACTTCGTCCACTTTGATCGCTCGTCTTCACACCTTACCCTTCCATAACTCTATGTCTCTCTCTCTCTTCCCTGACTCTCAGCCTGAAGAAGCATCTCGGCTCGAAACATCACCCATTGCTCCTCTCCAGAGATGCCGCCTGTCCCCGCTGAGTTACTCCAGCATTGTGTGTCTATCTTCAGTGTAAACCAGCATCTGCAGTTCCTTCCTACACGCAGGCGGATCTCCTCGTTGCGCACATATCCCAGTGCTCTGCGTTGCTGATGTATTCCCAGTCACACACCGTGTACCTCCCTGATACTCATCCCTCCCCAGCCAGTACAGGGATCTGCTGGTCATTGCACTCTCTGAATGAAAAGGTCAAGTGTTAACCCACTCCCGAGACAGATGCAAAAACTTTGCTCCAAATTACTGTTCCAGCAATACGGCAACTATGCTGTCAAGCGCTACAGCTATCCATTCAGGGATTAAATATGTGTACATCGATCACAGTGGGGTGTTATGTACAAAGGCTGCAACTGGCAGTTAAATCAGTGAGTAGATAAACAAGATGGCCTGTCATCTGATCGAATCACTCCCGCTTCTCAGCCGCTACTGATGGGCAGCGATGGGAGTTGAACCAGACTGTGAAATACCTGCCTGCATAGTTCACAACTCAGTTTTGTTTGGTGCTGAACTGTTACCTGGCTGAGAGTGACTGGTGCAGACTGGAGTGTGGTTGTGAAGAATCACTGGGCTTCCCACTCATTGCCAGGCCTTGTGCAACGGCCCCTCAGCTGCAGACTGCCGCCTGTGTCTGCGGCTTTCTCTCGCTCCTCGAATGATCTCTGCAGCAAATTTGGGTAATGCTGAAGGAAGGTTGAGTCTCATATCAAATCATGGTGATGGCAGAATTAGCTCAGGACACTTCCAGTTTCCAGCCCCGCGACGTGGGCGCTTCTGCTATGGGGATAAATGGGGGTAGTTTGATGGAATAATTAAAAAACACCAGGTTTCAATGAGCAGAGAAGTGGTCGGTGGTGCTGCAGCTGGAGGATGAACCAATGCATCAGTCTGCAGATCTCTTTGTTAATCACTTGCGTGTGAGGGATAGGCAGTTGTAGATTTGTGACTGTCTATGAGATTGCGAGCGGGGGTGTGCATGCATGTGTCTATGTGTGTATGTCTTTTAATGTGTGTGCACATTTGTGCAAGTGTACATGTGTGTGTGCATACTGTGCACTTGAATACTGTATGTGCATAAATGCAAGCGTGAGCAGTGTAAATGTGTGTGTGCACATGAGTGTGCATGCATGTATGTGTGTGGGGGTGCTTGCAAAGTGAGTGAGCGCATGCACACATGTTTGCATGTGTGTGTGTCTGGTCAATGTACGCAGTGATGCTTGTGAATACACAGACGTCGAGCCAAGTTCCAACTCATCACTGGCTCATTCACTAAAAGGGCCTCACCATAAGCATCCGCAAAAGAGCACTATTCAATAAGATAGAGCATGTCTGATCCATTATCTCTGAGGTATTAGTATTTGTTTAGTAATGTTGTATGTACTGAGATAAAGTGAACAACTTTGTTTGAATGCTATCCAGTTAAATCATACCATACATGAGTTCAATCGTCATATTTAAGTACAACAGATTGAGCAAAGAGTCCAGAATATAGTGTTACAGCATATAATGTTAAACTGCAGGGAGAGTGCAGGAACTAGCAACATGCTATGAAGGCTGCAATGTGGTAGGTTAGCAGATTGAGATTAAACGTTTAGTTTATAAGAGGGACATTCAGAAATATTTTACAGTGCGGGAGAAGTTGTTCCTGAATTTGGTGCTACATACTTTCAATAGGCGAGGGGAGAAGAGGGAGTGGGGTGTAAATGATCCTTCATTGTATTGTGTTGGTAGAATCTGCAGATGCTGGTTCACACCGAAGATAGACACAAAATGGCAGAGTAATTATGTTGGTTGTTTTCCCAAGGCAGAGTGAGGTGTAGATGTAGATGGAGGCTGGTCTGTGTGATGGACTGGGCTACATCCACAACTCTCTGCATTTCCTTGAGGTCTTGGGTAGTGCTGTTAGCAAACCAAGGTGTGATGCATCCTGATAGGATATCCAGGTAAGGTGACTTGTGGACAGCAAACGTGGTCCCACATTTCAAGAAAGGGTGTGGGGAAAAGCCTGGTAACTACAGACCTGTGAGTCCTACAACATTGTTAGGGAATATACTGGATTAATTCTGACTGAGAGGATTAGTGATCACTTGGGAACGCAAGAACTACCTGGAGACGGTCAACATGGCTTTATCATAGGCAGATCCTGTCTTACCAATTTGTTTCATTCCTTCGAAGAGGTAACAAAGTGTATCAAATCTGGGCTGGGCGGGAGATGCGATTTATGGATGATAGTAAAGATTTCAATAACATCCAACGCGCGGGACTGGTTCATAAAGTTAGAGCCCATGTATCCAGATAAATTGGCGAACTGGATCCAAAATTGGTAATAGTAAGAGGCAATGGTCGAGGGTGTTTCTCGTGACTGGATGACTGTGACTAGTGATGCCCCACAGGGTTCGAAGCTGGGATTTTTGATGTATGTGAAATACTTGAAATACTTGAATGATTTGGATGTGGAGGTACGGTAGGTGGCAAGAGTAGCAAGAGTGTGGATTACAGCAAGATGATGGACTTGTTTACAGTGTGAAGGGTGACCGTAGCCTGCAGAGAGATAACGATGTGTTGGTGAAATGGGCTGAAAATGGCAGATTTTAATTAATCTAGACAAAAATGATTGATGGTTTTTGAGAGTATAATGAGGCTAGGGCACACCTCATGAATGATAGGATTGTAAGGATCATATGACGTATTTTGAGAGAATACAAAAAAATTGTTTTGCGGCACAGTGATGCAGAGATAGAGTCAGAGAACCAAGTTCGATCCTGACTACATGTGCCATCTGTATGGAGTTTGTACGTTCTCCCTGTGGCCACTGTGGGTTTTCTCTGGGTGCTCCGGTTTCCTTTCACACTCCAAAGGCGTACGGATTTGTAGCTTAATTGGCTTTGGTAAAATTGTAAATTGTCCCTAGTTTGTAGGATAGTGCTAGTGTAAGGGGTGATCGCAGGTCGGAGCGGACTCGGTTTCCGCACTGTATCTATAAAATCTAGTCTAAAATCTAAACAATGATAATGGAGCCTGAGACATTTAAGATCTCCTGAAATAAAAACATTTCAATAAAATCAACCAGAGAGAACAGCTGTCTTTGCCCCTTCCCCACCCCCACTATTGGCCCCCCAACACTGACTGTCTGTGGACATTTCCACCAGAAGATGGGGAGCTTCATACCTTCCACCCCGGGATGATTCAATAGACAATAGGTGCAGGAGTAGGCCATTCGGCCCTTCGAGCCAGCACCACCATTCAATGCAATCATGGCTGGTCATCCCAAATCAGTACCCCGTTTCTGCCTTCTCCCCATAGATTCCTCAGAGTGCAGGCGGAAAACACTTGCTCGCAGCTCGCCACGATCTTGGGAAATTGATTTGACACAGAAAACCTGAGGTTTTGGATTTTAACTTGGAAATGTTGGGAATAAACTAATCAGATACCAACCTTTCCCTCAAATTTTATGATTAAACTGCCGCGCAGTCAATTTACACAAACATATGTGAAAAACCCTTTTAAACGATTGGAAAAACAAATGAGGAATTGGCCAGATGTCCTGGAGTGAATTGTCCTTCAAACAGCATCACCAGAAGAGATTGGTTGTCACTATTGCTTTGAGAACTTGCTGTACATAAATTGGTTCTGCCTTTCCTGTATTGCAACAATAAGTACAATTTAGAAATGCTTGCACAATCAGTAGAAAGGCTTTGTGGAGGCGCCTCTGTTCGTTGGTGCAGGATGTCTGATTAATTTATGTTTAATGTGAATTATTTGGGGAAGTTAGGGAGAGACACATCTGAGGAAATGAACAAATAGGAATTGCCTCACCTTGTTACAACAATGCCCTTGAAAATGCCGTGCACCACAATATACAGGTAACGCTAATATGCAAATCAGCACACTGTCTTTCTGTTGAGAATTTACGACTTTAATGAACAGAGTATCTGTGAAACAGTTAGATTGTAGCCAGCACTCAGGATTACCATGTCTACTGATAACATCACAATATAAACACACACACACACGCGCACGCACGCGCGCACACACACTCCAGTTTTAATTTAAAATTTAACATATTGGTCACCGTTAATATTTAAAGGATGGCTTTAGGCAGACGGCCGGCCGGGAGAGGCAAGAGGGCAGGAGCATCTGATCAGCCCAGTGGGATGGCTCCCTTCCTCTCTCCGAGATCCTTGTGCTGATACTCACCATGTACACCACCTGGCATATTGCGGGCAGAATGTCAGTGTCACGGTGCGGGGATCTTCAGTGTTGTACTCTGTCCTGTGTCCTCCCTGTAGTTTGAGCTATGGACAAAGGAGGAGGAGGAGGAAGAAGTGGAAAAGCCCAGGAACATGTTTCAGAAGATAGACACGAAAAGCTGCAGTAACTCAGTGGGACAGGCAGCATCACTGGAGAAAAGGAATGGGTGACATTTTGTGTCGAGACCCTTCTTCAGACTGGTTAGGGATAAGGGAAACGAGAGATATAGATGCTGATGTAGCGTGGTGATGAACAATGAATGAAAGATATGCAAAAAGTAATGATGATAATGGAAACAGGCCATTGTTAGCTGTTTGTTGGGTGAAGACGAGAAGCTGGTGCAACTTGGTTGGTGGAGGGATGGAGGGAGAGAGGGAATGCCGGGGCTATCTGAAGTTGGAGATATCAATATTCATGCCACTGGGTTGGAAGCTGCCCAAGCGAAATATGAGATGCTGAGTTAATGGTAATATGAGATGCTCAGTAAATGGACTTCTCTCATGAGACCAAGGTTCTTGCCATGTTCAGTAGAGTGGTGAAAAGGGTCCAAGATGCAACACAGTGGGGTAGTAGAGCCACTGTCTCTCAGCACCTGTGACCCGGGGTTGATCATGACTTCAGGTGTTGTGTGAAGTTCCCACTTTCTCCCTGTGACCATGTGGGTTTCCTCCTGGTCCTCCGGTTTCCTCCCACATCCCAAAGACATGCCGGTTTGTAGGTTCATTGACCTCTGTAAAAAGAAAAAAACCCTGTTATATGAAGGGGAGTGGGGGCAAATAACATAGAACCAGTGAGAAAACATAGAACTAATGTGATTAGGTGATTGATGGTCAGCATGGACTTGATGGGCCGAAGGGTCTGCTTCTATGCTACATCTCTAAACTAAACTGGCTGCAGCAAAACCCAGGGGAGGGTGAGAGGGTGTGATGTTGTGTTGGGGTCATAGGGCGTGAGCTTGGGATGGGGTTAAGAGATGTGAAACTGGAATGGGGTCAAATGGAGAAAATAAACAGGTCAGGGGGAAGATTGGGAGGGTGAATGTGCGCTAGAGGTAAAAGTCTGGTGGTTGAGGATAAGCATCAGTTCATGGATAGGGAGGCAGGGTCTGATGAAGGGTCTCGACCCAAAATGTCACCACTTCCTTTTCTGCAGAGACGCTGCCTGACCCCCTGAGTCGCTGGGTCCATCCAGCATTTTGTGTCTATCTTCAATGCAAGAATGGGGGAGGGCAGAATGAATGCCAGCAATAACCATATAAACCATATAACCATATAACAATTACAACACGGAAACAGGTCTTCTCAGCCCTTCCAGTCCGTGCTGACCATTTATTTCCCCCTAGTCCCATCTACCTGCACTCAGACCATACCCCTCCATTCCTTTCCCGTCCATATACCTATCCACTTTACTTTTAAATGTTAAAATCGATCCTGCCTCCACCACTTCTGCTGGAAGATCATTCCACACAGCCACCACTCTCTGAGTAAAGAAGTTCCCCCTCATGTTACCCCTAAACTTCTGTCCCTTAATTCTCATGTCATGCCCTCTTTTTTGAATCTTCCCTACCCTCAATGGGAAAAGCTTATCCACGTCAACTCTGTCTATCCCTTTCACCCAATAGATCGAGGGTGAGGGGGGTGGGGGAGCAGGTGGATTGACAGAGAAGCCCTGGGTGCCAGGTCAATGGAACGGTGAGGTCTGATAGGGCAGCACGGTGGCGGAGCAGTGGAGTTGCTGCCTTACAGCGGCAGCGACCCGGGTTCGATTCTGACCGCAGGAGCTGTCTGTATGGAGTTGGACATTCTCCCCGTGACCTGTGTGGGTTTTCTCCGGGTGTTCCGGTTTCCTCCCACGCTCCAAAGACGTACAGCTTTGTAGCTTAATTGGCTTGGTCTAAATGGAAATTGTTCCTCGTGTGTGCCGGATAGGGTTAGTGTGCGGGGATCGCTGGTCAGCGCAGACTTGGTGGGCCAAAGGGCCTGTTTCCACGCTGTATCTCCAAACTGAACTGAACTAATCCTTGTTACTGACAGGTGGATGCTGACGATGTCATCACTAAGGATGAGCAGATCCACCTGCTGTTTGAGGCAAAGGAAGAATGTGAAAAAAATCTGAGAACCAGACCAGCACAGAAAGCAGGTAACGGTTCACTAACTTCACGAGTTTGAGCTGAAACATCAGTCGACACCAACAAAAATGTAGTGTGGATTTACACCAGTGTAGGGGTAGAAGATCCACCTGGACCGCCCTGTTTTGATGAATGCAATCAACCCGGCGTGCACAATCAAATAAGATCAAATAGAACAAGTTGTCCTACAACTTTAGGCTGTGCTCGCCATACGCAAGAAGAAGACACCAGTGCGTTTGCGCTCCTTCAGGGAAGTGTGACAATAATGATAGAATTCCCCCCTGTGGCAGGGAGTGAGGCTGGAGCTGCAAATCTAAAGAAAGTAAACAATGCCAGTAAGAAGGTTGACAAAAGTGCTGGAGAAACACAGCGGGTGCAGCAGCATCTATGGAGCGAAGGAAATAGGCAACATTTCGGGCCGAAACCCTTTTTCAGACTGTGCAAGTATGAAGAGTGGGCTGGCTGTGATGGATTGGGGAACTTCATGGAAAGGTGTGATGGAGGGTAGACAACGGTTAGTAATCAAGGAGCAAAGGCAGGAATGGAGCAAAAGCGCAATAGGACATGTGGACTGCATCTGGCTAACAAGAGGAGTTAAGGAGATACATATAAAATGACCAGAGGACGGAGCTTTACCAGTAACCCACGTTCAATTCTGACCTCCGGTGCTATTTGTTATGGAGGTTGCATGGGTTTTGCTGTAACCAAACCCCAACCGTTGACAGTGACTTGAACAAGGGAACCGCAGGTGAAATTCCTAAAGTTGCTGATGACATGAAACGGAATGGGATTGTAAATTGTGAGGAAGATGCAAAGAGGCTTCAAAGTGATTCCGCCAAGTTGACTGCCCGGGCAGGCATGTGGCAGATGCAGTGTAGCATGGATAAACGTGAAGATGCAGAAAGTCGAGGAGTGAACGGGAATTCTTGCAAGGTGTGTTTGACATGAAGTGAAGAATCGTGTTGGGGAACAGTGCTGGGAACAGTGGGTGACGACTAACAAGGGCAACGCTGTGAATTGAAGCCATGGCCACGGTCGTCTGTCTCTGAACTGTGTAGAAGTCACCAATGGGAGTTTGAGTGCGTTTGGGAACTGGTTACCGCTGTGAGTAGCAGGGAATTGGGGAGGTTAGTGGAGGCAGTGAGTGAGGTTAGGAAGGGTTAGTGGAGGGAATGTGTGAATTGGAGATAACTGGCCGTTCCCTGCACGGTTGCTGCCTGATCTGCTGTGTTTCTCCAGAACGTTGCTGATACTGGAGTCTTAAGCAATAACAGTATCTTGTGTCTCCACCTCCTTTCTATATATGGTGCGATTGCCTTTTTTTGCTGGCTTGAAAACGCTGCCTTTGTACATTTCTGATCTCCGTGTCCATTCGTCCCTGCAGGGGCAGCCTGTCAGGCGGAGTGGGATGGCATCGTGTGTTGGCCCCCAGCCCAAGCCAACCACAGCATCGCCATCTCCTGCCCCCCGTACATCCATGACTTCAACCACAAAGGTAACCACACTGCTTGTACTCACACCTCCATCGGAACAGTCATGTTCACACCATGCTCACACTCGGGGTGCCTGCACTCTCAGAGGAACCAGGCTCACAGGCAGCTCACGTCTACAGTGTGTGCTTGTTGTTCTCAGACTACTCCCATAGTGACAGCAGGCACAGTGCTAGCAGTGCTCATCCCCTCACCGCTCACCATCACTGAGCAGCCGAGGACAATGGAGTTAATGGTGATTCAGTCTGTTCACACCAGTTGTGAGCAAGTCAATCACAATCACACACCATGCCCGCTGTGCCCACACCACACTGGCAATGCCCACTCCGACTCAGTTCACTTCATGTTTCCAATGCTCATGCTCACACCAAGCTCACACATTCTGGTCACCCTCATGGCTCCTCACTCTCTGCTCACACTCAATGCACTCTTGTGCTCACTTTGCACACTCGCTGTTCATTCTGTACACTTTGTACATCCTCGGCTGACTCTAGACATTCAATTCACCTTGCTCACACTCCACGCCGCACGCGCCCCGCGCACACTCCATGCTCACTCTGCGCCGAGTAAGTTGCTGCATTGACGAAGCTGCACAGTGACGCTGCTGTTCCTCCTTTGGCAGGGCATGCGTATCGCAGGTGCAGTGTTCATGGCGATTGGGAGCTGGTGTCCAATAGGAACAGAACCTGGGCAAACTACACTGAGTGCACCCAGTTCAAGTGGGCAGACTTTTGGAACGGAAAGGTAGGCAACACCTCCCCAAGCCTGGGGTGGGGGTGGGGTGGGGATGGGGTGGGAGCAAGGGGAGGGGGTGAGGGAGGGTGGAAATGGAGGTGGCAGTGGGGGATGAGGGTGGGGGTGCAGGTGGGGGTGGGGGGGTGGGTTAGAGGGTGGGGGTGGTGGTGAGGAGTGGGGATGGGGATGATGGAGGTGAGGTGTGAGTGGTGGGGCAAGGGTGGGGATGAGGGTGGGGATGAGGGTGGGGATGAGGGTGGGGATGAGGGTGGGGATGAGGGTGGGGATGAGGGTGGGGATGAGGGTGGGGATGAGGGTGGGGATGAGGGTGGGGATGAGGGTGGGGATGAGGGTGGGCGGTGAGGGTGGGCGGTGAGGGTGGGCGGTGAGGGTGGGCGGTGAGGGTTGGCGGTGAGGGTTGGCGGTGAGGGTTGGCGGTGAGGGTTGGCGGTGAGGGTTGGCGGTGAGGGTTGGCGGTGAGGGTGACGGTGAGGGTCGGCGGTGAGGGTCGGCGGTGAGGGTCGGCGGTGAGGGTCGGCGGTGAGGGGTGGCGGTGAGGGTCGGCGGTGAGGGTCGGCGGTGAGGGTCGGCGGTGAGGGGTGGCGGTGAGGGGTGGCGGTGAGGGGTGGCGGTGAGGGGTGGCGGTGAGGGGTGGCGGTGAGGGTTGGCGGTGAGGGTCGGCGGTGAGGGTCGGCGGTGAGGGTCGGCGGTGAGGGTCGGCGGTGAGGGTCGGCGGTGAGGGTCGGCGGTGAGGGTCGGCGGTGAGGGTCGGCGGTGAGGGTCGGCGGTGAGGGTCGGCGGTGAGGGTCGGCGGTGAGGGTCGGCGGTGAGGGTCGGCGGTGAGGGTCGGCGGTGAGGGTCGGCGGTGAGGGTCGGCGGTGAGGGTCGGCGGTGAGGGTCGGCGGTGAGGGTCGGCGGTGAGGGTCGGCGGTGAGGGTCGGCGGTGAGGGTCGGCGGTGAGTGGGAGGGTGAAGGGGAGTCCACATCCCAGTGCACCAAGATGGAGCCAGCCTTTGTACATGGGAACTGCTGGCGTTTGCCCCAGCGAGCACTGTGCTGATGGGGGAATGTACTGTTGCCGTCGTCTCCTGTTGACACAGAGCGAGATGGTGAATAAATGCCTGTGCCCCCATGTCCTGTGCAGGTTGTGTTTGACCGTCTGTATGTGATGTACACGGTGGGCTACTCTATCTCCCTGGCCTCCCTGCTGGGCGCCGTTGCCATTCTCAGTTATTTCAGGTAAGCTCCTGCTCATCCGGATTACAATTATTATCCGTCTCATTAAAGTCGGCTCATCGGGAGGGAATGATCAGCGTGCAAGTGCGACGTCACTGCCTTTCTGTCTCAGCTGCCAAATGGCGTTGAGTCGGTGGGTGGAGAGGGAGACGTGTTGGCTCCGTATCAGCTCAAACTCAATCACCATTTGATTTGAGGTCATTTGCGCCCACCTCTCACTCCAGTACATCCCACACACCCCTCTCTTTACCTCAGATACTCCACACCTCGTTCCCTCCCGTTCCCCTCCTCACCTCAGAATTTCATTAACTTGGCCCCTCACCTCACGTCAGACTTCCCTCACCTCCGCACCTCTGAATTTCCTCACCTTGGCCTCCACTCCTCACATCAGACTTTCCTTACCTCGTCCTCCCTCCCCCCCCCTTCCCCCACCCCCTTCACCTCAAACCCCCTCCAAAGGTCTCAGTTTTAGAACTTTAACATTTGCTGTCTGTCTTGCCTACTTTACAACTGATCTCCATCCTGCTGTGGCTTTGGACAACTTTCCTCTCTGTTCACAACAGAAGAGCTCATCTCCCCCATCCCATCCTCACTACTTTCTACAGGGGCACCATAGAGAGTATTCTGACCAGCTGTATCTCTGTCTGGTTTGGGGACTGTAGAGCCTCCGACTGGAAGTCTGTGCAGAGAGTGGTGAGGACAGCGGAAAAAATCATCGGGACCTCTCTCCCCTCAATCGGGGATATTGCGACCAAACGCTGCGTGTCGAAGGCCAGCAGTATTATAAAGGACCCCACACATCTCCATCACGGACTGTTCACTCTGCTGCCCTCGGGAAAAAAATACCGCAGCATAAGGAGCAGAACATCAAGGTTCCGCAACAGCTTCTTCCCACGAGCCATCAGACTCCTGAATGCCATGTAAATGGGCTGCCACTATTGTCTATTTATCCTTTTCATCCATGCCTATCCTTCGGTTAATTTATTGTGTTGCACAGGGAGCCAAATGCAACGTAATTTCGTTTGGAACTGCATATATCAATGTATTTCTAAATGACAATAAAGTTTGATTGACTTGGGGGGTTTGACTTTGAACACCACCACCTTTCATCGGCAAAGTTACTAATCAAGTAATCACAAATACTAAGGGTCCCAGTATTGATCCCAGCAGTATAACATTTGTCGCTGACTTCCAATGACAAAAACACCCTTCTATCACCACCCTCTGCCTCCTGTGACCAAGTTTGGATACAATTATCCTTGGATTCACCTGGGTCCTATGTGCCTTAACCTTCTGGATAGCTGTTATCAGGCAACTGAATATCTGCATCTAGAGCACGGTACTGAGCTACCATCTACCTAATGGGGGACACTCGGACTATCTTTAATCAGACTTTATTTTGCACTAAACATTATTCCCTTTATCCGTATTTGTGCACTATGGACGGCGTGATTGTAATCATGTAGTCTTCCCACTGACTGAATAGCATACTACAAAAAAGCTTTTTATTGAACCTCAGTCCACGTGACAATAAACTAAACATCATGGGCTGCAGGATTTGTTCCCATGCTGCACTCATCTATGTTCTTGCTTCCATATCCTTCTTTTCCAAGCCTTCAACTGAGAAAGAGAAACAGAAAACTCTGTTGACCCTTTTCTCTTCTTCTTCTATCGTGTGGCGTGCACAGCCTAAACTTGTAGGACAGCCTAAAGTTAGCATTCATAGCAAAAGGATTTGAGTATAGGAGCAGGGAGGTTCTGCTGCAGTTGAACAGGGTTTTGGTGAGGCCACACCTGGAGTATTGCGTACAGTTTTGGTCTCCAAATCTGAGGAAAGACATTCTTGCCATAGAGGGGGTACAGAGAAGATTCACCAGTCTGATTCCTGGGATGTCAGGACTTTCATATGAGGAAAGACTGGATTGACTCGGCTTGTACTCGCTGGAACTTAGAAGATTGAGGGGGGGATCTTATAGAAACTTACAAAATTCTTAAGGGGTTGGACAAGCTAGATGCAGGAAGATTGTTCCCGATGTTGGGGGAGTCCAGAACAAGGGGCCACAGTCTAAGGATAAGGGGGAATTCCTTTAGGACCGAGATGAGGAAAACATTCTTTACACAGAGAGTGGTGAGACTCTGGAATTCTCTGCCTCAGAAGGTAGTTGAGGCCAGTTCATTGGCTATATTTAAGAAGGAGTTAGATGTGGCCCTTGTGGCTAAAAGGATCAGGGGGTATGGAGAAAAGGCAGGTACGGGATACTGAGTTGGATGATCAGCCATGATCACATTGAATGGCGGTGCAGGCTCAAAGGGCCGAATGGCCTACTCCTGCACCTATTTTTCTATGTTTCTAACTTGTTCTATTTGAATTTTTGTTTGTGCACATCAGGTTGATTGCATTAGTCGAAACAGGGTGGACCAGGTGAAGGTTGCAATCTTCCGCCCCCCCCCCCATCCTTTTCCCCATAGCTTGCAACTCCGACCTCACAAGATGGCAGGTCCTACTCTACCTCTCTCTCCTACTTGTGCACCAACATTCCCACAAATGCTGTTGGTTGTGCTGCTGCCTTGCTACACTCTCCTCACTGTCCCTGGGGTTTCACTGCATTAGGGGGCTGGTTTACGATAGACGAGGGTGGTGCTTCAGGCCCAGGTGCAGTGCGGGGAATGTTTACAGCAGTTTGACACCGTGGTCTCCTCTCCCACCACAGGCGGCTACATTGTACCAGGAACTACATCCACATGCACCTCTTCACTTCCTTCATGTGCCGGGCAATCAGCATCTTTGTCAAGGACGCCATGGTCTATTCGAACTCGACGATGAATGGGTTGGATTTCCATGTTGAAGATCTAGTGGGCGACTCGATGCCTCTCCCCAATGAGGGGGAGTTCGTGAGTACTTGTCCTGCACACTCCACAGCTGGGCTTTGGAGAGAAAGCCTCTGGGCCCGATGGCCGCTCAAGGAGACGGCGTATCCTGGGGTGCAGTGTTTTTTTGTGACTGTACATGCTGGTTACACATCATTGCATTTTCCAGCCACGTGACATGTATGTTTATTTAAGTTCCATCTACACACAAAACATTGCTTTGAGTTTGGTAATTGCCACGTGTACCGAGGTACAGCGAAAGGCTGAGGCGTTTCATTTGGACTGATTGAGCCTCAGCTGCTGACCAATTTACACAAGTTTAGTGTAGAGATACAGTGTGGAAATAGGCCCTTCGCCCCCCCCCCCCCCCCCCCCCCAGTCCGCACCGACCAACACTGCACATCCAACACTATCCTACACACACTAGCGACAATTTACACTTATAACAAACCAATTGACCTACAAACCTGTACGTGTTTGACGTGTGGGAGGAAACAGAAGTATGAGAAAACCCACGCAGCCACGGGGATAATGTACAAACTCCGTACGGACAGCACACGTGGTCGGGATCGAACCCGGGTCCCCTGTGCTGTAAGGCAGCAACTCTACTGCTGCACCACCTTGCCAAGGCAGTCAGTTCTGACCACATTTCCACAGCAGGGAGTTTGTGGTTGCCCTGGCCTGACAGAGGCGAGCTCCACCCTGCTGCCATGTAGCTGACACAGAGTTTTAGCTCAGGAGGATAGGCAGACCCCTGGAGAGTGGCTGAGCCCATGTCCACCGCTGCTGTAGCGAGGGAGGGCAGGCAGGAATGCCCTGGATCAGTATTTTCAAACACTTGCTGCCCTGGCCATGCCTGGTTAACCTGGGCGACATCAGCCTCAGGGCCCTCGATCTTGTGGCTGGGAGTATCAGTTCCCTTACCCGTGTCTGCAGAGGGCAGGCGCTGGTTTCAGATCCGGGCCAAGAGATGTGTTTGTCCTCCAAGTCCAGCAAGAGGCAGACGTCAGGTTAAAGGAGGGAGGCTTCGAGGCTGCCATTCTGGGGAGCGCAATGGTGGCCGTTTATGGGCCAGTCACCCACCCGCGGCAGGTCTGTGAGGTGCCCGCTTCCTTTCTGGTCTGGTAACTGAGCTCTACTTTTGCAGACAGGCTGCAAGGTGGCGGTGATCCTGTTCCTCTACTTCCTCGCCACCAATCACTACTGGATTCTGGTCGAGGGCCTTTACCTGCACAGTCTAATCTTCATGGCTTTCTTATCAGACAAGAAGTATCTCTGGGCGCTGACACTGATTGGCTGGGGTAAGGATGAGAAGACCTACAGGCGGCTGTGGAGGCCAAGTCAATGGATATTTCTAAGGTGGAGATTGGCAGATTCTTGATTAGTGGGGGTCAGGGGTTATGGACGGAGAATGGGGTCGAGAGGGAAAGATAGATCAGCCATGATTGAATGGCAAAGTAGACTTGATGGGCTGAATGGCCTAACTCTGCTCCTAGAACTTATGAACTGGTGCTCACCACGATGATGGTCTCTTTCCCTCGGATTGTCAAGCACTTGATTGTCTCGGGGATGTGAGTGTGTTGTTCCCAACCACAGAGTCCTAAGGCATGTTTCTCCAGTCACTGAGAAGCACAAGGCTTTATCCAGTGCAGAGTGAAGGCACATTAGAGTCATTTGGCCTCTTTAGGAGTGAGGTGGGCAGAGCCTGGCATGGGTATGGATGGCTGGACAGCAGAATGGGGGGCCCAGATAGCAGGGAAGGGTTTGAGGTGGAGGAACATTGTATCTCACCGGGTGGGGGTTGGCCCTGTTCGTCTCATTGCCAAGTGGAGTTTTATCACCTGATGGGACAACATGGAGAGCTATAGTGGGTGAGGGTTGATGGTAAGGTTGGGTTTGGGGTCGGGGGAGATGGTAGATAGCGGAGATTAGGGCTGGGCGTTTGGGTGGAGTTTGGGGATGGTGCGGGGGGGAGGCAGTGGGGATGTGGCAAGTGGGGGTTGGCAATGAGGATTGGGGTTTGAGTGGAGGTTGGGGTGGAATTGGGGATGGGCTGGGGTTGCGAGGTGGCGGATGGAGGTTGAGATGGGAGGGCAAGGACACAAACATCTGCTGCGTGCAGTGACAGAGAAAAGCTGGATGTTCAGGTGTGTCTCTCTGACCTCTTCTGCAGGGATCCCAGCGGTGGTGGTGGCAGCATGGGGAATCACCAGAGCATCACTGGCAGATACGCTGTACGTACACTCTTGGACTCAATAGTAGTGAACTTGCTGAGCTCCAGGAGCAGGAGCTGCCTCAAGACGTGAACAGCACGCTTGCCGTTGCGTGGGGGCTGGGGTAACTCGCTGCATGGGACCTGGGGTAAAACACTAGGAGATGGGGCCTGGGTTGATCTGCTCCAGAGACGGGGCAGGGTCCGGGTTAACTTTCTGCAGGGATTGAGCATAAGATCCAGACTGTGAGTCCTGTGCAATGCATAGGGAGAGGTGCACTGTTGCAGATGTCAGCATTCACACAAGATATTAGTGCAAGGCCCAGAGTGCTGAGGATGTAAATGTTCTCAAAATAGAGCAGAGGAAATCCCCCTGTGTCTTGGACAATATTTAACACCATCCCATGTAAGTGGCATCAATCTTCACTCATTAAGGGCTATTAGTGGGATCTTGCTCTACGCAAATTGCAGGCCGAGAACGATAACAAAATCATTTCATTCAGTGTTGTGGGAATGATGTACAAGAACCAAAGCGGAAACCAAATGTTCCCAGTATTGATGAAAGACTATCGAACTGCAAAAGATCCTGCCACCCTCTCCACAGATGCTGACTGACCAACTGAGTATTTCCAACAGTTTCTCCTTTTAACCCCATTTTAAAACCATGATGGTCTCCAAGCCATGAATACAAAATCCCCCTAGCTATTCTTCCATCCCGCTGAGAGTTTTCTCGGTAATATTTGGAGACTGAAAGTTTTCTTCGACGTAACTAAAATGAGAAGAAGTGAATGTAGGGAGAATAAATGTTACTGGACCATAAGCGAGATATTGGGCAAATGTTCGCTGAGCAGATAGTGCCTCACTCGAGCAGCCATCCTTCCGTGTTGCAGAGGGTTTGAGGGAGTACGCAGTATAAATATTCCAAACTATCAGGGGCACAGACTCAGCAGCCAAGAAATATTTACTCTCACTGGAACAATCCCCCAAGAAAATCCTCTCTAAGCGCCCTCATCAAAAAGGCAACCGCCCACCCCTGCTCTCTGCATCTCCGTCACATCTGAAGCCTCTGTCCCCTGGAATATTGTGCTATCAGTCTTGCCCTTCTCTCACGGCAGTTGAAAGTAGGAACTAGAGAGATTGCTTTCATTCTGCTGCTCCAGTGCGATGAATCGTAAGTTGATGAAAGAAGCTCTACTGGAACAAAACTCTACTGGAATAGGGACCTACTGGTAGATGAAAGGGTTGGAGATGTGGGCGTGCAGCCGCACCCCTGCTGAATGCTTCACAATGTCGGCGCCTGCATCAACATGTTCTTTCTCACACTTCTCCCCGTCAGGTGCTGGGACCTCAGTGCTGGAAATGTGAAGTGGATTTTCCAGGTTCCTATTCTTGCTGCCATTGTGGTAAGTGAGGAGGTGTCGACACTGGGCTTGGGATCTCTGGGTAGCCTGTGCCAAACCAGCAGATCAGCTGGCAGGAGAAGCAAACTTATCTAGACCCCAAGCTGCTCTCTGCATCTCCGTCACATCTGAAGCCTCGGTCCCCTAGACCCCAAGCTGCCAGCACCTTGCTAACCTCCTGAAAGTGCTAACCTCTTTAGGTGGCACGGTGGCGCAGCAGTAGAGTTGCTGCCTTTCAGGGCCAGAGAGGCAGGTTTGATCCTGTCTACGGGTGCTATCTGTACAGAGTTTGTACGTTCCCTATGTGACTGCGTGGGTTTCCTCCCACATTCCAAAGACATACAGATTTGTAGATTAATTGGCTTCGATAAAATTGTAAATTGTCCCTAGTGGGTAGGATTGTGCTCGTGTGCGATTGTTGGTCGGAGCAGACTCGGTAGCCAAAGGGCCTGTTTCTAAAAACTAAAGTCAACAAAACTCTACTGGAATATGGACCTACTGGTAGAGACTGCCCACTGGAATAGGGCACTACAGGGTCTGACTCTTGTTGGGATGGGGATTCAAGGTGGTGTCTCTGCTGGGATAGAGCTGTTGCTTGCTGGAATGGGACTCGAGTGGAACATATTCTCACTGGTATTGGAGATCCCCACTTCTTGAAGCTATGCAGTACCAAGTCTAGGGCCAGTAGAAGGAACTCGTAGAAATATAATAACTATTGTTGTTGCTTTCTTTAGGTGAATTTCTTCCTCTTTATGAATATTGTCCGTGTTTTGGCATCAAAACTGTGGGAGAAAAATGCAGGAAAACTGGGTCCTCGGCAGCAGTACAGGTGAGCCACTTCGGCCCACTGTGGCCATGTTGATAATAGACCGAACTGCCTCTAATGACTGATCAGGATAGATGACCACCAACTGAGACCATTGAGTGAGCACCAAGCGAGGCCACTGTCGTGCCATTGACCATTGTCCTTCCTTTGACAGAGGCCATTGATCACCAACAGTTACTGCCCAATGGCACATTCATCACAGACCGAGTCTTTGAACCCTGTTCATTGACCAACGCCATCAACTGACCCTGGAGCAGGGATGGACGATGACATCTGCAGCCCCCACTCTACGATCCATGATCATTCTGACCTTGATTCTGCTTTGTTTTTACTTACAGAAAGCTGTTGAAGTCTACACTTGTCCTCATGCCTCTTTTCGGAGTTCATTATGTGGTTTTCATGGCCATGCCGTACACCGATGTATCCACTATCCTTTGGCAGATCCAGATGCATTATGATATGCTCTTCAACTCCTCTCAGGTAGGGATGTCATCTCCATAGGCGGCGATGGAAAGAAGCCCGTTGGCATAATTCATCCAGGATAATCAACCTAGTCCCATTTGCCTATCTTTGCCCCAGCAGGGCAACTCAGCAGGTCTAGAGAAAATGGATAGGTGACGTTTCGAGTCAGCATCCTTCTTCAATCTGAAGAAGGATACCAGCACCTATCCATTTTCTCCAGAGATGCTGCCTGACCGGGTGACTTACCCCAGCATTTTGCGTTGATCTTTGATATACACCAGAATCTGCAATTCCTTTTTACTAAATTACTAAATAAAAACTGGTTGGAGGGTGAATAAATAGGAGTAACAGATTTAATGTGATTGCTAAAAGATCAGAGATGAAGTGAGCTTAACACAGGATTTAGTCCAAGAACAGTCGTTGATAGTCAAATTGTTCTTTGTAAGACGGGTACAGTATAATTGTCAGGTTGTGAGGCCTCTTCTTGCGACTTCCATTTTTAACATGAAGCTTATGTTATGTTCTTCTCCTAACAGGGCTTTTTTGTTGCCTTTATCTACTGCTTCTGCAATGGTGAGGTAAGTCACAGGCCAGATGTACATCAGAAACACAGTGCGTCTTTGAACAATTTTCATTCTTGCTTTAAGAATGGTACCACTCTCACATGGTTCCTCCCAGCTCTGAAACCTTCCAGTCTGCAATCTCCCTGCCACTGTCTGAATGTAACCTCTCCACGGCCTTGCCTCAGTTGTCTGCACCCTTCTCTCCGCATTCCCCTTCTTTCTCCCCATCTCTTCCCTTTGCTTTGATCAAGCCTTCTGATTATCTAGAGGAACACATCAGGTTGCACGGCACCCGTGAGACAGCACAGATGCTGCTCGACCCGCTGAAATCCTTTGGCAATTTGTTTTCATCTCCAGATTCTCGCATCTGTGGTGTCTTGCGTCACCCTCTGATCACCTACTGTAGGCCAAATTTTGCCTGCTTTTCAGTCTACGAAGCACCCGAGACATTTGACCCTGTAAAAGGTGCTCTCCAACCACAGGCATCTCCACACCGAGGCACTACACCGCAGAGATGAAGGCTGTCACATTGTCAAAATGTTATGCCAAAGGTACAAGGCCAGTGACGGCAATATCCAACCTATGACAGGCAGCCGTACAATTATACCAACACTCCCTGAACATATTAAGTAACCTCAGTTTTATATTAATAGGAAGTTCTTGTCAGAAAGTTTGAGATATACTCAGCAGACCAGGCAGCATCTGTGGAGAGAATGGTTCAGGCCAAAGACTCTTTGTCAGAACCAAGTTAGAGTTAACCAGGTTTGTAACTTGCAGAAAAGGAGGGTATTGAGAGGACAAGTTTGATTGTGATAATCTGAATGGACAAAGCTGATTTGGATTTGGTAGAGCAACACGAAGCCAGTGGGTTAAGGTCACTCCAGATGGGTGCAAATGGCAGAAACAGATAGCAGATGTGCTTGTGGATGTAGGAGATTGAATTACAGATAAGACTGGAAATATTTGTAAAGGCACATTTAAATCTTCTCTCTGTTTTAACACTTCTTTCTTCAAGCCAGTATATCTCCCCAGTCCCATGAATGTATAATGTGTGGAACATTATCAACCTTCGTTTGAAAATAGATATTCCCGGACGTGGTATTTTCTCCATTTGCTGGTTTCATCCTCAAAACACTGGGATTTATCAAACATGGTGTCTCTTTATCACACTGCCCTCTATGTCTTTTTTTCCATTTAACACAAGTTCAATGTTTCTGTCTTTTCATTCATCATTTCTCTATTTAATTCATTTTCTGCTTCTATGCAAATTAATTCTGCTATTTTTTTATTGAAAATGTTCTGCGCCTCTAGTTTATTGTCCAAAGATTCTTGTGTTAAGATATCACTTTCTTCGCAATCCTTTGCCGATTTAAAAAACCCAACTATTCCTCAGGTTAATACACAAGTTGTTGACATCATATCCCTCATCACCATGACATCATAAACCCAATTATAGAAACATAGCAAATAGGTGCAGGAGGAGGCCATTCAGCCCTTCGAGCCAGCACAGCCATTCATTGTAATCATGGCTGATCGTCCCCTATCAATAACCCGTGCCTGTCTTCTCCCCATATCCCTTGACTCCACTAGCCCCTAAAGCTCTATCTAACTCTCTCTTAAATCCATCCAGTGACTTGGTCTCCATTGCCCTCTGTGGCAGGGAATTCCATAAATTCACAACTCTCTGGGCGAAAAAGTTTTTTCTCACCACAGTCCTAAATGACCTCCCCCTTATTCTAAGACTGTGGCCCCTGGTTCTGGACTCGCCCAACATTGGAAACATTTTTCCTGCATCTAGCTTGTCCAGTCCTTTTTATAATTTTATGTTTCTATAAGATCCCCCTCATCCTTCTAAACTCCAGTGAATACAAGCATAGTCTTTTCAATCTTACTTCATATGACAGTCCCGCCATCCCAGGGATCAATCTCGTGAACCTACGCTGCACTGCCTCAATCACAAGGATGTCCTTCCTCAAATTAGGAGACCAAAACTGAACACAATACTCCAGATGTGGTCTCACCAGAGCCCTATACAACTGCAGAAGAACCTCTTTACTCCTATACTGAAATCCTCTTGTTATGAAGGCCATTCCATTAGCTTTCTTCACTGCCTGCTGTACCTGCACGCCAACTTTCAGTGACTGGTGTACAAGGACGCCCAGGTCTCGCTGCACCTCCCCCTTACCTAACCTAACCCCATTGAGATAATAATCTCCCCCCTTGTTTTTGCCGCCAAAAATTATCTGATCATAATAGCATCAGGTCTGCCAATTCATGACATCATACGTTTGACCATCCCTTCACAATGATGTAACCAATTAACGCTTCACAATTGCATGAACTCAGTCACACGGATATGTAAGGAATGGTGGGGTAGGGACCATGTGAGACAAAACAAATTAGTTTAAGTTGGCATTATGTTCAACACAGACATCATGGGCCAAAGTTCCTGTTGGTGTGCTGGAGTGTGTTAGATATGGTCTAATTTGCGGAATATTCCCAGTATTTCCAGTCACCACTCTTTAACACGGAAATTTATTCTACGCTCTCTGCAGGTTCAGGCAGAAATAAAGAAGTCCTGGTTGAGGCGGAACGTGAGTCTGAATTTGAAGCAGCAGGCGCGAGCAGGCAGTAGCTGCCCTTACGGAGCAGTGACCTCTCTTGCCACCAACAGCATCAGCAGCACCATCGCCACACGGGGCCAGTCCACAGTGCAGAGCAATGCCAGGCAATGTGCTCTGCCACTGCACTCCTTCATCAAGCTGCCCGGCTACACTGCAAGCACACCCCCCTCGGACAACTGCCCGAACTCCCCCAGCCTGGCCAGCAGGGACTGGAGAGGAGAGGACAAGGAGCAGGAGTAACAGTTCCAGCCCACTCTCTAACATCAATGGGAAACGGTCCCGTGATGGAAATGAAGTGCTTTATCCATGCAACCTTCCCTCAGCTGAATAAAAAGAACATTGTATGACCAGTGAAATGTTGGCATTGATTCACATATAAAAGGGTTATATTACCAAGCAGGAGCAAGTGAACCATACCCGAGGCCACAGGGCTCGCGTGTATTAGCTCATGTTTCACCCAAGGTAGACTTTTGTAACAGGCAGGTACACTCACCAACACAGTGCAGACTGCAAACAAGCAACAGATCCTCACTGGGGGTGGGTTGACCACTTTGGGCGAGCGGCATAGTGTTACCGCCTCACAGCTCCAGCAATCTGGATTCAATCCCAACCTCCAGTGTCTGGTGGAGTTTGTACATTTTACCTGTGACCACACGTTTTAGATGCTCTGCTTTCCTCCCACTCCCCAAAGACATGTGGGTCAACTGGCAGCTTTATATCACCACGTGCGTTGGTGAGTGGTGGGAGAATCAGGAGCAGATGGGAGTGCATGAGAAATGTGTTCCAGGGAAATAATGGCCTCCTTAAATGTCATAGGAAAATATGAAATATGAATCGATGGCTCAGGGAACCATTTCAGTTTGGACATTTAATGCATGGTTGCTTCCAACAAAACAAAGATTATATTAATATCAATGCAGGCTCCCAGCTACTAGATGTGAACATCTAAACACAATCCTCTACCACTGGTGTGCGTTAGTGATGGCAACAAATAAACATAGTGAAGTTGACCAGTGAGAGGAAGAATTAGTTATGGCGCAACTGGACATGGAACATGGGCAGTAGCACACACATATAATGCAACATCATATAGTAAGACAAAGTACATTCCTACCCTTCGCTCCATAGATGCTGCCTCACCCGCTGAGTTTCTCCAGTGTTTTTGTCTACCTTCTTACCCTTCAGAGTTACTCAAGAAAAAGTTTCCTCAAGAATCTTGCTTTACATAGCTGAGCTCAAAGGCTCAGCAGTACAAATAGAGAATAAAGTATCCATGGGAGTAACATTTTTTAAGATAAACTTCCTTCATCATAGGAGACATAGGAGTAGAATTAGGCCATTCAGCCCATTGAGTCCACTCTGCCATTCAATCACAGCAGATCTATTTTTCTCTCTCAACCCCAGTTTCCTGCCTTCTTCCCATAACCTTGGACAACTTTATTAATCAAGAACCTAACAATCTCCGCTTTAAATCTACTCTAAGGCAAAGAAGTCCATAGATTTACCCACCCTCTGGCTAAATAAATTCCTCATCTCCATTCTAAAGGTGCATCCTTTTACGCTGAGGCCGTGCCCTCTATTTTTAGGCTCTCCCTCTCCTGGAAACATCCTGTCCACATTCCCTCTACCTGGGCCTTTCATTATTAGGTAGGCTTCAATGAAATCCCCTCATCCTTCTAAATTTCAGGTAAAGTACAGGACCAGAGCCTTAAAATCAGAGGTCACTAGGGTTATAATTGTCTTTATGATGTCTCCATGGCAACAAGGAGCCTGGATTAGCTGAGGAAACGTTTCTGCGCACAATACTCCTTGTACAATGTCTTGTGCAGCTGTCAACAACATCCCAATTCTTGTAGCAAATTGCTGGACAAAGGAAGACAAGCATGCAAAATGCCTTCATCATCCTGAATACATGTATCACTACTTTCAAAGAACTATACATTTGTGTCCCAAGGCCTTTCGGTACTACAATAACTCAATAACTCCCGGCCATTTACTGTTTAAATGCTGCCCGAGTTTAACTTACCAATATGCAACAGTTCACACTTGTCGGAGTTAAATTCCACCTGCCAATCCTTGTTCCACTCTCACAGTTGAAAGATCCTGTTGTAATTTTAGCTGACCTTTCCTGTCCACAATGCCACTAATATTGGTGCTGTCCACTAAGTTGCTAACCATGCCAGGCAGTTTGTTCTTGTTCAATATTCCAGCATCCTCCATCTCTTGTGTTTCTATCAGGAGTTTGCAAGTTTCACCTGAGCTTTCCCCGTGTCCTATGTTACGCTTCTGAGAGAGATAGAGCACAGAAACAGGTGCTTTGGCCCACCGAGTCCAAGCTGTCAATTAACCACCTGTTCACACCAATCCTTCACAAATCCCATTTTCTTTTATTCTCCCTATATTTCCATCAACTTCCTTCAGAATCTACCACTCACCTCCACACACAAGGGTAGAAATAGATGCGGAACGGGATAAGTGGGAGCGAAAAGTGGGGGATGGGAAGGAGAGTTAAAATCATTAGAAACTAGGAGATCCACAGCAGCCCTTGGCGGACCGAGTGCAAGTGTTTGGTTGCCCAGTCTACGATTGGTCTCGCCAATGTAATGGAGGTTTCCCCTGTCTGATCCCATACTGACCTTTCTAACCTGGGCTTCCTCCATTTCCAGAGCGAGCAGTCATATGCAAACTGGAGGAACTGCACCTCATATTGCACTTGGGTAACTTACAACCCAACTATATGAACAATCCCCCCTCCCCCCCCCCCTAACTTCCACCTATATTACTTTCTGACTTGACAATTTGCACATCTTCTATCCATATCTCACAGTTTTTGTCTTGTCACCTCTGGGGGTTGGGGGTCTTGGCACTCAGGAGTTGATTGTGCTTGCAATCTAAATGGTTGCCTACTACAACAATGACAGTGGCAGAGAATAAATTAAAACGATGCACTATGGCAGCTTTATTTTAAATCATTCCAGAGAGGAGTCTGACACAGGGCTTCCTGTCCCTTGGCCGTTTATCTGACCACAACTTGTGCAGCGGCCTACGTCAGCACGACGGTGCAATGGTAGAGCTGGTGACTCACAGCGCCAGAGGCGCGGGTTCAATGCTGACTATGGGTGCTGTCTGTGGGGAGTTTGTATGTTCTCCTTGCGACCGCGTGGGTTTTCTTCTGGTGCTTTGGTTTCCTCCCACATTCCAAAGTCATGCAGGTTTGTAGGTTAATTGGTTTCTGTAAATTGCCCCTAGTGTATAGGAGTGACAGTATGACGGTGAGGACTCGGAGGGTCAAACGGCCTGTTTCCACGATGTATCTTAAAATCTCTATCAGCATGTTTGGTGGAGCGAGGGGGGGGGGGGGGGAGGGGGAGCTTGACTTTGTAGCCACTTCCTCATTACAGGTAGCTCTGGATGATTCTGTCAAGCTGATGTTTCCCATTAAGTGAGCACCTTAAATAAAGGAATATTAGGCCCCTGAACGGCAACCCTGCCAAACCAGGCAGGCCTGTCCCAGAAGCAGGTGAGCAGATTCCAGGTACACCTGCATACAATACCAGGAGATTAGTACGGGTGTCTGAGGTTATGGGGAAAAGCATGAGAATGGGGGTTAGGAAGGACATAGATCAGCCATGATTGAATGGCAGAGTAGACTTGATGGGCCGAATGGCCTAATTCTACTCCTATGCCTGATGACCTATTGACACCCTGTGCCTCCTTGTGATCCACAATGAAACGTCGAGTGCTGTCCTTCCTTTCTCACTATGATGAGGAACATTAGCATCTGTGCAATTACCTGCACTGTTCTCTATCATCTCACAAAACAGACCAGCTGGTGCCCCATATAAAGCTCTCAGTCTGGGGGCAGTTTTGTTACACTGCAGCCCAGAGAGTGCCCTACCTGGACAGGGCTTTGAGCTGCCTCTCATTTAATACAAGACACTACACTGACCTAAATGATAAGGACCACAGTGCGATTAAAATTCACCTCAAGCAGGGAAACAGCACAGTTGCAATATTACAATCAGTATATTTGATTCAAAACCAACAATTGCATTCTTCACCGATTTTATATTTTACTAATACCGCAGGCAATGGGAAATCTAATTCATAATCCAACAGTTGAAAGTTCAAGGCCATAAACCATCGGAAAGGATTTCAAAGCATTAAGCTGCTGTGCTCTAACAGAGCCTGCTTAGGTTGACTTGAATAATCACAACTAAACTGCAGATTTTTACATTTTCCATCACAGACCTCATGTTCTCTTCCCCCACTGCCGCAGGAAGTCCATGGAGCCCAGGACAAATCAAGCTTGATTATAATCTCAGTTTACAGTCCAGATGCAATCTGATCTGCTCCAGACTCGTATCCTGGATATGCAATTAAGCTATGATACAAACAAGACTCAAACTAAAATGGAAAAAAAAATACTAATAACAGCCTGCACGCATGAAAGGACCTGATGGCTGTAAATTGATTTGGGCAGAGCCGAGGTCATGGAAGTTGCTTTGTAAACAAACACCTTCCTTTCTCTAGTAAAAATCAGACTGTTGGAGGACTTTAGCGGGTCAGGCAGCATCTGTGGAGGGAAAAGGACAGATGACATTGCAGGCTGGACGTTCTATCCCCATTCCACTTGCCAGTCCTATGTCCACTTCCCCAGTTGGTCTAGATCGTGTAGTTACATTCTTCACTATCTACTCACGCCATCATTTCTTGCAGGTAGACAAAAGTGCTGGAGAAACTCAGCGGGAGCAGCAGCATCCATGGAGCGAAGGAAATAGGCAACGTTTCCAGCCAAAACCCTTCTTCAGACGTTTTGGCCCGAAACGTTGCCTATTTCCTTCGCTCCATAGATGCTGCTTCACCCGCTGAGTTTCTCCAGCACTTTTGTCTACCTTCAATTTTCCAGCATCTGCAGTTCCTTCTTAAACACCATCATTTCTTGCGGACGGACAATGGCTGTCCCATTTCCATCCACAGTTCGTGCCTGACATGCTCATTTGCTCCAGCAGTTTGTTTTTTTTTTGCTTAAGTTTCCAGTAATTGCAGTTTCTTGCGTCTCCCTTTCTTTCTCATTTTGTCATTTCCTCCAATAGTTTATTTTCAGCTCCTTTCCAAAAGTGGGAAAAAAAACAAATAAACATTTATCCGGCAAAGGTCCAGATACCAAACATTTTAAAATAAACTTTTAAAAGCTCTGAAGAGAATATGATTTGGTGTTGGGAGTTGTGAAGTATAATGCTCTGACCAATCCCAACTTTTGAGTGCCTGACCACTAACTAATGTCAACCCTCCAATATATGGTGTCTGACCAATTTTGTTCCCCTGGTAACCAACCTGATCTAAACTCAGCCCATTACAGCACAAAGTCACAAAGTATAGATTTCAAATCCTGTAGTTTTGGAGGGGATGATGGTGTTGAATGTTGAGCTGCAGTCGATGAACAGGCTGACGTATGTGCCCTTATTGTCCAAGTGGTCCAGTGCAGGGTGGAGAGCCGTTTGCCTAAACATTTACTCGATTCAAATCACTGGCAATGGTGAACAGGGCATCGGTGTTTGCTGTCTCAAGAGAGATGATGACCAAGTATAATTCATCCGGTGCCACCATGGCATTGGCTTGGGGCAGCTGTAGACTGCAAACAAGATGATGACGATGCACTTCCTCGTCAGATAAAACGAATGACATTTTATCATCAGGTATTCCTGGTCAAGGAGCAGAACTGAGCTAAGACCATCACATCAGTGCATCATGAATCACTGACGAAAAAGCAGATGCCACCACCTTTCCCCTTCCCTGTGGATTCCATATAATTGGCAATAAATGGGAAACTTGGATTGTATAAATGAGTCTGGGACAATCCATGTTTGTGTGAAACAATGAACACAGTCCCTGATCTCCCTGTGAAACATGTCCCTTTGTTCCAAATGTCCCTTTTTCCCTTGTCAATTCTTCCCTTCCCTCTCGCTCCACCCCTTCTCCGGGCGCTTTCCCTTGCAACCTGAAGAGATGCTACACTTGTTCCTTTACCTCCCTCCCCCCCACCCCCCCACTCCTTTCAAGGACCCAAGCAGTCCTTCCAGGTCCGACAGGGGTTCACGTGCACCTCCTCCAACCTCATCTATTGCATCCGCTGCTCTAGATGCCAACTGATCTATATCGGTGAGACCAAGCGGAGGCTTGGTGATCGTTTCGCCAAATTCCTCTGCTCGGTCCGCAATAACCAACCCGACCTCCCGGTGGCTCAGCACTTCAACTCCCCCTCCCATTCCGTATCCGACCTCTCTGTCCTGGGCCTCCTCCACAGCCAGAGTGAGCAACACCGCAAATTGGAGGAACAGCACCTCATATTCCGCTTGGGGAGTCTGCATTTTCTCTGCATGAATATTGAATTCTCTCAATTCTGTTGACCCTTGCTGTCTCCTCCCCTTTCTACCTCTCCCTCAGCCTCCTCCTCCTACTCCTTTTTCTTTTCTTCCCTCTGCCTCCCGCCCGAAACGCTGCCTACCTCCTTCGCTCCATAGATGCTGCTGCACCCATGTGATGTTCTAAGTTAGTTCTCAAGTGATTCAACGTTAGCTAAAAGTAAGCTTGGAATTTCAGTTGCACCTAGCATTCATTGATAGAAGACTTTCCTCACTTTATCCATAGAAGGAAAAAAAGGTACAGGTTTAGGCCCTGAGCCAGCACCGCCATTCAATATGATCATGGCTGATCATCTAAAATCCATACTCCATTCCTGCTTTTTCCCCCCCATATCGCTTGATTCCGTTAGTCCTACGAGCCAAATCTAACTCTCTCTTGAAAACATCCAGTTAATTGACCGTCACTGCCTTCTGTAGCAAATATTTCCACAGGTTCACAACTCTCTGGGTAAATTTATTTTTCCTCATTTCAGTGCCCTACCCCGTATTCTTAAACTGTGGCCCCTGGTTCTGGACTCGCCCAACATTGGGAATATTTTCTTGCATCTAGCCTATTGTCCAATCCTTTGAGAATTTTATATGTTTCAATAAGATCCCCTTTCATCCTTCTAAATTCCAGTGAATACTAGCCCAGTCGACCCATTCGTTCATCATGTCAATCCCACCATCCTGGGAATTAACCTGGTGAAGCTGCGCTGCACTCCCTCAATAGCAATAATGTCCTTCCTCAAATTAGGAGACCATAATTGCACACAATACACCAAGAGCAGTCTCACCAGGGCCCTGTACAACTGCAGTAGGACCGCCTTGCTCCTAAACTCAATTCCTCTCGCAATGAAGGTCAACATGCCATTAGCTTACTTCACTGCCTGCTGTACCTGCATGCTTATGACTTTCCAACGTTGGAACAGATAATGAGGAAAAACTATCACAGCTGGCTAACATAAGAGGAACTTTATATAAAATGTCGACACCCTGTGCCGCTGCCTCATTAGCATCTACATTAAAAATCTGGATGATGTTAATATGGTTATGATGTTTGTGGACGACACCAAAATTGGTAATGTCGTCGACAGTGAAGGTTATCTAAAATAACAACAGGATCTACCTGAACTAAGCCAAGGAATGGCAGATGTAATTTAACTCTGAGACGTGCGAGGTGCTGTAACTCGGTGAGTGAAACAAGGCAAGTATAAGGTTCACTGAAAGTTGTGGCACAGGGAGGCAGGTTGGTGAAGGCAGCGTTTGGCACACTTGCTTTCATCAGTCAGGGCATTGAGTACAGGTTTCGGACATCAAGTTGCAGCTATTCAAGTATATGAGAGTACACAGGAGTATTATGCGCAGTGCTGGTCATCCAGCTGTTGGAAGGATATCATGAATCAGGAAAGGATGCAAAAAAAAATGGAAGTTAACATCATCCATTACAATCACCCCATCCCCTTTACATCATTTCATGATCTGCCTACAGTGGCTTGCAAAAGTTTTCATACCCCTTGAACCTTTCCACATTTTGTCACGTTACAACCACAAACGTAAATGTATTTTATTGGGATTTTATGTGATAGACCAACACAAAGTGGTGCATAATTGTGAAGTGGAAGGAAAATGATACATGGTTTACAAATATTTTTACAAAGAAAAAACTGAAAAGTGTGGCGTGCAAAAGTAGTCAGCCCCCTTTACTCTATTACCCCTAAATAAAATCCAAGGCAACCAATTGCCTTCAGAAGTCACCTAATTAGTAAATAGAGTCTACTTGTGTGTAATCTAATCTCAGTATAAATACAGCTGTTCTGTGAAGCCCTCAGAGGTTTGTTAGAGAACATTAGTGAACAAACAGCATCATGAAGCCCAAGGAACACACCAGACAGGTCAGGGTTAAAGTTGTGCAGAAGTTTAAAGCCGGGTTAGGTTATAGAAAAATATCCCATTTTACGGAGCACTGTTCAATCCATCATCCGAAAATGGAAAGAGTATGGCACAACTGTAAACCTACCAAGGCATGGCCGTCCACCTAAACTGACTGGCCGGGAAAGGAGAGCATTGATCAGAGAAGCAGCCAAGAGGCCCATGGTAACTCTGGAGGAGCTGCAGAGATCCACAGCTCAGGTGGGAGAATCTGTCCAGAGGCCAACTATTAGTCGTGCACTCCACAAATCGGGCGTTTATGGAAGAGTGGCAAGAAGAAAGCCATTGTTGAAACAAAGCCATAAGAAGTCCCGTTTGCAGTTTGCCACAAGCCATGTGGGGGACACAGCAAACATTTGGAGGAATGTGCTCTGGTCTGATGAGACCAAAATTGACGTTTTTGGCCTAAATGCAAAACGTTATGTGTGGCGGAAAACTAACACTGCACATCACCCTGAACACACCATCCCCACTGTGAAACATGGTGGTGGCAGCATCATGTTGTGGGGATGCTTTTCTTCAGCAGGGACAGGGAAGCTGGTCAGAGTTGATGGGAAATTGGATGGAGCCAAATACAGGGCAATCTTGGAAGAAAACCTGTTAGAGTCTGCAAAAGACTTGAGACTGGGGCAGAGGTTCACCTTCCAGCAGGACAACGACCCTAAACATAGAGCCAGAGCTACAATGGAATGGTTTAGATCAAAGCATATTCATGTGTTAGAATGGCCCAGTCAAATTCCAGACCTAAATCCAATTGAGAATCTCTGGCAAGACTTGAAAATTGCTGTTCACAGACGCTCTCCATCCAATCTGACTGAGCTTGAGCTATTTTGCAAAGAAGAATGGGCAAAAATTTCAGTCTCTAGATGTGCAAAGCTGGTACAGACATACCCCAAAAGACTTCCAGCTATAATTGCAGCGAAAGGTGGTTCTACAAAATATTGACTCAGGGGGGCTGAATACTTTTGCACGCCACACTTTTCAGTTTTTTTATTTGTAATAAAATTTGGAAACTATGTTTCATTTTCCTTCCACTTCACAATTATGCGCCACTTTGTGTTGGTCTATCACATAAAATACATTTACGTTTGTGGTTGTAACGTGACAAAATGTGGAAAAGTTCAAGGGGTATGAAAACTTTTGCAAGCCACAATATTTCCCACTGGCTATTGGGAGGCCTCTTGTAAAATCCAATCACAGTGATTGCACCTTTACTTCTAAATCCTACCCATACGACTTCATCAAACGAGCCCTCCAAAATGTCTTCTCTCTGCGCAGCTGTGACATTCTCCTTGGTGCAATTCCCCCACTTCATCAACATCTTTCTATCATGTTGCCAATTTATGGAATATAATTCTGCTTGTTGTTGATGACCCTCTTGGATGCAGTTTTGAACTGTGTACCGAATTTAAATCGATCCCAGTTAGCACACAATATAATGGGGCATGCCACAAGTGCGAAGATGAGACTTTGTCCCGTAAAATATTGTAGAGTAATCGTAGACACTTTATCAAAACTGCCATAGAGGCACATGGGGCCAAAACTGTACAGACATTGATCAGCAAGTTTGCAGATGACGCCAACAAAATAATTGGAGGTACTGTTGATAATGAGGAGAGCAATCGTAGGCTACAGGTTAGTATTGATCTAATGGCAAATTGCCTGGGCAAGAGCAGATGCAACCCAATTGCAATAAGTGTGTGGTGATATACTTTGGGGGTGGGGGAGTTGGGCAGGGGGTTCAATAAGAATAGGACATATAATGGTGGGGCCCTGGGAGTATTGAGGCACTAGCAAACCCAGTGTAAAAGTTAAAAAAAATACATGAAGATGGCATCCCAGGGAGATAAAATGATGAAGAGGGGTTATGGGATTCATTGCTTGCCTTCTTTACTGAGGCCATAAAACATAACAACAGGAGGGTCTTGGTAAGTTGATAAAACATTGGTTATATTATAGCTGGTATATAGTCTGCACTTCCAGTCACCAACTATAGGAAGGAGAATATTATCCTGAATGCCGCTAAAGCAGAGCAGAGAATTCAGTTCAGCAAGACTGGACAGGCTGGGTTTATAGGAGCAGAGGAGGCTGAGCGGTAACCTGATGGAGGTATACAAAATCATGTGAGGCATGCATGGAGAGATAGTAAGAAATCTTTCCCCAGGGCAAGATCAGGTTTAGAGGAGAAACGAGGAAGTAGTATTTTCAAGCAGAGGGCAGTTGCAATCTGGAATGCACTGCTTAAAAAGATGGAGGCAGGTAATGTCACCTCTTTACCTGGTGACAGGTAATGCAAAAAGCATCTAGACAAGCACTTGAATTGTCAAGGCACAGAAGGCAACGAACAATGTGCAGCTACTTGGGATTAGGTGGTCAATTGATGAGACAGCTTTGGCATGGTTGGCCCTAATGTCGGTTTCTGTGCTGTCCGATTCGATAACTCCTCCAGCAAGGGGCTGAAGTCCTTTGGGTGCCAGGGCTGTTGAATGATTCTTGCCAGTGCTCCTCAATGTCGGCCCTACCAGATGGTGAGATAATTAATACTGGGCAAAATGCTCAAGAGACAAAATAAACACATCACACAGGTGCTTGCCAGTCTGAGGTTGCTGTACATTTGTTTGATAATGGTGTCTGATCCTCTCACTATCTCACAGAGATACTCTCTTACATAAGGCAGCTAATCCCTCCAAAAAATAACAATACTACGTGTGTGCTGAGAAAATGAAATAAATGCAGTAAATGTTGAAATCACTCAACAGGCAAGAGGCAACTCTGTAGAGAATATTGTGGATCAGTCTGCAGAAAGGTCCCAACCCAAAATGTCACCTGACCCGCTGAGTTCCTCCCGCACCTATGTTTACAACTATACTTTCTTGATCCACGTTCCTGCTGCATGAAATTGACCATGTATGAAGAACAGGAATGGAATATATTGTCGAATTGGTGCACCCCAATTTAAATTCTGTGAGCCACCCATGTTATCTTTTATACAATGCTCTTGGGTACTACATTGTTGTATTAAAAGTGGGATTCAAACGTTCGCTCAGCAGAGCCAAGTAGGATGCTTAATCTCTACCATGTTTCCTCAGTCTTATTTAGCATTTTTCCTACTTCCACTGAGTGGACAAAGGCAACAAAACAGTATTGCTGCACCACATATTCATGTGCGAATCAGTTCAATCACACGATCTTAACATATTTCATGTTTAAAAGTGTCTTTTATTTGAATATAAAAGGAGCCAACTTTTCAAACACAATAGTGAAGAATTTGATGATGAAGTTCAGGCCAGAGTGAAGACAATGGCTGCTGATCTCAGTCTGGGGGAACAGCAAAGGAATGTTTCCTTTTCATGACCTGCTCCTGCCAGAAAGGCAACTTCAACCCAAACACAGTTGGATATCACAACACAAATCAGCAAAAAGAAAAACCATATTTTACAGTTTCAGAAATCTTTCAGAGGACTTTACTGTTTCACAACAAGTGCAGAGCAAAGGCAAAAACAAATGTACTGAAAGTATCTGACAACCTTTAAAATTCCCGCTGACCAAAACTTACAGAATTTCCCACTTCAACTACCAGCACGAAAGTACAAGATACATAGCTGACTACTCTAAATGAAATTCCATTTAGTAATGTCCCTTTTTGTTTTGATGGTTATGCAGATAAAACTATGCACCAAGTTTCTAACAGGACTTTGAAGTGTAAGCATCTTTGTTTGCAGGAGAATTTGGGGCACACCTCCTCTGGGCTTTAATTGTCCCACCTGCTCCTCTTCTTTCTGGGCGGTGGCTCTGGCACAGCAAAGCCATCGTTCTCGGTGGAAGTGCTCCGACTGCTGCTTCTGCTGTTGTCTCCATTCCTGCTCTCGCTGCCACTCCCATCCCCACTCGCACTCCCACCACCATCCCCAGCCTCATCAACACGCCCCGTCTCCCCACTGCTCCGGTTTAGGCTGGTGCTCCTGGCCTCACCGTGCCGGCTGTCATTTCGGCTCTCTGGGTGCCTCTCGCCGTGTCGGCTCTCGCCCCGCCGATCACCATGCCGGTCGCCGCGGTCAACGTGCCTCTCTCCACTCCGATCATTCCCTCGATCGCCGTGTCTCTCACTACTCCGGTCACCATGCCTGCCGTCACCACCCCGATCACTGTACTTACTGATAGAATGACGGCTGCCAGAATCACTGTGACGACTGCTGCTATCACCGTGGCGACCAAAGTTATCCCCGTGACGGCCAAGGTTGTCCCCATGGCGGCCCATGCTGTCACCATGGCGAGCCAAGTTGTCACCATGACGACTAAAGCTTTCCCCATGACGACCAAAGCTATCGCCATGGCGACCACTACCTTCGGCGCGACTAGGGCTATTATCGATAGGGCGATTGACTTTCACTTCAGGAGAACGATTGTCGTCTTTGTTCCGTCCAGTAGCTCCACTATTGCTGTCGGGGGCTGAAGGCTGATTAGTGATCTGGTTACCCAGAGGACATGTCGGGATGATGTTGAGACTCCCCGCGCTAGTCCAGTTGCTAGTACCAGGGGAAGAGCCTGTGATCTTGGGAGCAGTTCCAGTAGCTGCAATAAAGTGTGACTTGTATTGTGACTGGAATAAAACAAGAACAATGTTAGTGTTCAGTGCTTCACAAGCCTAAATATCAATCTTAATACAGCGTACTGAACTTGTAGCACCACCACTTATCTGTGGACTTAATGCCAATGGGCTAAATGCAAAATGCAATGAGCAAGTATCAATGTACTGGAATGTCTGTTGCAGTTTACACAGTACACTGGAGAAGAAAGTTGTAATGCAAGTGATTAAGATGGCTGAAGAACACAGTTTGTATTTCAATACATGGCTGATACTGCTATTTCCAGGAAGCCCCATATCGATTCCAATTGCTGCTGACGGAGAGCATTCACAAAAGTGTTTCAATTGTTATTTTTGTGATTTGGGGAGAAACTAAATGAGGCAAGTCGAGAGGCAGACGTGGGATACTACAGCCATAAAGTGGAGGATATTAACTCTAGAGGTCTGCAACCCACATCCAGTTGTAAAAATTAATTTGATTCTAATTCAATATATGGTAACCGTTTTAGATTCAATGTTAATCATCACTCATTGCAGATTGGTGACTGCCAATTTGTACTTCATTGGAACGGGCCTACATGGACAGTGTCTTCCATAGAAGTTGAGCCTAATAACCCTCAACGATTAATTGGATATTCTTCATTTGGGAGCCCAGGAAGTTAGCATTTGTAAGGTATCAAAGGAGTATTCAGACTACATGATTAACATGAAGCTTAATTGTTGAGTTCAATTAATGAAATCTTCTATTTCAACTACACTGAATGAGTTGGAGAGGAATGCTATTATCTCTTCCAAAGGTAGAAGAGATTCAAACCCGTAGCCTCTAGGGTTGGCAAGGGGATACAAGTGCTGTGAAGGGCCATACAAATAACATTAATCACATGGCCTCATCTAATTCTGTGGCACTTAATTTTCTTAACAGATTACAAATACACACATAATGAACAGAATTGGTTAAGAATAAGGACGCATGGGACAGGTATAGGCAACTGGGATCAAGTTCGTTCCTGGAGGAGTTTTGTGAATTATGGAACAAAGTGAAAATAGAAATCGTAAGGGCAAAAAAGGGCCAGGAGATAACTCTGGCAGATAGCGTTAAGGACAATCCTAAGTGATTATATAAATACACAGGAGGGAGGGGAAGAATAACTGGAGGGAGAGTGGGGCCCCTCAGAAATCAAAGTGGTCATCTTTATGTGGTGCCACAGGAGATGGTCAAGGTCCTCAATGAGTATTTCTCTTCTGTATTTACCGAGGAGAAAGACAGGAGGATGGAGGAACTTGGGGCAATCAATGGAAGTGCCTTGAAAGCCGTCATTGTTATGGTGCTGAAGGTACTATCATGTATGAAGGTAGACAAATCTACAGGGCCTGATCAGATATAGTGGGAAACCAGAGAGGAAATTGCTGGAGCCGTGGTTGAAATTTACAAGTCGCCTTTAAATCCAGGAGGGTGGCAAATGTTGTGCCTCTATTCAAGAAGGTCTGCAGGGAAAATGCTGGGAACTATAGGCCAGTGAGATTAACAATCTGTAGTTGGAAAGTAACTGGAGAGTATTCTGAGGGATAGGATATACAGGCATTTAGAAGGCCAAGGGCTGATTAGGGATAGTCAGCATGGGTTTGTGCATGGGAGGTCATTTTTTGAAGACGTGACCAAAAAAAGAGCTGCAGATGTTGTATAAATGGACCTCAGCAAAGCATTCGACAAGGTTCCGCATGGTAGCCTGCACTGAAAGGTTAGATCGCATGGATCCAAGATGGGATAGCTGAATGGATCGAAAATTGGTTTCATGGAAGGAAGCAGAGGGTGATGGTGGAAGGTTGCTTCTTGGACTGTGGGCCTGTGACTAGCGGTGTGCCTCAGGGTTCAGTGCTGGGCTCGTTACTGTTTGTCATCTATATTAATTATTCGGATGAGAACATACATGGCAAGATTAGCAAGTTTGCAGATGATACAAAAGTGGGTGGTTTTGCAGATAGTGAGGATGGTTGTGAAAAATTGCAGCAGGATCTTGATCAATTGGCCAGGTGGGCTGAGGAATGGTTGATGGAATTTAATATAGAGAAATGTGAGGTTTTGGGAAGTCTAACATGGGCAGAACCTATACAGTGATTGGTAGGGATCTGGAGAGTGTTGTAGAGCAGAGGGATCTAGGAGTGCAGGTGCATAGTTCCTTAAAGGTGGAGTCGCAGGTAAATAGGGTGGTTAAAAACGTTTTTGGCACATTGGCTTTCATCAGTTTGGGTATTGTGCATAGAAGCTGGGAGGCCATGCTGCAGTTGTACCAGACATTGGTGAGGCTGCATTAGAGTAGTGTGGTCAGTTCTGGGCACCATGTTACAGGAAAGATGGAAAGGGTTCAGAGAAGATTTACGAGGATGTTGCCAGGACTAGAGGGTGTGAGCTATAGGGAGAGGTTGAGTGATGCCTGGTTTGCATCAGGAACAGTGGACAGAACACAGCGGCATGATGGCGCAGCGGTAGAGCTACTGCCTTACAGCGCCAGAAACCCAGGCACAATCCTGTCTACGGGTGCTTGTCTGTACCGAGTTGGCAAGTTATCCCACACGCCAAAGACATGCAGGTTTGTAAGTTAATTGGCTTGGTATAAATGTAGCAATGTTACAAAATTTTGAGATTTTAAAAATCAAGTCTGCAATTTATCCCATCAGATAAAGCATAACAAGAAGTTTAATTTGACACCTAATTTACTTTCATATCTTCAGTATTAAGAAAGTTATGGCCATTTTCATGCTCGGAAATGAGTATCTTGCTTCCCATTGCCTTTCAATTGACTTAACTCAAAAGCTGTGATCTGGAAAAATTAAAAGCCCATAACTTTATTAAAAATTAAGAGAACTCAATGAAATTTTCAGTCATTATAGATTGAAGCATTCTGAAACAAATATTAAACAATCTTACTTGGATTACCTGAAATTAAAGTATATAATTAGTTAGTTATCTAATTGTAGCTAATTACAAAATTCAATGAGTAGATCTAAACATCTAGCAATTTCTTAAGAAAAGATAAACTTTTTTTTAAATTGCCTAAGTGTCCAAATAACATTCACACAATAATCCACAATATAACATAATTTTTAAATCTCATTTTCATGAATTTCTGGGCCAAATGGAAGGAATTTAGTGTTTAATGCCTGTAAATAAATGGCCATTTAAATCAACTAGCGAGTGGGTTTTAGTGGAATGCGGTGGATTGGAACGTTGCGGTTAGCGGTGAAGTCGGGGGGAAAAATACTGGGGGTTCATACATTTTTTGGGGACCCCATTTCGCAACATAAAAATAGTATTTATGCCTCCCAAAAAACCAACTTTTAATAAAAAAATAAAGTATTTACCTTTTTTTCTCCCCTACGGAAAATGCTTCCGGTGGTCTGCGGTCACGGCTTTTGAAGGTGATTTTTAAATTACTCTAGTTAACAAATAACTTAGAGTAATTTAAAAATACCTTAATGGATGAAATGTCGGAGCGATTTTTCTTCCGCAATTAAATCGCCCGACATTCATCGATTATCCTGGTCTGGTGAAAATCGGCACTTTAAGCCCGCCCCCCTCTGAAAGGCGCTAAAGTCGCGCACACGGGGAGCGGCAGAAGTGCAGCGCCGCTAAAGGTAAGTTTTGTAACATACCTAATAAATGTTAAATTGTCTCTTATGTGTGTAGGAAAGTGTAAGTGTGCGGGAATCGCTGGTCGACGTGGACTAGGTAAGCCGTAGGGCCGGTTTCCGCGCTGTATCTCTAAACTAAACTAAATTCAAATCAAGACTTGAGCACCTGGCTGTGAAGAAGCTGAACAGTTACTTCAGGAGCCATTTAGAGTTTTGGTATGGTGAAAATTACAAAAAAGATACTTTATACCATCCCAAGAATTTCCAGCAGAATTCCTAAAAAGGTCAAGAGAATACTTTACAAAATTGTTGCAAACCCACACCGGAGCTTCATGAACAGACCCTTACCTGAAATGCTGCTTTCATGGCGGACATTCTGTCACCCATTGCACCAGTGGATGGTTTGTATGCTTCATAATTAGACAGCACAAGGCTAGCTGTTCTGTCCTGAGAGAGAAAACTCATGCATCAGGCAAAAGGTTTACGCAAGTAACAAAAAGACAACATTAGCTGACGCGAGCCATGCAGGTGTTCATAAGATTCAACTCGCTCCTCATGCCAATTGAATTAAACGGTGGATCAGTAGTACACAAAAAGTAAGTTGAGGTCTCTGTCCTCTGCAATGGCTTTGCCACTCAATAATATCATAGCCCATCTTTAACCTTATCGGCACTTTACTGCATTAGCTCCATCTCCCTTAATCTCCCTTTATCTATTTCCTTTTTAAACAGAAATGCTCAACATTATTTGGCAGGGCGGTCATTGCCGCTGCTCAAGTTGACTGGATTCAAACCAGATCATTTCTGGATAGAAGTGAATACAATGGATCTAGCACTAGATTCTACAGATTGTCTCTAACACGGTTGAATTCTACAGCAGAAGGGGAAGGATAAAGTGAATACTCACAGTCCTTTTCCCCGGGTAGAGAAATGGAATAGTTCATCTTCATCAAAATAAAAGGGCAATGAAAATTTTCAAGACACAAGTTCTATCTTAAATTTGCATACTATAATAAAATGAACTGAGCTGCAAAAGAGATGATGTACTGAGGTGTACAAGTTTTAAATGAAAATATTTACTGATGATCATAACATGCCAAACCCATCATTTACTCACTGAGGTATCTGCGCCAAGTCCTGGTCGCTCTCTGTATCCTAATCCTCCTCCTCCAATATTCATTCTTTTTCCTTTCCCAGCTTTGTAGCGAGACTTTCGGAACCACGGATTCTAACAAAAATGTGTAAACACATGGAGTTAAACCTTCCCAGCAATGAACTATCTGAAATTTGAGAGTTAATGCTTAGTTTTCCATTCAAGGTCCTGCAAATTGACAGTCTGGCTGAGCACATACTCATGTTCCCAGCATCAGCCAAGCTGGTACACTAGTTTATCCTAAGTGACCCCCATCCAAGTATTGACTAGATCACAGTTAAATGGGTCCCACAAAAAGAGTAAAGACAGCACAGACCTATTATTTTCATAGTTTAAAGAACAATTACATTGTTGCAACAAAACACTGAGGAATTATATTCCAGTAGAAGCTCTAATCTTTGTTATGTTATTGATTAACTTTCTTTACCATTCACAGTCAAAGCAGCAGATCTTAACGCTTTGACTATGATTGGTATGACTACCATCCACTAGTCCTCACATATGACCATAATGAAGTTCTTTGAAACGCTGGCAAAGGCCTGTATCAGTACCAGCCTTTAGGACAATATGGGCCCCATGCAATGTGTGTACAGTAAAAATAAGTCTACGGACTACGCCATCTTTCTTGCACTACATGCAGCTCTGGATCACCTTGACAACCAGGGCTCCAAATTCTGACTTCAGCTCAGCCTTCGATGTCATGATACCAAATCAGCTCATCTCCAAACACCTGGACATTGGCCTTAGGGCCTCCATCTACAGTTTCAGACTTGCGTAACACCCGTATTACGCAAGGGTCCACGGAACGTAATTCTTACTTAAGTTGGGGAGTGTCTATTTATTTCCATATGAATTTGCGATGATCAAGAAATGCCCATAAACAATGTCTTGACCTTCTACAGAAGTGTTATATAAAGCATCATGATGGGATGCATCTCAATCTGATATGGCAGCTGCTCTGCCCTGGATTGCAGACTCTGAGCACAGCCTGGACCAGCACAGGCTTGTTACTTCCTTCCATCCAGTCATGTGTGTGGCATCATATTGTCAAGGAAGCCAGTCACCCTGGCCATTCTCTTTTCTTTCTCCTACCTTCTGGGAAAAGATACTGGAGCGTGTAAACACAGATGTCTAGACCCAAGAACAGTTTCTTCCCTACTGCTATCTGACTTTTGAACCAATTAGCCTTTCACACTCCATTCTTGGAGATGCTGCCATCATTTGGTTCTTCTGTCATTGTACTTTTAATTATTTTTAATTGCACTACAATCTTACACCATTTGGCTGTTTGTATTTAATATGTTGCATTTATTCTTACAGCATGTATACATACTGTATATATTGTGCACAGTTCTGGTTGTCCAATTACAGGATGTTTGTGGAGGCTTTGCAGAGGGCACAGAATAGGTTTACCAGAATGTTGTCTGGATTAGAGGGTACTACCTATAAGGAGTGATTGGACAAACTTGGATTGTTTTCCTTACAACGTCAGAGGTTGAGGGAAAACTTGAGCGGATGATGTTAAATATATTGAGAGGCATTAGAAGGTTTTTCATCGGGTGGAAATATAAAGAGCACAGTTTTAAGTTGAGATGGGCAAAGTTTAAAGGAGATGTGCAGTGCAAGTTTTGTTTATGGATAGCGATGTGTGCCTGGAATGTGCTGGCGTGAAGAAAGATGCAAAAGTGGTATTTAAGAAACTTTTAGATCGGCACATGTAGATACAGGGAAAGGAGGGATAGAAGTCCGTGCAGGCAGAGATTAGTTTAATTTGACTTCATGTTCCTGTACTCAACTATTCTATAGACACAAAGTGCTGGAGTAACTCAGAGGGTCAGGCAGCAACTCTGAAGAAAAAGGATGGGTGGCCCTTCTCCAGAGATGCTGCCTGACACTTTCTCCAGAGATGCTGCCTGACCTGCTGAGTTATTCCAGTACTTTGTGTCTATCTTTGGTGTAAACCACCATCTGCAGTTCCTTGTTTCTACTGTACTGTTCTGTGTTCTATGTGTATTGTTTACTCTGCAAGCATCATAGGAGCAAGGAATGCACCCTGGTGTATATGACAATAAACTACCAGTAATTCAAATCTGAATTTGACCACCTTGATGATAATTAAGCACTACCTTGCAGAAGGCTGATTTGATGTAGTGCCCTTGGTCCTCCAGTCCCAACACTTACAGGTATGTGCCCACCCAGGTCAGCATAAACAGCAGGGGTGTAGGGATTATTTACATGTTGTTTACCTATAAATCAATGATCCATGATTCATAAAAAGGCAGCTGCTCAGAATGTGTTTTAATGCCAGGAATCTGGCTGCTCGACTGGGATCCTGGGCTGCCCTCTACTGGCCCTCTCTCATCAATGAATGATCGGGTGGCTTGGAGTGGAGAGGTTGCAGGAGGGAGGTGGGCCATGTGGCGCTGCTACTCAGTGCTGACAGGTGGGCCTGAAGCCTGCCCGCAGATCAATCCTTGAGGGTGGACCATTTATGGGGACTGGCAGCGACGGCTCCATATGTTGACATATAACTAAATCCTGCAGGCTCACCGCCACCTATCAGTAACACATCTCTCTAAGCGATGTTGTAACTGAGTGGGTCAGGCAGTATCTCTGGAGGACATGGATAGACAAGGGTCCCAACCTCAAACATCTCATATCCATGTCCTCCAGAGAGATGCTGCCTAACCCGCTGACCTACTGTAGCACTGTGTTCTACACAAGATTCCAACATCTGTAGTCCCTGTGTCTATGTCCATTTATAATGCCATACAGAACCCTTTTAGCACTAATAATATTTGTTCTCAAGTTCTTGAAACTGCACCCTGGGCATTGTGTGGGGCATCACTGGAAAGCTGACCACTGCAGTAGTGTGTATGTGGAGACTGGGATTTGACACTCCACAAATGCCTTATGGGATACCATTTCATGTTGAGATGCATCATTAGGAAGCTTTCAATTACACTTAAAAAGTTGTGTAGTTTGCAAGTCAACCAAATTCAAAAGCATCATTATACTTTACAGCTGGGGTGCAAGGATTACTAAAGTGGATGCTGCAGATCAAGTTGCATCTGCTGCAAATTGCATTCCAGATTACATGGATCAGCAAAAAAAAAGAAAACACTGAATTGTACAACGATGGAAGTTTGAGCCAGAACACTCACTTAACATCACTGCTATACAATCTTTGCTGGAAACTACAGTGCCCGCCATAATGTTCGGCACAGACCCATCATTTATTTATTTGCCTCTACACTCCACAATTTGAGATTTGTAATAGAAAAAAAGAAATCACATGTGGTTAAAGTGCACATTGTCATATTTTATTAAAGGGTATTTTTTATACATTTTGGTTTTACAGCTGTGTTTCTACATAGTTCCCCCCATTTCAGGGCACCATAATGTTTGGGACACATGGCTTCATAGGCGATGGTAATTGCTCAGGTGTGTTTAATTGCCCCCTTAATGCAGGTATAAGAGAGCGCTCAGCACCAAGTCTTTTCTCCAGTCTTTCCATCACCCTTGGAAACTTTTATTACTGTTTATCAACATGAGCACCAAAGTTGTGCCAAAGAAAATCAAAGAAGCCATTATGAGATTGAGAAAGAAGAATAAAACTGTTAGAGACATCAGCCAAACCTTTGGCTTACCAAAATCAACTGTTTGGAACTTCATTAAGAAGAAAGAGAGCACTGGTGTGCTTATTAGTCACAAAAGGACTCACAGGCCAAAGACGACTTCCACAGCTAATGACAGAAGAATTCCCTCTATAATAAACAATGACCACTGTCCGCAGAAGACTTCATGAACAGAAATACACAGGCTACACTGCAAGATGAAAACCACTTGTTAGCCGCAAAACTAGGATGGCCCAGTTACAGTTTGCCAAGAAGTACCAAGAGCAACCATAATCTGGAAAAAGGCCTTGTGGACAGGTGAGACGAAGATTAACTTAAATCAGAGTGATGGCAAGAGCAAAGTATAGAGGAGTGAAGGAACTGCCCAAATCCTAAGCATACCACCTCATCTTTGAAACACAGTGGTGTGGGTATTATGGCTTGGGCATGCTTGACTGCTGAAGATACTAGCTCACTTATCTTCATTGATGATACAACTGCTGATGGTAGTAGCATAATGAATTCTGAAGTGTATGGACACACCCTATCTGCTCAAGTTCAAACAAATTCCTCAAAACTCATTGGCCGGCAGTTCATTCTACAGCAAGATAATGATCCCAAACATACTGCTAAAGCAAGTTTTTTTTAAAGCTAAAAAATGGTAAATTCTTGAGTGACCAAGTCAATCACCCAATCTGAACCCAATTAAGCATGCCTTTTATATGCTGAAGAGAAAACTAGACCCCAAAACAAGCATAAGCTAAAGATGGCTGCAATACAGGCCTGGCAGAGCATCACCAGAGAAGACACCCAGCAACTGGTGATGTCCATGAATCGCAGACTTCAAGCAGTCATTGCATGCAAAGGATACACAACAAAATACTAAACATGACTACTTTCATTTACATCACATTGCTGTGTTCCAAACATTATAGTGCCCTGAAATGGGGGGGGAACTATGTATAATACAGCTGTAATTTCTACATGGTGAAACCAAAATGTATAAAAATGGCCTTTATTAAAACCTGACAATGTGCACTTTAACCTCATGTGATAAATAAATGACGGATCTTTGTCCCAAACATTATGGAGGGCACTGTGAATGCTTAGACCTCCATGGAAAGAAGGATGGGCCCAAGTCGGGAGAAAGAAAGATTGACACTCAGTGTGTAATATCCTAAACAAAGAATGGTCATTGGGAAAGTTCATGGAGGGCCAGCTGATACTTTAACCCAAGGCTGAGCACATCAGGATGGAAGAAAAACAATAGCTGTCAACACACTGTGTCATAGATTGTATACAGCTATACAAATCAGGTCACATTCCAATGTTTTACTAATTGGGTGTAGCAAAAGCCACAAGACTTGCATGAAGTGAACAGGGCAACAGCAGAAATAGATTGCAAGTAAACTTCCTTTTTGCAGTTTACTGCTAAAGAGAAAAAAAGACAAATCACTATACCAATATCACTGTATCTAAGATAAAGAAAAGAACAAAAAGCTTTGATTTTCAACCGACCAGGAAAATTGTGGGATCTGTACAATGAGTGTCACTTAAAACATGGAGATAAATGGAGAATCTGGAGGTTTAATCCAAGATAATCACACATGGGCATTGAATTGGATGGGGCAATGGTTTATATAGATGTTGAATTTTCTTATGTAAATTGAGTTAATCAAGCATGAATGTTTAAATTTTTCAGACACAACCAAGTTTGAGTATATTTATATACCTGCATAGCTAGGTCCAACAATTCTTTGGAAACATACTGATTAGCTCCTTCCAAATTGCGAACAAGATCCCCAGCAAAATTAATGTCCTTCATAGTCATCATAGTGTACGCCATTCCTTTCTCTCCTGAAAAGGGAAAAAAGTAGAACGAAGAAAAAGTTATGATTCACCGAGTCCAAACACTGGTTTAAAGGAGAAAAAAAAATCCAAGGTAAAAAATAATTTATTTAGATACAAATAATCAGCCTCATTAAAAGCTTCCGGGGCCCGAGGACTTCCAAAGCAGTTTACAGTTGATTAGGTACAATCACCATAATCTAAATAGCTGAAGCAATCCAGCTGTGCACAACTCCATAAAATATATAACTAGCAAAACAGCTTGATTATTTTGGTGACATAATAAATGGCAGAGTAAAGAATTTAAATTTTTTTGGAATCTTTCAGTTGAGTAGGGCCAATTCACCTTGGTTCAATATTTTCTTTAAGACCGTACTCTGACTTCATAACACTCCATCAGTACACAGCAAACACCCTAGATGAAGTGGTAATGACTCAAGTGAAACATACAACTGTCATTTAGATTCAGATGAAAATAGTATGACCGAGCCATTTCACACAGCTTTCAGGATAATACATCCTTCCTGTCTGCCACACTTGTTGTCACCCATGCTCAATAAGTGTAATTTTACCCTAACCAAAAAGATATGACTGAGTCTCACGCCAGAGACTTAAGCAAAAAATGTAAAGACATCCCAAACTAGAATAAATACAGTGCATTCAGAAAGTATTCAGACCCCTTCACTTTTTCAACATTTTGCTATATTGCAACCTTATTCTAAAAAGGAATTAAATTATTTTTTAAATTATCAATCTACACACAATATCCCATAATAAAAAATAAAAAATAGGAGTTCTGAATTTTTTGCAAAGTAATTGAAAAGAAATAACTTAAATATCACATTTACATAAGTATTCAGACCCTTTACTCAGTACTTTGTTGAGGCACCTTTTGGCAGCGATTACAGTCTCAAGACTTCTTGGGTATGACGCTACAACCTTTGCACACAAGTATTTGGGCAATTTCTCCCATTCCTCTCTGCAGATCCTCTCAAGCTCTGTCAGGTTGGATGGGGAGAGTCAATGCTATTTTCAGGTCCCTCCGGAGATGTTCGATCGGGTTCAAGTCCGAGCTCTGGCTGGGCCACTCAAGGACATTCACGGACTTGTCACAAAGCCACTATTGCATTGTCTTGGCTGTGCGCTTAGGGTCGTTGTCCTGTTGGAAGGTGAACCTCCACCCCAGTCTGAGGTCCAGCACGCTCTGGAGCAGGTTTTCATCAAGGATCTCTCTCTGTACTTTGCTCCGTTCATCTTTCCCTCGATCCTGACTAGTCTCCCAGTTCCTGACACTGAAAAACATCCCCACAGCATGATGCTGCCACCACCATGATTCACCGTAGGTATGGTATTGGCCAGGTGATGAGCGGTGCCTGGTTTCCTCCAGACGTGACGCTTGGTATTCAGGCCAAAGAGTTCAATCTTGGTTTTATCAGACCAGAGAACCTTGTTTCTCATGTCTTTTGGCAAACTCCAAGTGGGCTGTCATGTGCCTTTTACTGAGGAGTGGCTTCCGCCTGGCCACTCTACCATAAAGGCCTGATTGGTGGAGTGCCGCAGATATAGTTGTCCTTCTGGACGGTTCTTCCATCTCCACAGAGTGACCATCGGGTTCTTGGTCACCTCCCTGACCAAGGCCCTTCTCCCCCGATTGCTCAGTTTGGCCAGGCGGCCAGCTCTATGAAGAGTCCTGGTGGTTCCAAAGTTCTTCCATTTAAGAATTACGGAGGCCACTGTGCTCTTCGGGACCTGCAATGCTGCAGAAATTGTTTTATACCCTTCCCCAGATCTGTGTCTTGACACAATCCTATCTCGGAGGTCTACGGGCAATTCCTTTGTCTTCATGGCTTGGTTTTTGCTCTGACATACACTGTCAACTGTGGGACCTTATATAGACAGGCGTGTGCCTTTCCAAATCATGTCATATCAAATTAATTTACCACTGGTGGACTCCAATCAAATTGTAGAAACATCAAGCGTAATCAATGGAATCAGGATGTACCCAAGCTCAATTTTGAGTGTCATAGCAAAGGGTCTGAATACTTATGTAAATATGATATCAGTTTTTAAAAAAAATTACTTTGCAAAAAATTCTAAACAGCTGTTTTTGCTTCTTCATTCTGGGGTACTGTGTGCAGATTGATGATTTACAAAAAAGAATTACAGCCTTATTTTAAAATGGATTAAAAGTAGCAAAATGTGGAAAAAGTGAAGGGGTCTGAATACTTTCTGAGTGCACTGCAGAAACCATTGCATAAGCTAGCAACAGCTAAAATAGAATCATGTTCCAGGCACCTTATTAATTAAAGTTACAAAACTAAATTTGATACAAAAGAAAAATACCCAAGTCAAAACCTGCACAAATCAGAACCATGATACCAAGTGCATATGAAAATTACCACCCGTTTGAGAAGGAGAACTACAAAGGATATTGTAAATTAGGATAGACTAAAATGTAATGGGCTGCATTTAATTGAAAATTACACTAATCTGTTGCAACCATTCCCATACATGCAACTGAACTAGTTGCAGAATTTTTGCTGGATAAAACTTTGCAGTGCTGAAATTAACAACTCTTACCCGCTCTGCCAGTTCGTCCAATTCTGTGAGTGTGTGTATCAATATCACGAGCCACGTCATAGTTAACTACCGTCTTAATGGATGGAATATCCAAACCACGTGCTGTAATAAATGCAACAGTTGTTATTGCAAGATCTGCATCAATGAAAATAAAACCGACACATTAACAGACACTATGTTCGTACCCTGGAGAAATTACAACCATACCCTCACCTTTGATGCTCTAGCTCACACAATCAACATTGGATCAGTCGGTATTACTCCTGATTAAATTAAAAGTAAATGGAAAAAATTGCGCTCACATATTATCCAGGCTGACACTGAAATACAGCAGCAGGAATGCTGTGTTCAGACAAGAAGCTTTGGTTGTTTTTTCCAGGTGGGAGCTGATCAAGAAGGTGCACGTTAGTGCCTCTACTGTCTTAGAAGTTGAAAGAGATCAGGCATGTCAAGGAATACTACTTCTACAGGTGCTCTGTAGGTGTCCTGACTGGCTGCATCATAGTGTGGCTATTCCAACACACAGGAATGCAAGAGGCAGCAGAGACCGATGGACCCAGCCCTCCCACCAATTGGAAGCATCTACATAAGGTTCTGCCTCAAGAATACAGCACCTATCAAGGATCCCTGCCATTCAGGCGATGCTCTCTTCTAATTACTGCCATCAGGCAGAGCGTACAGAAGCATGATCTGCTACACCACAGCAGCTACTTTCTTACAATCATTAGGTTCTTAAACTGAACTACACATCACCTAATCCTACTTCAGTAACAGATAATGTCTTACACTTCCATGGAGTTGTCTTCAAATTGTGTTTTGCATTAATATCCAAGAACACCACAAAAAAGGTCCATCAGCCCACGATGTCTCGGCCGAATATTGTGCCTACTTAAACTAATCCCTTCCGTTTGCAAGTTCTCAGTATCACTCTTGCTTTTGGCGTTTGTTTTAGCGGATGATTTTAGTCTGCCTGGATCAATGTGCCTGTGATGCTGCTGCAAGTAAGTTTTTTGCTCTAGTTCCTTTAGTAACCAGTACCTCTCCATACTTCAGCACACACAAACCTGACTTGATTCTGGCACTATTTCAATGCCGAGCAGTGGACTTGGCTCAGTCTCATTAACAATACTTACCCCATAATCAATTTAATTAAGTGTCATGACAAATTGTAATTCACATAAGTATGTTCAGTGCAAATTGGTTCCTACATTACTGCAGAAACTACACTTCATAAGTACTGAAGTGGTTGTCAGATAAAAAGAGAAAATATAAATACAAATCTCCTCGGGAGGGGGGGGGGGGGGGTGGAGAAATGCAGTTGAACTGTTGTCATTAAAACCCTCACTCTCTTTAAGCATGCTAATCCAAGTACGGGCTCATCTTAATTCCCTTAAATCCAAAAGATCCACTCTTACATACATGTGTTATATGATTGTCTATGCCATTTGCCATCAAATCTGAGAGGACTGCTTAACCATCAGCTGTGAACTCTTTCTGTATCATCATGGAAGGTAAAGCTAATTCATTTTATTTATTAGACTCCTGAGCCAATCACCTTTCACATCCCATTCCTGGAGGTGCTTGCAAACGTTTACTCTTTTAACTCTACCTCATGCAGTTATTGCTTTGTTGCATTTTAATATTCGTTGGCACTACTCAGATTTTGCACGACAATCTTTCCATGGTCTGCTGTATTGCACTCATTGTTTTTTATCATTACTCTACATATTTTTTACTCTTGGTTTCACACGAACCAGCAATTTCATTGCACCCTGGTGTATATAACAATAAACTAATCTCATCCAGCGGTGGTTCTCTTCTTTTGAGTGTTAAACCCGTCTCTCCTTCATGCATACTGCCATCAGGCCTCACACTAACAACTTCAATCATTACTCTGGCTTTTGTTCGTCTGACTGCACCTTACTTTTCCTCACCAATGAAGCTTCTGAATATTTTGCTATGCTTGATATTGCTATATTGATGTTCCTGCTTATGTGATATAGATGGTAGAAAGCAGTGCAAGGGCTTAAAACACACAACACAGATTACCAGGCAGATTAGCCCGACTGCTTGATTTATATGGCTGGTGCAGTTGAGTTTCTGCTCAATAACAACCTGTCCCTTGCCCGTAGAATGTTGATGGCTGGTGAATGTCAATGGTACACACAAAGTGCTGGAACAACACTGATCAGGCAGTTTATGTGGATGCCATAGATAGGGGACATTTGGAGTCAGAACCCCACCCAAAATGTCACCTATCCACATGGATGCTCCCTGACTCGCATCGTTACTCCAGCAAATTGTGTGTGTGTTTTTTTTGTTTTGTTTTTTTAACTTGTCACCCAGCATCTGCAACTCCTTGTTCTTGAAATGTCAATGGAAGATTGCAGCACAGTGGCGCAGCAGTACAGTTGCTGCCTTACAGCACCAGAGACCCAGGTTAAATCCTGACTATGAGTGCTGTCTGTATGGAGTCTGCATTTTCTCCGTGCATTTTCTCCGGCCAGTTTCCTCACACACTTCAAACACGTGCAGATTTGTAGGTTAATTGGCTTCAGTAAAATTGTAAATTGGCCCTATTGTATAGGATAGTGCTTGTGTACAAGGTGATCACTGGTTGGTGCATCTATTGGCCTATTTCTACGTTGCATCTCTAAAGTAACGATGGATAGACTCTCTCTCCTTTTGGAGGTGATCAGTGCTTGACATTTTTGCAGCATCAATGTTACTTATTTCTGATCAGCCCAGGCCACAATGACATCTGGTCCTTAACCGATGTAGGTATGGACCGCTTAATTTGCTGATTTGTAGTAAATAGAATTGAACATGATTGTACAATCACCAGCCAACATCCCCATTTATGACATTATAATGGTAGGAATATCATTGATGAAACATTAAGACCATTAGACGCTGAAGAAGTCGTTCAGTGATATTCTGGGGCTGGGTTGATTGACCTACAACAATTACAACCATTCTTCAGTACATGGTTGGAATCATACTTCCAGAGTGTTTTCCCTGTGATGCCCATTGACTTTATTTTCTAAAGACTCCTTGATGCCACTCAGTCAAATGCTGCCTTAGAGTCTCGGGCAGTCATTCCCTACCCCATCTTTGGAATTCAGCTTTAAGCTTCACATCTGGACATGGTTGTGATGAGCTATAGAAGTAAGTGGTCCTGTGAAAATTAAAACTAGGCATTGGTGAATACCACTCTTACATAAACCATATACTATCTGGTTTTATGCATAATTATCAAACTACATCCAGGAGAATCATCATTGACCACAAACTTAAAACCAGCAAGATACAAGTATTGTGGCTACAGGAGCAAGTCAATGGTTGGGTATCCTGCTGTAAATGATTTGCCTCCCGACTCTGCAAAAGCATTTCTACCAACCACAAGGCAGAAGCTTGATGAAATACGCTTTGTTTATTTGGACATGCAGCTCCATCAACACTACTTAGAACAAAGCAACTTGCTTAATTGGTCCCTCTTTTACCACATTAAATATTTCTTCCTTACACAGGCAGCACTGGACAACATTTACAAAACACACCACAGTTGCTTGCTTAGGCTACTCTGATTGCACCTCCAAAACCTCGAACCACACCATGCTTCTCTTTCATGTCTTATCTCACCCTCTATGCACCTCACATTCTAGATGCAATTCCACCTTTTTCGTGAATATCGGCATCTGCCGAGAATCATCAGCTGTTCACAGTCCACTTTTGCTACGTTACTTCAACCTTACAAAACCGAGCTTCCCCAATTTAGAACTTACCAAAAACTATACTATACTATAAATCTAACCCAATTATAATCACATTACAAATCGCCTTTTCCTCGGATACTTTTTCCACGTATTCAGTTTCAACCCTGAAAACTAAATCCAGAATCTACCTCCTTCATTGGACTTGCTAATGATGGCAAACGAAAATAATCTACAGCAAGCGATTACAAAATCCCAAGTGTCCTCTATAATTCTAAAATGACCCTACCAGTAATTGTCAGCATAATTGTACCCCCCTCTCCACCTTCTGTTAATCTTAGTATTTTTGCACTTGCAGGAATGTGCCTAATTTGCTCCCCCCCCCCCAAAGATTTGATGGTTTATTGTTCCCTTCTAACAAAGTGATTAATATTTTGTTCTTTTGACAATCGTTTGCTGATCCTTCTGTCATTATTGATCCTTGTCATTATCGCTGCTTATATTTTCTTTACCTAGTATTGTCACTCCCACTTTATTAATCTCCTCTCACGCAAAAATCCTGCAACTGAGTACACCAAGTGTACCAGTCATGTCTCTTTAAACTGTTTCTATATCAGCTGAAACCACACCTAACAAAACAATCGATACCTTCATCTCATCTGAACCTTCACTAAACTCTTTCTTCTTCTTCTTCTTCTTGCGTATGGTGTGCACAGCCTAAAGTTGTAAGCATTAAACTTGTTCGGTTTGATCTTCTGCTTGTGCGCGCCAGGTTGATTGCATTCGTCAAAACAAGGTGGACCACATGAAGGTTGCAATCTCCCACCCCCTAAACTCTTTGAGATTAAGTATATAACATTAAACACAAACAGAATCTTGTTTATCTATTTTCCAACCCTCCCTTGTCTTATTCCGATCTCTCCAGTCTGTACGGAGTTTGTAATCACTCCCCGAAACCTCGCGGATTCTCTCCGGGAGCTCCGGTTTTCACCCACATTCCAAAGACGTGTAGGTTTGTGGATTAATTGGCTTCAGTAAGAATTGTAAATTGTTCCTAGTGTGTAGGATAGTGCCAGTGTATGGTGTGATTGCTGGTCGGCGTGGACTGTGGGCTAAAGGACCCGTTTCCACGCTGTATCTCTAAATATTCATCAAGACATCATTCCTCATCTTTTCTGCAGTGATATTGATGTTAAAGTGCCAGAGTTCCAGGATAACAGAGCAGTGTTCAGGACTATCATTTTTGCAATTGTCTATAAAGGTTTGGATATTCCTTTTATTGTGGATTGCAAGCAGCCAGATTGAGGTTTCATTTAAATTTGTCAACCACTGCACACGGTCACCACACAGGCTTCACAGAGTGCAGCCTTGATCCAGTGGCAATGGTACAAGACCACTGCAGACTCTGCTGCATGGATGTCAATGTTCACACATACATGGGAACATCCATGTGCTCAGGCTTACCCGCTGCCTTCCTCCTTACTCACTCGAGCTGCAGAGCTCAACTAAACACCAGCCATGTTGCAGTCACGGGCTCCAGCCATACACCAGCTTACATTCCCCACATGAGTCTAGCTTAAACACCAAACTACATCCCCAATAGAAACTATCCACAAACACATTGCCTCCAAAGCTCAAACTTTAGCTGCATACCTAACCACTTTCCCAACCCAGGCTCTGAGGTTCCAATGGTTTAACATGCATCTTATTCTTTAATTTCAGAAGGTGAGGAACAAATTCACCTTTTTCTTTAAAGGAAAGGGGAGAAGCTCACCTGCCACATCTGTAGCCACCATAATAGGAATTGACTTTTTCTTGAAGTCGGAGATTACTTTGTTTCTTTCACTCTGGTCCATATCTCCATGCAACAGTCCAACAGTATAACCCTCCTGGTTTAGGTTAGCAGCAAGTTCGTCACTATTAGCTTTCTTGGTCACAAAGATAAGTACACTGCCTCTGGATGTCATCTCCACCAGTCGTCTTGTGAGCCAATCCCACTTATCAGGACCAGATGTCATAATCTCCACGATCTGAGTGATATCCTCGTTTGCCTAAAACAAATGTTAACGAAGATTAACGTTATTACAATGAACATGGTACTAGACAATGCTGAGGCTGAAGTGACAGCAATACCAGAACTGGAATCCCAGACGACGATACCAGTGGTTACAGAGAAAGTAGGAGAGTTGAACACTGGATGGAAAATTTCTTACAATGGACAAGATAAAGGGGATTTAGTTCGGGTGAACATAATTATAGGAAGCATGACAGAGAGGACAAGAAGGAGCAAGTTATCTCAGAAGAGAGGCCAGTAATTCGGGACATAAATTAATGTTATGTTAATAGGTATTAGAAATGAGTGAAATAAAGAATTGGATACATTCTAATTAATCATAGAATGGTCACATGACTTCTGAGGCCATTGGGTCCACTTTGTAATCAGGGATATTTAATGGAGAGGGTGGACTCCTTTTAGTAGCACCACATCACATTCCCACATGGCTGTTTGTTCCTGCAGCTTGCCAATCTTATTTACTGCACTCTGCAAATTTACTTGCATGCATAGCAAACCAAATCTAGTTGTTATTTTACTTCCATTTCACTGACTCCGTAAAATTTTTAAACTGCCCTAATCCAGTGTGAATTATCTTCCATTTTATCAATTTAGCATTTTATGTTTTGTATTGTTGTGAATGCTGCTGTGAATGACCCATTTTATTATGGTTAATATGAATTAAAAGTTAGCAATTTTTCAGTCATATTACCTCTCCTATGTCTCCTTGTACAACTCGAATAGGATCATTGAGGATATCTCGAGCCAGCCTCTCTATCTTCTTCCGGAACGTAGCACTAAAAAGCAAAGCTGAAACACAGATCCCACATTTAAGTGAATTCCTCAATAACTGGAGTGTGATGGAAATAAAAACACAAATTGAGAGAAACAGTTAGACGGTTAGGAAGCAACTGTGACGAGAGGAACAAAGTTAACATAACTGGTCAGAGACCTGTGAAAGAGAAATCATGATAGCTTTCAGTAGCAAAAAAAATTAAGATTTGTAAAACAAAGAGGATATCTCTAGATAGGGCGGGACCAATTGAGTAAATGTGATTGGAGGGAAGTTATGCTTTCTTATGTGTTAAGTGTTATTTACAGCAGGTCTGAGGGGGCATATCCAGAAAGCCAATTTGTACTGATTTAAAAAAGAACAACTGAGCCAATATAGGTAGATCACAGACAAAAATGGCCAATTCCGATTCAGTCAGAAAGCAACAGCGTTGAACTTGGAAAATTCAATATTGAGTCGAGAAAGCTGCAAAATGCTGACAGAAGCATTTCTGACAGAAATGCTGTCCCTCCAGAATGCACTGGACCTCATTGTAGCAGTGGACGCTAAAGAAAGCAAGGTCAGTGAATAGGATAGAAAAAGTTAAAGCAGCAGGCAACCAGAAACCAGGGATCATTCATGTGGACTAAACACACAGGTGCACCACAAAGCGATCACTCAATAAGTGTCTGGTTTATCCAATACAGAAGAGAACACATTGTGAACACCAAGTGCAAACAAGAGGAAGCATAACATTGAAGGGAGGAGACAAGGTAGATGGTGAGAATCTTTTTCCAAGGATGCAATACCAAAGGGCATTGGTTAAATTGACATGGGAAAGTTTAATATGAGCTTTAATAGGCAACTTTTTTTTATTTACAGAGTGTGGCAGGTACCTGGAATGTTTTGCTAAGGAAGGTGATAGAAACAGATACCATAATAACATTTCACCAGCATTTAAACAGACACACGAGCAAGCAGGGAACGAAAGGATATGGACCACATGCTAGAAAATAGGATTAGTATAAATTGGCATTGTGGTTGGTGGGGACATTGTGGGCCAAAGGGCCTAATTCTGTGCTGTATTGCTCTATATTCCATGTGCAAGTGAACAAATTGCTTCATCTGAAGATAGACACAAAATGCTGGAGTAACTCAGCGGGGCTGGCAGCATCTCTGGATAAAAGGAATGGGTGCTGTTTCAGGTTGAGACCCTTCTTGAAACTGAATTAGACTGAAAAAGGGTCACAACCCTAAACATCACCCATTCCTTCTATCCAGAGATGCTACCAGTCCCGCTGAGTTACTCTAGCATTTTGCGTCTATCTTTGATTTAAACCAGCATCTGCAGTTCCTTCCTACAACAATTGCTTCATCTGTTTGAGAAAGCTCAGAAATCTGCAGCTGATGAACTATCTTCGGATTTTTAATTTCGTTTTTGGGAAAAGGAAACAACCCAAGACAGGTTGCCAAGCAGAATATAGGTGAGAAATTCTAGTTACCAAGAATATAAAATTCAGTTACAAATTGCAAAAGGCAGATTCAGGACAGAGTCTGATCACTTCCTGCAGAATGCCCAAGGATAAAACTAAAGGCAAATATTGAACGGAGATAAATAGATTGATGAAGCCATAGTTTTCTGTGAATAAGGGAAACTATTGTACATCTGCATTCATCTTTTCAATGCCATTTTCTAAACATGCTTCCAATTTCTTCAAGTTTCATGGTTACTGCAAAATTAATGCATTCCACATTATAATTTAATTCATCTAGTCTTCTGATCGATGCAACACCCTCTCTCCAATATCAAATATAGGCCCAGCTCTATACAGCTATCTGGATATTGTGATTATCTGTTGTACCGTCTCCAACAGTCTATGCCTTAGCTTCACAATAGTGAATTGCCATACAGATTCTTGTGCTTGGGTGTTGCGGGAAAGACCATCATTAACAGTCCATCCCAAGTGGATGTTCCTGGAGTTCCTTTACAAAGAATGCTGTTTTTAAAAATCTAAAAGGCTTGCAGGATCAGGGAGAGTAGCAAAAAGTACCCGTATTGCATTTGGTAAAATTAATCTTCTGCCTTTGCACTTCTTCCTATTTTATGCTTATTATAGACCTTGTTTCACTACTACAAGTGATGTATTTATTCTTCGCAATGATACAATTAGCAGCATATGTACCCCTGAAAGATGTAAATTTAAATATGGGTTTAATTAAACTGATTTTGAGACAAAACGTGCTTTAGCTCAAGTTTTCTAGGAACATCATTCGCTGCCTTTAAATAACAGCACACTACAGCCTCTGTACTTGTTGCATCAGTTGTAGCTCAACCAGATGTGATGATTTCTGATCCTCCCTTCCACCACCAGCACATTGAGCTTTTGTGGGTTGACAGGCACTGGAGCAGTGATTATTTTAAATCTCATGCCCCCCTCATTTGCAACACCCATCAATGAAAAGTAAAACAGTGATGTCGTGGGTAGAACATCACACCATCCACAATTTGGCAAATATTGCCAATCCTTCATCAGTGGTGGATTTGCAACCTGGAAGTCCCAAGTAAAACTAGTATGGGTGCACTCCAGAAAGAACTCATCAGATCTCAACATTCCCGAGACAATTCAAGCTGCGCAATGTGTTAGTCTTGTGTGAGGAACAAATATTTGGAATATAGAGATTTTCCTATGCCGATTTAAAAACTCTATCTACAACAAGTTTACACTGTTTTAAAGTTATACACCTTGATTTATAGGAGCTGAAACCACTTCATGAGTTAATACATTTCTCTAAAATAACTGCTAATGTCAGACTTTAGATGAACCATCACAGGTTATGAACTTAGAAAAACAAAGCACCAATACTTACTTTGTCTGTCTGGACGTACGTGATTTGCTACTGATCGGACTTGATATTCTGAAAATGTGAAAGAAACAACAACATTTAGACCACGACCATCACCCATCAATGCTCAGTCACTCAGTAAACGCTTCAGTGTATAAAGATGAGTGTTCTGTATATTGACAAGTGACATCCAAAAGTAAAGAACAACATTTGAATGGCATGTACCTATTTACATAAAGTAATAGCGTGTACATGGCATTCATTGGTAGCGGGGTCAATGAATCAAGAATGCAAAGGTACAGCACACTGTTCATTTCCTACCTTGAAAGAGCCATTGTTTTAAAATTATCCATTATCAAATTTCCAAGGCCATAACCCTACCAGCTCTAATATTTTTATCCATCCCTCCTGACTTAATGGTTCTCTAACTCTAGATCTGAATCAATGGTGCATTTGATTATTCTACGATCAACCAGTCTTGCCTTTCATTACCAACATCACAAACTCTTGAAATTCATCCCTCTCATTTTTACTCTTTTCAGAATCTAATTCTCTCTTTGATCATTTACCCCAACATTGGTTTGAAACTGTGCGATACTGCACATGTGTTTTGCCATTTTTAAGATGTATAAATGATTTGGATATTTACAACAAGAAATCAAAAAACAAACAAGTTTAGCATTTTTATACATGGAAACCTCTTACCGAAGCCCATGTCAAACATCCTGTCCGCTTCATCAAATACTAAATAGGTCACTCGCTGTAGATTAGTGGCTTTTTTCTTCACGTGATCTATCAACCGCCCCTGGAAGGGGAATGCAAGAAGTGAGCAGTCTAAATATTTGTCTTAACAATCCATGCAGCAATTTACACCAAACACATGACGTATGTTTGCTAATCATTCTGAGCCACGTGAACAATTATTTTACAGCATTTCCTCTGAAATATTGGTACAAATTTCCAACAACGTCATGCAGCCAACTTTAAAAAAAAAATCTATTATCTATCATAAGCCATCCAGCATTAAAGAGTACACTGCCACCTGTGGACAGATTGAAACATTTTTTGTAAAACACAATTCACGCTGAAGTGGCTGTTTAAGCAAAGTGGTTAGCAATTTTGGATGATCAGCCATGATCATATTCAATGGCCAGTGCTGGCTTGAAGGGCCTACTCCTACACCTTTTTTCTATGTTTCTAATTCTGAGGAAATGTAGGTTTAATCTTGCAAACAAGGCAAGATTTTCACTTTAAAAATATTTTTTTAATAAAGTTATTTGTCTTTGAGTAATGCAAGGTCTGCCTGCATTTCAGATGGTTCCAGACACTACTATTGCACACAGTAGGCAAGTCCTCCAAAATTTGTCCCTTAAAAAAGGCTTCTAGGAGTTGATCATTTGAACATTCAGATCTTCTACAATTGTACAAGTTTAGTTTATAGATACAGAGCAGAAACAGGTCTTTTGGCCCAGCGAGTCAGCACCGACCTCAGATACCCGCACATTAACACAAACAAATAGGGACAATTTACACGTATACAAACCCAAGCCAATTAACCTACAAACCCGTGCATCTTTGGAGTGTGGGACAAAACCAAAGATCTCAGAGAAAACCCACGCGGTCACAGGGAGAGCGTGCAAACTCCATACAGACAACACCCGTAGTCGTGATCAAAACCAGGTGTCCGGCTCTGCAAGCACTGTAAGGCAACAACTCTACTGCTGCGCCATGGTGTCGCCCTTGGCATTGGCAAGACACACCTAGAGTATTGTGTACTGTTCTGGTCACCCAGCTGTAGGAAGATTAAGCTGGAATGGGTGCAGAGAAGATTCATGGGGATGTTACCAAATTTGGAGGGCTTGCATTACAAGAAGCTGGATAGACTGGATTTTTTGAGTAATGCCCTTAGAGGTATACAGAATCATGAAGGGAGTAGAAAAGGTGGAAGGTCACATATTCCCCCCTCCCCTAGACAGCATGTGAGAAGGAAAGGATTTAAAAGGGACCCAAAGGGACACAAAGAGTGGTGGATATATGAAACAAGGTGCCAGAGGAAGGGATTACGATGATTAAAAGACAGTTAGATGGGTATATGGATAGTGAAGGTTTAGAAGGATAGGAGGCAAACGGTACCAGTTCAGCTGGACATCTAGGTCGTCATGGATGAGTCAGGCCAATGGGCCTCCTTCCAAGATGTATAACTGAGATTTATCTCAATGCTATTTCTACTGCTGGGATCAAATTATTCAAAGTAAAACGGTGTAAAAATAACAAAATAAAAAAACAGTACATTAATTCTGGGGTACAAAAGTCTACAAGTGCATGAAATGTTTTATAGTAGCAACAACTCTAATGTTACCTCTTTGAATGATTATTGTGGATCTGTTAAGTGTATTTGATATACTGACCGGTGTACACACAACGATTTCTGCCCCTTCTTGAAGAGCTTTTGCCTGTTCCCACATGCTGCCTCCACCATACACAGCCACTGACCTCAGGTTGTAGGCTTTTCCAAACTTCCGACATTCAGAATGAATCTGCATATGACAGAAAATAAACTAAAATCAACAAATCGCATCACAAAAATAGTGTGCAGCATCAACAAGGCACTATTAAGCAGGGATTGGGTCTGATGGTATTTGCAAAACTTGCTTGAAATTTGATCAAAGTACAAATATGCAATTTAATTCAATTATATTTGCTTTTTACTCCATGTCTAAGACATTACTGTTAGTTACAACCCCAATGTTTTCCCCATCAATGTAAACTAGGAAGACTTTACCAGATGTGGATGGTCTGAACGCTGTACATACATGTGCTCTAAAGATCTGTGTTTATTGTGAGCTGCTAGATGCCAAGTTAACAGCATCAACAAGTGCAACACGTTAGAGAATCAGGGTATTATGTTGTGTATGAAGGAACTGCAGATGCTGGTTTAAACTGAAGATGGACAAAAAGCTGGATTAACTCAACAGGACAGGCAGCATCTCTAGAGAGAAATAATGGGTGACACACACCCATTCCTTTACTCCAGGGCATTACTTTTCCTGTTGTATACATGAATTTGGGAAAAACCTTAATGCCCAATAATTGATAATTCAAACCCACATAACCCAGAAAGACCTAGATGTGAAATACTGCAACGGAGTTTTGTGACTAGGAATGAACTTTCAATGCAATCAATCCAAGAACAAGGCAACCGTCATGGAAGCTCATTAAACCTAATACCTTGCATATTGGATTAGTTATCATTAGTAAAAAGGAACAAGAGTTCACAATAACCACGGATTCTCTATCCAAACATGCTGCTTTCAGCATTTTATGTTTTATTTTATATTTCTAGCATGTACAGTATTTTGATTTGAGCACACTAACATAGTTTGTAGCTCTGTAGCGGTGAAATGAACATACAAGGATACGTCAAGAGGGTAGATTATGGAATTGGGGCTATCACTCACATGAAAGATAAACACATGACATGTTCAACTGAATGCGAGGCCATTTCTACACAAATAAAACAAGTGTGCAACCTCTTAAAGTTCAGAATGGCATGTCTACAAGTAAAGAAGGTGTATACAAATTAGGTAGATACAAAATTTCGTGAAACAATTTCAACAGCCAATATCTGGTGTGGAAAAAAGTCAGCACCTTTCATTAGACAGATGTTAACGACTGCTTCTTGATTTACTTCAAATTATGAACATTGTACTTTTAACCACAAGTGCCAAGTTTCCTTTTCAATAATTCTGCTAATTATTCATAAATGAGGATTTAAAAATGAAGAATCAAAGACATGTTTAAAGTCGACAGAAGTATTATTTTCAAAACCACAGGCTTAGATGATACAGATTCCACATTTACTATGTTTCTCATCAATGCTGCACTTGCTGCCAGTGGTGAATAGATTTGAGCTGCTTCCATGATCTCTATCATTACTGTACCTGTTGACAGAGTTCTCTAGTCGGGCAGACGATTACACCGATAGGTCCATCCCCGGGTTCCAGTTCCTTCTGATCCATGATGTGAACCAACATCGGCCAAATAAAGGCAGCAGTTTTACCACTACCAGTTTTGGCAATTCCAATCATGTCTCTGCCACTTAGCGCTATGGGAACACCCTGCATCCAAAAATAAACATTTAATAAACATTAGGACATTATTTCCTCCCTGGGAGGGGACAGGGAGGACTGAATTCATAATGCAGTGTATTATATTTAGAACCCAAATTGTTACATTCAACAACTCTAATTATAAGCATCGCTTTATAATGATGAAATTACATACGGCAAGGCAGATTGTGGGTATTTCTGTTACCAAAATGAAAAATAAAAACATTCTATAGGCAGTAGAACTGCAAAGGAAGATGACGACGCAAGTGAGAGCCAGTCTCTTACCTGACATTGTATAGGTGTAGGCTGTGTGTATTCCGACTTTCGAATCTGGTGCATCAGCTGCTCATCAAAGCCAAAATGAGCGAAGCTGCTGCCAGGTTTGGGAGGGTCAGCGCCAGAGACCTGCAGAGGAACACGCCCAATTCTGTTAAATACTCTTGAAACTAAATTCGGTTACAATATCCCAGAATTAAAAATTCACGTTTTTCCTCAGTTACATTTATACATTATAATTTCCAAAAGCCTGTTTCCAAAACATACTCCACAACCTCAGCAAGAAATAAAGTACATTGTAACAAATTAAGCAGCGAAAATGTATTCTTGCAAACACAGAGGTATCATTGTTAATGACAGATATCAAGTTTAAGATTTCAACCTGATTCATAAGCACACTGCAGTATCTAAACATTAGGGACACAGTTAGTAGTCACTTTCAATTTCCCCAAAATATGCTTCAAGGGACTTTACAATATATTAGGTTATAACCAAAACCACTGCCACTAATTCGGTATCAGCTCAGTGCAGAGATGTCAAGTATCGCAGCTCCAGCAGGTTCAATATCTGACCTCCAGTACCATGTGTGGGGAACAGGCACATTCTTCCAGTGATAATGTGGTATACCCTAACTTCCTTACATATCCCCAACACATGATAGTTGGTAAGTCAAATTAAATTGTCTTCAGTAACTTAGTGATGGGGGGGGGGGGGGGGGAATTCACAGGAATTGATGGCAAGAATAAATTACAGGGAAAATTAATGGGACAGGTAATAGCTCAGTCAGCCAGCATAACGCCAATGGGATGGAGTGTACTCTTTCCATGTCAAAGGGATATATGAAAATAGAGTATTGTCAAACTTCCCCAGTAAATGCTAAGTGTGCTTGAAACAAAAAAAACTGTTCAGCGAATTTGGTTATCCCAAGGGAGCAATCCCAATAGTTTTATTTCCCTCCTCATACTTCCCTGTATTAGATTAATTTAGTCTTTCATACACATAACCTTTGATTCTTTTTGCCATTAACCCACACTTGGAGGTAATTTATGGTTGTTACTTAATGTGCTAACATGTCTTTAGGACTGGGAGGAAACCAGTCCACAGAAATGAAACCCACTCAGTCTGGGAGAATGTGTAAACTTTGCACTGACAGGACTCCAGGTTGCGATTCAATCCAGCTCCCCTGTGAAACATCACCACCAACTGCTGTGCCACCATGCTACCTGCATGCAGAGTTCCATATTGCTCTCCACAGCTTGCTCTTTTGTTTCCTGTCAGTGAGCCGATTCATGTCAGCTATGACAGACGTGCAACTGTTCGCTGCCTTACATGGACCACTGCAGGACCAGGTATTGCCGAGTGACAAATGCTGGTGCATCTGTCATGCCATTCCATCACAGGGCTCCACGTGGATTTCAAACGCAGAGCCAGACAATGAAGAAGGACACTGTGGACCTCCACTGAATAACTCTGGGAAGTCAGCCTCTCCAACTCCGTGCACAATAGACCCAGCACAGGATCTGACCTCCCATTATTTGAATGCGGTTTCCAACCTTAAAGACTATGAAAAAGTATTTGATTTATTTTCCTGCTTTTAATTTTGTTATTATTTAAAGTAATTATGGCAGCCTTTTTTTAAATAGAAAATGCCGGCGAAAGTCAGCAGATAATCTGAGGAGATCGGAGGGAGATCGGGTTAATTTCTCTTTAGAACAAAGAAAGCCTGTTTTAAGCCGTGACACAGCATCGAAAATTTGTACAATAGTGGTGTTAATTACCTTACGACATCTCATTGTGTATGGAGTTATATAAATTCACAATTTTTACTTATTGTCAGATTTGTGGACATTTGTATTATTTCATAATGTAAACTCTGATCATCGAGACTAAAAGATGAAGAATGACCACCTGGGCAATGCTGTAACTAGGTAAATTGTATTGTGTTAATCCTCAGGATTTGAATGTCACTGATAATGGTGCTATTTATTATCCAGCCTCAGTTGGCCCTGAATATACAATATAAATTTAAGTCAACTATATTGATGAGCAGGATTCACATGTTACACAAAGAAAGGATGGTAAATGTTCTTCCCTGAAGGTCACCAACAAACAAAAGGATAGCTTTTTAACACCAACATGATAGTTCAGTCATCATTACAGATATGAGCTGTACTTCCAATTCCAGATGTTTAATTGCTTGAATTTAAATTTTCAGCTACTTTAGTTGAATTTCACTATACGATTCATGAAGGAAACGGCCATTTAATCTCCCAACTTCATGTTACAAAACAAAATTAGTTTTTATTTGAACCCTTAATTTCTACAAAGTTCAATTTTTTGCATCGATATAAGCAGGTTCTTAGCTCAGTTCCGTATTATTATTGATGCTCAAAAATTCACATCATCAAGTCACAACTGAAAATACTGACCTCAAAATGCATGACAGGCACTAGCATTAACATTGTCCATGTGATATCCACAGGAAAGGCATCACAAAGAAACTAAGATAGGATTTTATTAAATTTAGAGTGGAATTAATTCCATTGAAGGTGATGAAATTACAGTTGTAACAAAATATTCCAAGAAACTGCAGCATGCATTATTCTTCACTGCACATTGTGATCTTGGGAAGGTTTAATTACTTGGCAATTGACAAATTTATGATCAAAACATAGGATAAGAATCTCATTGATAAAATCTTTAATTTTGTCAAGTGTAAAATGGAAATACATCTTTTATAAAATATGATCATACAGATAAGGTGAACAGATCAGAGCAAATATTCAGCAATTTGATCAGCAACACTAAATCAACTGCAACCACAGGATTAAACCAATACTCACTTTGGAAATGCAACAGGAAATTTCAATTAATACTTCTTCCTACTGAATCCCATAACTCCCATCGACATAGAATGTTGGTAGAGGAAAGGTCAGACTTACTTTCAAATTCAGCTTCTGTCGGAGTTCATCTAGAGATTCGACCGAAAGCTTTGCTAACTCATCGTGTTCAATGTAGAAATTCTTTTCAAATGGCTGGTACTCGATCTAAGAGGAACCACAAGTTATCAGTCTCAATTGGCTCAATTTAAAGAATTCAATAAGTTAAAGAATGGCAAAGGATCAAAATCTAAGAAATATTTATCTTCGTAAAATATTTATCTTTCTTCCATTCCCTTGACATTGTAGTTATATAGTAACATGCCATGATTTTCTAAAACATTTTTTAGAAACATTATGAATGAACAAAAGGATTTATCATACTTTGAAGATTTGTCACCATTACATTGAAGAAGGCAAACTCTCTAAAATCCAAATATATTTAAAAATAACAACAAAGTAATTACAGCACTGGCAATCTGGATGAATTGATATAAACTGCTTCCACCTTAAGGGAGTTCTCTCTTTACGCTTTTTTTTGCGCTTTCTATCAGTTTTCAACTCTCTATCACTGAACTGCTCATCATTCAGCTTGCTATTTAATCCAAAGTTGGGTTGGGATAGGGGTTGGGCAAGAGAGTTCAAAGCGATAAAGAATATTATTTTAAAGAAATAAATCAACTCTTCACTTCAACAGCTGAAAGTTATAGTAAAGGCAAAGAATCCAGAAAAGTTGGAGAAATTCTCAAACATTTGCAGGGACAATTTTCTAGAATATTTTTCTAAAATACCCAACAAAAATATATTTCCTAGTATGTTATTGTAAAAAAATCCATTAGGATATGTTCAAAACTATGATTTGAAAAATTAAACCATTACATAGGGTAGAATGATCCAACAGCAGATATTCGTATTCAGAAGGCTCACATTCAATTCACCCTGATGACCAAATGCTACACGACTTGGAATCTCTTCAAGTTTTTACTTACCTCAGTATGGTCAATGGAAGGCAATGGATCAATCGCTTTCTTCTGTGGAGGTATGGGATTGCCGTCACTATCATAGTCAATATCATCCTCCTCCTCCTGAACCACACCTGCATTAGGATTTTCAGCCATGTAGCGAAAATAGGCTTCCTGCACAAAAATGTAATCCACAAGTCAAACTGGAGAGAGAACGCTGAGAAAGCTCATTACATTGAGCTTTCCATAGACCTACATCAATTTCCTTGAAAATACAATGGTGTTCAAACAGTATTCACTAAATGGATCAATATGACAGAATAGCTAATACACAATAGTAGGAGCTACATAAAAATAATTTGAAAGGGGCCCGCATGGAAATTTATCTGAAGTGTCACATCACTCCCCCTAATAAACAGTGGCCATTAACTTCTATTTCCTAAATGCAATTCACATACAGAGAGGGGAAATCACCCTATTAAAGCTTGCAATTTCCCGAGTATCACTTGTACATCCTGGACATTTTTCTTCCGTTACCTTGTGTATATGGTGTTCTCTGTCTTTTCTCTGCTAATTCATTTCATCCACAAATTTATCTTACCTATACTCCCTTCAAATACAAATTTTCCTGGGTTTTACTGCTGCTTACGAACCAGTAAATCAGTGCATGCATGTGGCAATGTAGAATAAAAATTATGTGTCCAGGTATGGAAGATCAGCTGTTCTGGTGACAAAACCATTGACTGTTTTAGGATAACAGATATCTGAGAAACACCAAATCAAATATATCTGTAAATCAGTTACTGCAAATACCAGCAAGTTTTCCAATAATGAACTTGAATCTGAGCACAGTTTGGTCTTACTCCAGTGGAACTGCAGTCAACTGACATCAAGTACTTTGGACTCATTTAATAATGGCAGCAATGCAATGTGATAACTTTTTCTCAGTTTATAATAACAAATATTGATTTTAGATTATTTTCTTAATTATATCACTTATTTCTCAGGAATTCAGTCTGAACCATCCCCATCTATTTTGTTTGTCTCATCTCAGTTGCTTCTTCTTTAGCAATAATTCAAGTATTATATTCACACTTGCCTTTTGGTAATTCTTTCATCAACTCCCTGCGCTCATTATTTTGGTTTCACTTGCCTCCCACTCTTTGATTCTATCTCTCTCACATCTACACCTCCATCTTTCATCCACCACTCCCAATTTGCAGGCTTCATTTTTTAATTTATATTCCATGTTAATTTCTTTACTTAAAGCATGGCATTTGAAAAGATATGGCAGGATAAAGAAAGCACTAATGCATTATTCTGAGGAAAGATACAAGACTACCAGATCAGGAAGAATTTCTACCACTTTCATTTGAAAATTCATTAAAAAGCATTACAAGGACCCGCTACAAAACTACTGTCTTAAATGTATGCAGTGGGAGTCAATCACATCTTTAATTACATCTGTGATTTCATAAATTATAAAAGCCAAATCCGAAACTGCTATCAATATTGGGAGATATATAATTTACTCATCAACATAAGAACAGCAGTGGGAGAAATTGCAAACAAGTTGCACTAATAGAGCCCCCCAAAAGATAAGGAATAGCATTTAGGTGCTGATAAAAAAAAATTGTGAAATCCTATTACACTTCCCAATTAAAAGAAATAACACATTTTCAGTCATTTTAATTATACAGAATTTTTCCTTCCACTGCAGCCTAGAGTTAGCACCAAGTCATTGATATGGCTACTAATTAATATATTAATCATTTTCACAAGGCAAAGAATTCATTTCAATGATGTGTGGTCATAACATCTCACAGGAAAATGGTACACTGATAACTGTAAAAGTATAGGATTAGAACAAACTTATGAAGAAGGGCTAATTTGGTTGTTTTGTCAATTTTGGGCACAGTTAGCAATTAAACTCTAGTCCCGCTTCCCCCCACCCCACTTGGATGTCTAGCTGTAAGGGAGTTTATCCGTCAAAAAATGAGATCCAAACAAAAGCAGGATAGTAGAATCCAGTTCCAGTATGTAGATTCAAACAATGGAAAAATCTCAATGTTACTAAATAGAATAAGGTAGGCATCTTCGTCAGATTGTGGCTGCATATTAAGAATTGAGACAAACTAAAGGCTACAGTGGATACACAACAATGAATTATTATTTTTGGTATAGGCAATAAAGACAGTACAAGAACTCACATGGTCATCTTCCTCTTCAATGTCATCCCTTATACCCCTGCAAAAACAAAGGGAAAAACCAACTCCCTACAAGTGTTCAACAGACCCAGCGTGAATGCAGCAAAGCATGAAATGATCACAGTGAATACACCTAGAAGTTCCTATTTTCTTGATAATCTTTTATAAACTTTGTTCCTGTTTTAAAATCAGAGACAAAATATAAAACTGACTTTTGTGTTCACAATTTTTCAATAACATGGAGTTTTCCATGCAGCATCTTTAGAAATAAACCAATTTTCATTATAGATAAAATGTATTCTACAAAATAATTCCAGCGCTACATTTCTTTTGTTCAATACAATCATTCAATACAAGTAACACATAATATTCTACTACAGTTAAATGCAGATGCAAGAAATAATATTAATTTCATAATAATGCTCAAATTGAAAGAAATCCAAAAAGTGTTCCTCAAACAAATTGTTTTTGGTCAGCTGCAAATCTTGGCAACTGTAATATTACTTATTTCAAGTGATCAAATTCTAAACTTATGTTTTCAACTTCAAGTCGATTCTTAATTTGCATTTCAAAATTTACTATCATTTTTTAAAAATAGAAAGTATTCCCAACTACCCTTGCTACACAATTAAAACTACCATTAATACTAAAGGAACATTGAGGGTATGGTAGATATGATTTATAGATTATGATATATTGAAGTATTCATCTTGGACTACAAAACATATTTTCAACATGTCTTTGCTTTATGACTTCAGCAGAATTTTAGCAATACTTTTAATTGTTTGGCCATTTCTATGATCTGTCACAAATTGGGCTTGTCAACTTTGCCTTGTATCACTTTTTCATTATAGATAAAATGTAAGGTAGTTGAGTTAATTAGGGCTGATTAGTGAATTGTAAACTCAATTACCTCAACAATGTAATTACAAATGAGCTTGTGCAAAATTAAGACTTAGAATAGAAATGGTTCTTACTTGGCATTTTTCTTCTCGCACTCCTTTTCGTCGAGTCTTTTAATATCTTTTGCTGCTTGATCCTAGAGAGAAAAAAACAAGGTATCATTATAACTGTTCCATTTCTGGCTGTCAAATGACTCGATGCATCATCCAGTTATATCAATGAATTTGATTCAGTTTAAGCTGCTAGATGACATAAAAGAGGCAAGTACAATTGCAACACCTAAATATATTTGGACGTTCTTAGGAAGGGAAGGTTTAGAAGGATATGATCAAATGCATACAAACCGAAATGGTTTAGGAAGAAATATTGGTCATCATTGATGAGTTGGGCTGAAGGGCCTATTTTGTGCATATAAATTTGGAGTAGAGACGTTGGTGATGGTACTTTGATGATAGTAAAAAATAGCAGTCATAGCGTCATAGTCTCACACGGCATGGAAACAGTCTCCTCTGCCCACCAAGACCAAGCTAACCGTCAAGCACCCATTTTAAAAAAAAATCTCTACATTCCACCATTCATCTATAAACTAGGGGAAATTAACTGCAGCCAATTAACCCACTAACCATGTGAAGGAAAGAACTCCGGATGCTGGTTTAAATCAAAGGTAGACACAAAATGCTGGAGTAACTCAGCGGACCAGGCAGCATCTCTGGAGAGAAGGAGAGAAACCCACTAACCATAACATGGGAGAAAACAGAATAGCTGAAAGACACATCTGCGGCCACAGGAAGAATTTGGTTGCTGTCTGTGTGAAGTCTGCAAGGTCGGAAGTGAACTTGGCTCACAAGAGCAGTTAGACAGCAGCTCTTCTAGCTGCACCACCCATAATCAGATGTTCAGTTCTGGTTTGGACATATTTGCCACACTGCAAGTTTTACAATATCTATTATTGCAATATACAGGGACTGGGAGATTTAACATTTAAAATTTGCAAGTGCAGTAAATAATAAAGAACTATCAAGCTCTTCAAAATTCCAATGGTACACAGCATGGCTCACCAATTGATGTTGTTCTCCCATTCTTTTCATCTGGTACCTTGGTTCCAATATTCCCCTTGCATTTGCCCATGCCCCTGGTTCTCCTGCTCCCTTTAAACTCACCTGGTACCATTTCTCCTCGCTTGCTTCAAATTTACCAGGGTCACTGGAAAAATATCATTCCATGATGTAACATTGTAAAAAAAATAAAATACATTCTTCTAGGAAGATTAATAGAATAACATCACACACTCTAGAAAAAACGTTAGTTCTGCACCAAAGTCCCAAAAGTGCTCAATTAACTGAGATTTACAGTTGCCTATATGTTGGATAGCTCAACTAACAGTGAATGAAAAGATGGATGTAACCTTAAAACCAATAGAAACAGGGCACACACAAGGTGAACCTCATCTGAGACTTGGGTTCACATCGCATGATAGCTAATTGGGTGGATGTCTCTGGCCTAGAATCTGTCTGATACAAGGTTTTTGCATGAAATAAGCATGGGAAGTCAAGACCCAGTAACTAGTGTGCATAGACAAAGTAAAATGACCCTATCTGAAACTGCTGCCTCACAGTTAAATTGACATTTTTATCTTGATCAGAGTTTGTAAAATCAGCTGGACACATCTCTGTCCAAACAGTCACTTCAAAAGTCGATACAATAAACTTGTGTTCAGTCTACTTCCATTACTTGAAGTAATACAGTTACAGGCAGCTTGCAGCTGAATAATAAATAATGGTGTAAATTAATTCTCTCATTTGAGGCCATTGAGAAATGGGAATATTACTTTAGTAAACTTTAGTCTGTGACTGCAGCTAACTATACATTTTGAAATGCAGTGGGATTGTCTCACTTACCAGCAGCCTATGCTTTTGTTGCACATTCAATGGACATAATGGAATTTCTGGACGTCCATAAGTATATGTTGCAAATATCAATTACCACAACCAAATTAAAGCAAAATTAATTAGCAATTTTAAATCACCTCCACTTCAGCCATATATGCATCCAAAGGGTCCTCTTCACTGTCTTCAAGGTCCTCAGCTTTACTGGAGAACTGTTGTCTGGTTGGAGAGTTTTCTGCGGGTATGTAGGGCAAGTCAACATTGGCTGAACTGTCTTCTTCATCATCATCATCTTCAAAATACCTAGAAGACCCAAGCAACAGAGTAAAGATTTCTTAATATTAGCAGTAATTAAAAATAAGTTGATGAGAACTAGATGTAAGCTTTTCATTTGATGAGATTACACAGGAGAAAATGTGGTTCGTTGCCAAGGACCAGTGTGCAGAGGTATGTGGGCATGCCAAGGACCAGTAACAACAGAATTACAGATGGAATCAGGAACTGTTGCGATTAGGTGTGTGGACAAATCTGAAGACTGGTGTGATTGGATGGCCGAAAATGGTGACCAATATGATTAGGTGTATGGACGAAACCAAGGATTAGGAACACTAGGAACCAGTGTGGTTAGTGAGCCTCGGAACTAGTGTGATTGTGTGTGTTTTGAAATGAAGGACAGGTGTAGTGAGATGTAGGAGCACGGTCAGAGCCCTGTGCATACAGGTGTGCAATAGAACCACGGACCTGGGTGGATGGAAAGGCTGGGAACTAGTGCTATTAGATGTGTGCTGGAGTGAGCAGCAGGTGCAGTGTGATGTATGGGCAGGGCCGGGGGCCTTTGCATATAAGTATGCAAGTAGAACCATGTACTACCGTGGTTAGGTGTGGGTGGTTGGAACCACGGACAGGGAGTTAGGACCAGAGAACATCAGTGTGCAACAGAGCCAGAGCCCAGAATTGCAGTAAAGTATGTGTCAAAGCTGGAATGTTCTGCCTGGAGTGGTGGTGGTTGTAGTGGCAGATACAATAGTGGCACTTAAGAAGCTTTTATTTTATGTAGGCACATGGATTGGAAGGGAATTGAGGAATATGGATCACCTGCAGGCAAAGAAGATCACGTTTGTCACAGACATAATGGGCAGAAGAGCCTGTTCCTGCGCTGTACTACTCTATGTTTTAAAGGTTAATGGAAGACCACTGCCAAAGTTCTCAGGGACCCCACAGACAGGGATACAGCACATAAAATCACCTCATCAGGGACATAGTCACTGGAAGAAACACTGGGAGGACCTCCTTGTCTGATACACTGTTTGATGTGACCACACTTGACTCCATCCACAGCTGCCAACCCAAGCTAGCCCTGTCCAACACCAGAAAAGTTAAAGATATATCCATGGCAACTGATAGCATCTCCACTAAAACCCAGAAATTCAATGTTATAAATTCTCAGTCAAATATCCTTAGCCACCTCACCTACATTCAAGTGTAGCATATTCCAGAGACCTCAAAAGATGCTGTAATCATGACGACCTTTAAAATGAAACGTTGGAGTTTGAGATGGATCTCCCTACTGTCTACCACAGAGGAAATCAGAATTCTCCCAAAATGATTCCTCCCAGAATCAAAGAGCTGCTCTCAATATCAGTGTAGATTCCAACTATCCAGAAGCACAATGGGTATGATTTTCTTAGCATGATAATTCCAAGAAAACTCCAATGAGCATCGCCAGACTTTATACAATTTAACCAGAACCAATTGGATCCAGTAGGGGCGCTGCCCTGACAGCAGCCTCTGCCTAGAGCCCGTTTGTTTTTCCTCTTTTTAAAAAAAATTTTTAGTCCGTTAAAAGTGTGTTCTTTGGGGAAACTTTAACTTTTATATGTGGGGGAGGGGGGCAGGGTAAGGGGGAAACCAACTCCCAGTCACTTCCTGGTGGGGACGCGACTATTTCTCCGAGTCGCGTCCTCGCCCTCCCACCTCGCGGCCTACTTCCTGGATCCGAGCGACCTTTCCTGCCGGGGACCGGGAACCGGACCAGAGCTGCAACAGCGTCGACGGTGCTGGAGTCACCACGGAGCGGGCGATGCCTACCTGGGTTGCCGTTGGAGCTCCGGAGCGTTGGGCCGCTGCTCCAACACCGTGGAGCTCTGGTTGGGAGAGCTTCCAACGCGGGCGGCGCTGAACTCCACGGAGTCCTGGGGCCCTTTGCCGAGGACCTCCAGCGTTGCATCTCCACCCGGCGCGGCCTGTGGGAGCTGCGACTCCGGTAGGAGGGGGCCGACTCAGGGTCCAGGCCGCTGAGGACGTCCCCCAGCCCCGACGTCGGGCTTACATCACCCCGGGGAGCGGGCCTGAACATCGGGCCGCCCGGAGCGGCGACAGCGGAGGGCTCGGGGAGGCCCTGACCATGGGTGAACAGTGGGGAACATCGGGAAGAGACTGACTTTGGTGCCTTCCCTCACAGTGGGAAATTTTGATCCTGCTGTGAGGGGATATTTATGTTGAATTTCTGTCTACTCTGTGTTGTGTTCTTTATTTTTGGCTGTATGGTGACTTCATTTCACTGTGCCAATCACATGTGACAAATAAAATCTATCTGTACCTTTGACAGTAGCAATTCATATGAACTTACACAAACTTGCGGAACAAACTGCTCAAATCCAGTCTGAAGAAGGGTTTCGACCAGAAACTTTGCCTATTTCCTTCGCTCCATAGATGCTGCCTCACCCTCTGAGTTTCTCCAGCATTTTTGTCTATCCTCAAATTCAGCTGTGCACAAAAGTGTATAGCCATTTGCTCCATGATGGCATGCAAACTGGATCAACCACCATGGTTACATTGTAGAACCAAGACTACCTGAACTTCAGTAGTCAAGCTGCAGTGTGCAGCCAACACTTGCGAATGCTCCAAAGTCAAGTTTCAAACCCTTATTATGCAATAATGAGAAGATGGGCTTTACACTCAAAATCTGCAAGGCAATGGTCCTCTACCCACCTGGTACTACTGTACCACACCGGTTTCCAACAATTAAAGTCCATAGTGGAATCTTGGAAATTATGGATGGCTTCCCATAGCTCAGAAACCAGAGGGAGCAGAGGGAGTCATCGATGATGAAATACATAAGATAAACTAAGCACAAAACTCATGGTATACTGGGCAGCACTCACATCCCTAGATTTCTACAATTTTCTGAGCCTTAGATTATTTACAGTAACCACCTCATGGCAATTAAAAAATACTAGAGCACTCTTGACGAATTTTGTGGAATGACCATTGAACCATTGTCAGAATCTTCTTCCAGGTCAACATCCCCAGCAAAGAACCCTAAATACACTGAGTCTGCTGGGGAGGTCCTGTCATTTGCATGCTCAACACCAGCCTCCTACAATGGGCAGATATGACCATGCACACAACTGAAAAGATTATGGGATGCATTCAAAATCTCCTTGAAGTGCAACATTCACACTGACTTGGGTCTCTGGCCAAAGACCATTCAAAGTCAAGGAGCATTTGTAAGCAAGTAGCACAAACGTCCAGCATAAAATGTGCAGTGTCAAGTTGTTGGTTATTCCTAAATTTACAGATGAACTTCAACTCACACCATCCATTAGCCACCACCTAACCCTTCCATGGAAGAATTCCACATTGGCCTTATTAGCCAGCACAGAATCCACTGAACCAGAATGGAAATTAGTTAATCCCAAAAGGACCACCTACAACAAACAGCGGAGTTATCAGGAAACAATGGAAAACTGTCTGTAATGACAAGTAATCACAAGCAAAATATTAATTTTATTAGCAGAGAAAAAATTTTAAAGACCCATTATGGGAATTTCTCATTGCTAACTATTAAATAATAAGCATTTTAAAAAAGAACATATGTTTCTTAAAAACACTCTTGAGGGTATGTTTTGAACCTCTGTAAATTTAGGAATAACCAACAATTTGACACTACACAATTCTAATAATATAAATGGGGACAGAAGTATATCAAAGTCAAAAATATTAGAGTAGGAGTGTGGATTAATTATTTGGATGGTTTCAGCCTATGACTCACCTCGCTCTCCTCTATTACACACTATTCCCTATATATTCCCACTAATTATCTTTGCATTTCTCCACCTTAAAAGTATCTTCAATTTTCAGCTCCCAATTTAGCAAAATATCTCTGGAAATGGTTGAAGATCATTGAAGATATTGAATGATTAATATACTAAAAATATATTACTATGATATAGGTGCCTAGCTTGCATTAAGTACCTTCATGTACAGGCATTATCTATTGTATCCAGGAAATGATAAGGGGTAAAGACCACACACGATACACAATGCAGAACTGAACATTTTAAAGAACGAAGTGAAAATAATTTTCAGCCATGAATTTCAAACTAGTCAGTCACAAGGAGGGTCTCAATCCGAAACGGCACCTTTTCCTTCTTTCCAGAAATGCTGCCTATCCCCCTGAGTTACGCCAGCATTTTGCGTCTATCTTCGGTTTAAACCAGCATCGGCAGTTCCTTCCTAGTCACAATCCTTCCTCTTGGAAATAATTAAGTTATTTCATTCACATATTCCCGTCTGAATTGTGATCACAATCAGCAAACAGCGCCTTAAAATACTCACGCATTTTCTTCATCAAAGTTTGGCCGCTTAGATCCTACTTTATAGAAGCAAGGTGTCTGAGCTGGTTGGGTTTTTCCATAACCTCCTGGCCCCAGTGAACCGAATACAGAGTGTGATGTCTTTGGTAATTTTGGTTCTTCCTTCTTCCCCGTAGCAATAGCAAAGCCACCAAAACCAAAACCCCTCTTTGCACCACCACCTCCTTTGTTCCAATTCATTGTTTAGCTGTATAAACACAAAATGAGAATTACTGAAACTCCATAAAACTTTGAAATCAAAGATTTATCTTACATGCCATATAGAAAAGGGCCCTTTAGTCCATTTAACCTATCTCTCACAATTTCAGAATACATAGATACGTTAAAAGGCCTTCTACGCCCGCACCTCCAGAGTTAGGAACAGCTTCATCCCCAGAGCTATAGCTGCTCTGAACCGGCCCTGCTGAGTGTCCCCCATCCCCCATGAACTGTCTCCCTTGGATGGTCAGGTCACACATCAAGCCGGCACAGACCTATTTGCACTTTATACTGTTTTAACAGGGTTCAAAAACAAAATTAAAATCATGTTTCTCTGGGTGTCTAAATGTTTAGCCAGTTAAGTTATTACATTGGATGGAAGCTGCATACCAAATCTCGTTGTCCTCTGTGGAATGACAATAAAATATATTATTATACATAGACAATAGATGCAGGAGTAGGCCATTCGGTGCATCGAACCAGTACCGCCATTCAAATGGATCATGCCTGATCATCTACAATCAGTACCCCGTTCCTGCCCCACTCCCCATACTCCTTGATTCCACTAGCCCTAGGAGCTCTATCTAACTCTCTTTTGAATGCATCCAGTGAATTGGCCTCCACTGCCTTCTGAGGCAGAGAATTCCACAAATTCATCAACTCTCTGCGTGAAAAAGTTTTCCTCAAAGCCCTGGATTAATACGTTTGAAATGAGAAAAAGGAAATAAACCCTGTACAATAAAAAGGCACGAGACTACATAGCAGCTGCTCACAGGAATGCAAATCTGTAAAGAAAAAGACTATGCAACATCATCAGTTATGACAATTAACAAAAAATTATTAATGTGATAATGTAGATTGGTCAGAACTGCTGGTAGGTAGCTAATGATATAGCTACGACATACTAGGATGGATTCTCAAGATATAATGTATGTTACTCACTATATATATATATTATATACATATTATAGTATATCACATAATAGTACTCAGTTGAGTAGAGCATTGAAACATTAAGATTTTTACAAAGCAACAACATTGAGTTAAGGTTTATTATTATCACATGTCCAGAGGTACTGCAAACAGCTTTGTTTTGCATGCTATCCAAACAGATAAGATATACCACATACAGTCAGTTCAAACTCAAGTATAATAGATACAACAAAGGGTAAGGTACATAGTACAGAATATAATTCTCAGCATTGTAGCCTAGTAGTTCCTTGGACAAAGTCCAATGTCCCCAGCATATGGAACAACCATTCGGAAGCTTGATTACAGTGGGGGAAAAACTCTGTTCCCGAGTCTGGTCCTCTTGACTCTTAGGGGTTGGTTAGGTTGCAAGAGGATCATGTTTACATGTGATCGTGCTGGACAGTATTTTCCTTTTTAGTGGTATTTCTCCACCTACATTTTTGGTTGGAAGTTTTAGAAATGTGTTTGCTGGGAAATAAGGAAGTAGTACTGGCACAGGGACCATATGATTTCTCAACAAGTCCAACAATAAATCAATATTGTCTCTTTAGTGCCAATATGTTTATATTTTTGTTGTGGAACCTACATCATCATGCGGAGGAAGGAACTGCAGATGCTGGTTTACACGAATATAGACACAAAATGTTGGAGTAACTCAGCAGGACAGGCAGCATGTCTGGAGAGAAGAAATAGGTGACGTTTCGGGTCTAGACCCGTCTTCAGACTGATGGTGTGAAGACATGAAAGACATTCTTGCCATAGAGGGAGTACAGAGAAGGTTCACCAGGCTGATTCCTGGGATGGCAGGACTTCCATATGAAGAAAGACTGGATAGACTCGGCTAGTACTCGCTGGAATTTAGGAGATCGAAGGGGGGATCTTATAGAGGCGTACAAAATTCTTAAGGGGTTGGACAGGTTAGATGCAGGAAGATTGCTCCCGATGTTGGGGAACTCCAGAACAAGGGGTCACAGCTTAAGGATAAGGGGGAAGTCTTTTAGGACCACGATGAGATGATCATTTTTCACACAGAGAGTGGTGAGTCTGTGGAATTCTCTGCCACAGAAGGTAGTTGAGGCCAGTTCATTGGCTATATTTAAGAGGGATTTAGATGTGGCACTTGTGGCTAAAGGGATCAGGGGGTATGGAGAGAAGGCAGGTACAGGGTACCGAGTTGGATGATCAGCCATGATCATATTGAATGGCGGTGCAGGCTCGAAGTGCCGAATGGCCTACTCCTGCTCCTATTTTCTGTGATTCTATGGTGGAGTTGGGAGGTAGTGTGGGACGCCTGAGGTTGGGGTGGGCTGACCAAGCGCCACTCTAGGCCTTGGACAGAAGTAGGCCCGAAAAGCCTGGCCACTGGAAAAGCACATCGCCGGAGTTTAACACCTTACCCAGCAGATCGTGGCGTGAGCGTGGTGTTGCGGGTGGCGATGGCGACGCCGCTGGTTCCGTTGGTGTGTCTGTGGCTCGGTGTGTGGGTGGGTGTGTGTGTGTGAGGGTCGGGGCCGCTCCGCCTCCGCCTCCTCCTTCCCTCACACCGAGCAGCGAAACGGCCGCCGTCTGCCCACCGCCGCGCCTGCGCACTGCCCGCCTGGCTCCGGGATCCGGTTCCACACACGGAGTCGCCGTCTAAACCCCCGACTTGGCTCCTTCGGCCCGGTTCTAACTCCTGCCCAGCTTCACCACCCCTTTTCACCCGCGCCACCAACTTAAAAACTCAGACAACACTTCACGTCGCGATTAAACAACGTGATGTCACCGGGTCAAAGTGCACAAACGACGACGACCCCACACACACACAAAAGGCGTCGATCACCAAGCGCCTGGATAATAACAGCTGGAGTTCTGCTACGTGCAGAAGATCGCTCGTTATTTTTTTTGTAATAGAAAAGTAATGGAGACCGGGATTGTATTTAGCAACGTCCTGGCGACCGAGCGCTGGGGGAGGGGCAGGTGGAGGATGATTGATGGCTGGGTGCTCCAATCACGGGCCGGGACTGGGCGGCCGCTCCCTGGCCACCGACGTCACGCACTGGAGCTGCACCAATGGCGGTCGCTGGTGGAGGCGGGACATCTGGCGGATGTTCCCGCCCAGAGGGGAGCGCAGGCCGAGGTGCAGTGAGGTGAGTGAGTGAGGGGCTGAGGCGCCGCATTGTCAACGCTGCCCGCTGGCCCGACCGGCCGCCCGCCGCGGAAAGGCAGCCAGGGCTCGTGGTGCTCGCACTCCCAGTCGCTGGCGAGCGGCCGCGTGTGAGGAGGCCAGGCCGCAGGTTGCGGCAGGTGGGTCGAGCAGCAGTCGCAGCGTTCGGGCAGCTTGGCTTTTGGGGGCGCGGATCTGCGGGTGGATATTAGAGAGACGGCACTTTGTACGCATTTAAACGGTGCCGCTGTCCATTACCAGAGGCAGAGGTGTCGAGAGCTAACCCCATACTGGATGATTGACTCTCGGGTGCTGTATTGCGAGAGGAAGTGTGAGATCCAGGCCTTGTCCCTTCCTCGAAAGCAATACTTTCAAGATTCCAACCATCCTTTAGATGAAAGAAATTCTTTCTTGTATCCCTCCTACACCATAATCTGCTCATGCTCCTCAATGTCAATTCTGGGTTGACAACACGTATAAACCTCTGGTTTTCTATGCCTTTGCAAAGGGGAGAACTTTGTTGCCACCTGTCCAATCTACGCTGCTCATAATTTGTTTTTCACAATTATGCTCCTTCGCAGCTTCCACTGCTCCAAAGTAAACAAATTCAGGCTTGCCTCACAACTGAAAAGTTTTATCCTAGAGAGCACGTTGCAGAATATCCTCTGCACCTTCTGTACAATCATGTCCTTCCTATATTGTGGTGTTCAGAATTATACAGCACCATGATGATGGATAAATCTCCCAGGTCTTTCATAACATCAGGACACCATTTTTTGCAGCCCAGTGTGGGATGCTAAAGATGAAATTTCAGGAATCCTGGCTTAGATAATGAATCATTGTTGGGCAGGGGTGAAGTGCTAGAAGACTGGAGTGTGGCTAATGTTGGGCCTCGATTCATGAAGAGCTGCTACGAAAAACCTGGGAACTATAGACCAGTAAGCCTTAACAAATATGGTAGAAAGGTTACTGAAGAAGATTGTGTGGAATATGCATACATATGGATTTGCAAAAAGGGGTTGATTAGGGATAATCAGTGTGGTTTTGTATGAGGGAGTTATGCCTCATGAATTTTATTGAGTTTTTGGAAGAAGTAACCAAGGTTTGGTGAGCGCATGGCATAGACATAATCCATATGCATTCTAACAAGGTCTTTGATAAGGTTCTCTCGAAGGTTTGATTGCATGGGATCCATGGAGAGCTTACTAACTGGATTATCTTCATAAAAGGAAGCTGAATGTGGTGGAAGGTTGTTTTTTGGACTGTAGGCTTGTGACTAGAAGGGTACTTTGGGGATTGATGCTTGGTGCATTGCAATATGACATCTAAATCAATTATTTGGATGACAATGTGCACAGCATGATTAGTAAATTTGCAAAAGATGCTGAAATAGGTGATATTGTGCATAGTGAAGATGGCTACCATGAGGTACAGTATGATTTTGATCAGCTGGGTATGTGCACCATGGAATGCTAATGGAGTTTAATTCAGCAAAGAATTAGGTGTTGTATTTTTGTATGTCAAACCAGGGAGGTCCTTCACAGTGAACGATTAGGCACAGGTGAGGGTTGGAGAGAGATAAAGGAGTACAGGTACATAGTGGCAGGTAAATTGTGTGGTAAAGAAAGCATTTGGCATGCTGCCTTATCAGTCAGGGAATTGAGTATAGCAGTTGGGACATTATGTTGTGGGTATAGGAGATGTTGGTGAGATTGCACTTGGTGTATTGTGTTCAGTTTTGATCACCCCGCTACAGGAAAGATGCTATTAAGCTGGAAAGAGTGCAGAGAAGATTCACGAGGATGTTGCCTGGACTTGAGAGCCTGTGCTCTAAAGAAAGGTTGAGCAGGCTAGGATTTTATTCCTTGGAACACAGGAGGGGTGGGGGGGGGATCTTATAGAGGTGTATAAGATCATGAGAGGAATAGATAAGGTAAATGCACTGAGTCTTTTACACAGAGTAGGCACATCAAGATCCAGAGGACATAGGTTTAAGGTGGGGGGGGGGGGGATATTTAATAGTATCCTGAGGGGCCACCTTTTTTACACAAAGGGTGGTAGGTATATGGACTGAGCTGCCGGCGAAGGTAGTTGAGGCTGGTATTATCTCAACGTTTAAGAAACATTTCGAAGGGCACATGGATAGGATAGGTTGTGCGGGATATGGGCCAAATGCAGCCAGGTGGGACTACTGCAGAGAAGATTCACGAGGATGTTGTCAGGACCTGAGGGCCTGAACTCTCGGGAAGGTTGAGCATGCTAGGATTTTATTCCTTGGAGTGCAGGAGACTGAGAGGGTGATCTTCCTGAGGTGCATGAAATCATGAGGGGACCAGATAGGGTAAATGCACAGTCCTTTATCCAGGAGAGGGGAGTCAAGAACTAGGTAGCATTGGTTAAAAATGAGAGGTGAAAAATCTAGTGGATATATGGAACAAGCTGCCAAGTGAAGTAGTTGAGGCAGGTACAATAACAACATTTAAAAGACATTTGGTTAGGTTGAATGCAGATAGCTATGAATGTGCAGATAGCTATTAATGACTATGATATAGTTGGGATCACGGAGACATGGCTCCAGGATGACCAAGGCTGGGAGCTGAACATCCAGGGATATTCAATATTCAGGAAGGATAGTAGAAAGGAAAAGGAGGTGGGGTAACGTTGTTGGTTAGAGAGGAGATTAACGCAATAGAAAGGAAGGACATTAGCTTGGAGGATGTGGAATCGATATGGGTAGAACTGCAAAACATTAAGGGGCAGAAAACGCTAGTGGGAGTTGTGTACAGGCCACCTAACAGTAGTAGTGGAGTTGGGGATGGCATCAAACAGGAAGTTAGAAATGCGTGCAACAAAGGTAAAACAGTTATAATGGGTGACTTCAATCTACATATAGATTGGGTGAATCAAATTGGCAAGGGTGCTGAGGAAGAGGATTTCTTGGAATGTATGCGGGATAGTTTTCTAAACCAACATGTAGAGGAACCAACGAGAGAGCAGGCTATTCTAGACTGGGTATTAAGTAATGAGGAAGGGTTAGTTAGCAGTCTTGTTGTGACCATAATATGGTTGAGTTCTTCATTAGGATGGAGAGTGACATAATTAATTCAGAAACAAGGGTTCTGAACTTAAAGAAAGGTAACTTTGAGGGTATGAGACGTGAATTGGCCAAGATAGACTGGCAATTGATTCTTAAAGGGTTGACGGTGGATGTGGAATGGAAGGCATTTAAAGACTGTATGGATGAACTACAACAATTGTTCATCCCAGTTTGGCAAAAGAATAAATCGGGGAAGGTAGTGCATCTGTGGATAACAAGGGAAATCAGGGATAGTATCAAAACAAAAGCATACAAATTAGCCAGAAAAAGTAGCCTACCAGAGGATAAGTTCAGAGAAATTCAGAGTCCAGCAGAGGAGGACAAAGGGCTTAATTAGGAAAGGAAATATAGATTATGAAAGAAAACTGGCAGGGAACATAAAAACTGACTACAAAAGTTTTTATAGATCTATGAAGAGAAAAAAGATTAGTTAAAACAAATGTAGGTCCCTTGCAGTCAGAAACAGGTGAATTGATCATGGGGATCAAGGACATGGCAGACCAATTGAATAACTACTTCGGTTCTGTCTTCACTAAGGAAGACATAAATAATCTTCCGGAAATAGCAGGGGACCGGGGGTCAAATGAGATGGAGGAACTGAGTGAAATCCTGGTTAGCTGGGAAGTGGTGTTAGGTAAATTGAATGGATTAAAGGCCGATAAATCCCCAGGGTCAGATTGGCTGCATTCCAGAGTACTTAAGGAAGTAGCCCCAGAAATAGTGAATGCATTGGTGATAATTTTTCAAAACTCTTTAGACTCTGGAGTAGTTCCTGAGGATTGGAGGGTAGCTAATGTAACCCCACCTTTTAAAAAGGGAGGGAAGAGAGAAAACGGGGGAATTACAGACCAGTTAGTCTAACATCAGTAGTGGGGAAACTGCTAGAGTCAGTTATTAAAGATGGGATAGCAGCACATTTGGAAAGTGGTGAAATCATTGGACAAAGTCAGCATGGATTTACGAGAGGTAAATCATGTCTGACGAATCTTCTAGAATTTTTCGAGGATGTAACTAGTAGAGTGGATAAGGGAGAAGCAGTGGAGGTGTTATATCTGGACTTTCAGAAGGCTTTCGACAAGGTCCCACATAAGAGATTAGTATACAAACTTAAAGCACACGGTATTGATGTGGATAGAGAACTGGCTGGCAGACAGGAAGCAAAGAGTAGGAGTAAATGGGTCCTTTTCAGAATGGCAGGCAGTGTCTAGTGGGGTACTGCAAGGCTCAGTGCTAGGACCCCAGCTATTTACAATATATATTAATGATTTGGACAAGGGAATTGAATGCAACATCTCCAAGTTTGCGGATGGCACGAAGCTGGGGGGCAGTGTTAGCTGTGAGGAGGATGCTAGGAGGCTGCAAGGTGACTTGGATAGGCTGGGTGAGTGAGCAAATGCATGGCAGATGCAGTATAATGTGGATAAATGAGGTTATCCACTTTGGTGGCAAAAACAGGAAAGTAGACTATTATCTGAATGGTGGCCGATTAGGAAAAGGGGAGATGCAACGAGACCTGGGTGTCATGGTACACCAGTCATTGAAAGTAGGCATGCAGGTGCAGCAGGCAGTGAAGAAAGAAAATGGTATGTTTACATTCATAGCAAAAGGATTTGAGTATAGGAGCAGGGAGGTTCTACTGCAGTTGTACAGGGTCTTGGTGAGACCACACCTGGAGTATTGCATACAGTTAGGGTGTCCAAATCTGAGGAAAGACATTCTTGACATAGAGGGAGTACAGAGAACGTTCACCCGACTGATTCCTGGGATGTCAGGGCTTTCATACGAAGAAAGACTGGATAGACTCACCTTGTACTCGTTCGAATTTAGAAGGTTGAGGGGGGATCTTATAGAAACTTACAAAATTCTTAAGGGGTTGGACAGGCTAGATGCAGGAAGATTGTTCCCGATGTTGAGGAAGTCCAGAACAAGGGGTCACAGTTTAAGGATAAGGGGGAAATCTTTTAGGACCGAGATGACAAAAAACATTTTTCACACAGAGATTGGTGAGTCTCTGGAATTCTCTGCCACAGAAGATAGTTGAGGCCTGTTCATTGGCTATATTTAAGAGGGAGTTAGATGTGGCCCTTGTGGCTAGAGGGATCAAGGGGTTTGGAGAGAAGGCAGGTGTGGGATACTGAGTGTGATGATCAGCCATGATCTTATTGAATGGCGGTGCAGGTTCGAAGGGCCAAATGGCCTACTCCTGCACCTATTTTCTATGATTTTATGTACATGGATAGTAAAGATTTGGAGAGATATGAGCCAAGCACAGACCAATGGAACTATCTTAGATGGTTGTATTACAACTTTGGTCCATGTATTCACCAAGCATGTACAGGTTTGCAGGTCAATTGGCTTGGTGTAAATGTAAAATTGTCCCTAGTGTGTTTAGGGTAGTGTTAATATGCGGGGATGGCTGGTCGGTGCAGACTCGCGCTATAACTAAACTAAACAAAGTTGAGATCTAGAGCTTTGTGGTCTGAGGGAAACCTCGACTGCATCTTTGTTCACAGGTTATTCATTTGTGATCATACAATAGATTGATACATTTGCAATCCATACATTATATTGATGAATGTAAGAATTCCTTTTGCACTATTTTTAAAACTAGATGTTATCCCACAATCCTGGCCAAGAAGGCTATCAGAACAAGGATGGAATAGATAGAAATATAGAATGTAGGGGACTCTACAATCAGGTTGTTCTTGGAAAAAAAATAATGGTCTATAACCAAGAATACAAATCCTAAAGGTTGGGTTGCCCTCATGGCTGCTGAAAAAGAGCTCCTAAATAGAGGGAAAATGCGATGTTGTGACCAATCTGAAACAAACAGCATTGGTCGGAAGAGAAATAAGATATTTTTGAAAAAGTATCATGTAATAGGATCCAAGTTAAAAGCAAACCCAGAGCATGTACAAATTGACAAATAAGTACTTGGATCAGGAGAATTCATGAGCTGCTGTGGGAAAGAGTAAATGCATTAATGTACCATTTCTGGTGCTGGGGATGGGCCTTTCCTGAACTCGAAGAAGGGGCACTGATTTTAAGCAAGTAAGAAGGGGAAAAGGAAAATAAATTTAAGCTGAAATATAAACTGAACTTGAAACGAGCATTGACAAGAATAAAGGAAGGGCAGTTACAGCTAATAAATGGGTCTAAAATGATGGTTAGCTATTTAGAAGATGAAATCCTTTAAAAAGGGAGTATTTTTGTCTGCAGAGCTTTGCACACAGTGCTCAGTATAAAACAAGGAAGCTGGAGGCAATCAAACATGGAGGTGACTTAATATGAATCAGTACTGAAAATTAAGCACAGAGTATGTGTGCTTAGTAAAGATAAATTACAGGCTTTGGTGACTGCCTGGCTTTGGTGAGGGACTGAGAAGTGACTAGTTAGGGTTTTATTTTCAGTAGAAGGGGCTGGGAATAAAGGATATAGAAGCTTGGGCAGTGGTGTGCTCCTCTTGCTGGATTTGGGAGATCAGGGAATTTCCATTTTCGTGGTGACCATGCCTGCAGGAAATGTGCCCAGCTACAACTCTTTTCTGACTGCATTGAGGATTAGTGATGTGGAAAATGTCATAGATTGTACCATGTTGGCACACCAGGTACAAAAAAGAGATGGATCACCTCCAAGTTGTTCAGGAGTCTCCTGTAGCCATTCCCCTCTCAAACAGTTGTGCCATTTTTGGAGAAATAAAGAACTGCAGATGCTGGTTTATACCAAAGATAGACTCAAAGTGCGAGAGTAACTCAACGAATGAGACAGCATCTCGGGATAAAAATACACCCGAGTAACCTATTCACGCCAGCAAAGCACACTTTCTCTTTTGGATTCCCATTCCAGAAGAAGGTCAAGTGTTTCAAAGGTCTTTTATTGTCACGTGTACCAATTATGGCACAGTGATATGAAAATTGCCAGACGAAACAAAAGCAACAAGACACACAACTACATAAAAGTTACCATAAACATCTACCACAGCAGATTCCCCACATTCTTCACTGTGATGGAAGGCAATAATGTCCAATCATCTTCCTTTTTATTCTCCCGCGTTCGCGGCAGTCGTACCATCCGCCGGGGCGGTCGAAGTCCCCGCGGCTTGGAGTTCCCGAAGTCGGTCTCCAACCAGAGACCGTGGACTCTGTGATGTTAAGTCCACAAGCACCCATGGTTGGAGCTCCGAGGTTGACCCCTGACAAAGGGGTCGTGGGCTCCTCGATGGTAAGTCTGCAGGCGACCGCGGTGGAGCTCTCAAAATTGATGTCCAGGAAAGGCCGCCAACTCCTTGATGTTAGGCCACAGTGCAGACAGAGATACGATACGGATTGCATCCCCGTTGAGGTAAGAGATTAGAAAACATTTCCCCAACCCCCCACATAAAACAAGCTAAAGTACACATTTAAAACATACAATTAAAACACAAAGAAGGAAAGGACAGACAGACTGTTGGTGAGGAAGCCATTGCTGGTGCCGGTGGTGTATCACATTGCAATTTTTCTGCAATTTAAACAGAATGGCATTCAGGTCAATTCTGACTAGGGTTGTCCATGATAAGTATAAGTAAGTTTATTGGCCAAGTATTCACATACAAGGAATTTGCATTGGTGCTCCGTCCACAAGCAACAACATAACATGCAGTGATAGTTACGAATGACTCCGAAAACACTAAACATTAATAATAATAAAACATTAATGATAAAACACCATTGATCAAGCATGTGAACCAACAAAATACCAGATCAAAGGAAGGCTACAGATTTTTGGCTGTTGAGTAGAGCAACTACTCGTGGATAAAACATTTTTTTATGTCTGACTGTGGCAGCTTTGACAGTCCGGAGTCGCCTTCCAGAGGGAAGTGATTCAAAGAGTTTGTGGCCAGGGTAAGAGGGGTCAGAGATGATCTTGCCTGCGCGTTTCCTGGCCCTTGTAGTGTACAGTTCATCAATGGAGGGAAGGTTGCAGCCAATAATCTTCTCTGCTGATCGGACGATTCGCTGCAGCCTCCAGGTGTCGTGCTTGGTGGCTGAGCCTGACGTTCGAAGTTTCGAACGTCGTCTCTTCATGTGGAGTGTAAAACAGGCCAAATTATATCTCTTTGTTCTTAGGGCCATACTATTTGAGCTGGTGTGCGTCTGGGACCCTGCTCACCCCACCACCCATTCTCCTGAGCAGTACTACCTCTGATAATTTTTGGAAAATCTGTGTGGCTGATACTGGCAATATGTAATGTTACTGTGTGCTGCAGGGTTGTTTCTGGGCACTATATCTTTTACCCTTTTAGGGGGATCTGATATCCCCTCACTTCAACAGAAGTGATTCACACCACAACATCTGCCAGAAGCTTTGATTAATAAAGAATTAATCAAGGCTGATAGAAGTGAAGATGAGACAGCATAGAGCCAATAGAAATCATAATATATTGTGCTTTAAGGTGAAGATAGGTATAAACATGACAAAAAAACAGATTTATAGATTGGGAGTAAAACTGATTTTTGAGGGGCTGAGACTTAAACTTGGAGGATAAAATAGCTAAAAGTCGGTGAAAATAAGAAATGGAGTGCAGGAAATGTTCTGCTGCAAGGAAAAATAAACTGGACATTTGTGTGAGTCCATGACTGAGTAAAGATAAAGGGAACAATTGCCGTCTATGTCCAAATCAGCTGATGCGTCTAAGGTGAGAGAAGATACAAAGGGATTGGTAAAGAAGTAAAAAAAAAAACAACCGTAAGTGGAATTTAGAAGTTAAATTATAAAGGACAATAAAATAGCAAAACCCCGCAAAAAAAGATAAGAATGGAGACTTAAGGAACTGCAGGTTCTGGTTTACAAATAAAAGACGCAGCGTGCTGGAGTAACTCAGCGGGTCAGGCGGCATCTCTGGAATACATGGATAGGTGTCTTTCTGCTCAGAACCCTTCCTCATACTGGAATGGAAGCAGGTATATTCAGGGATTGTCCGTTTAGTATCACAGAGATGGCAGAAATGTCAGATCATTGCATAACCCATGTTGTGTTTGGATTACTGATATGTGCCCATTGCCAAAGGTTTTTGATAAGAAATGAAATTTTCTCTCACTGAATTCATGTGAAAAAAGTAAATAAATCATCACTCTTTTACCAACTCGTTACTTGACATATGCACAGATGACGTGGCTTCATGATAAGGAAAATTGCAACGTGGAGCATTGTCTAGGAACACAAACCCTTTCTCTCTATTCTTTCCCCCCACCCCCCATAATGTGTGGTTGCCTGAATTTCGCTTTAGTATCTAAGTGAAATAGAACATGAGCTGATGAGATGAGGGAGGAGAAATCAAGTGAATTCACAAATAAACAGACCAAATGTGATAAAGCTTCCATTCTGGATGTATTGCATATGCATTTTATAAATAAAATCTGGAAGAAAAAATAGCAGGCACACTGCCACCAATGGGTAATAGCATATTATGGTGACAGAGGACTTGTGTAGCACTCACAATGCATTCATATGAAAAGGGGGCATAGAATGAGTCCTGGGAACTGTAGCCCAGCTACCTAAATATCACCTTGGATCTATCAGAAATACCACCAAATAGAAAATTGACACAGTGACGCAGCAGTAGAGTCGCTGCCTTACAGTGCCAGAGACCCGGGTTTGATCCTGACTACGGGTGCTGTCTTTACGGAGTTTGTATGTTCTCCATGTGACCGCATGGGTTTTCTCCATGTGCTCTGGTTTCCTCTCATACTCCAGAGACAGACAGGTTTGTAGGTTGTGTTGGAAAGAACTGCAGATGCTGGTTTAAATCGAAGATAGGCACAAAGTGCTGGAGTAACTCAGCAAGACAGGCAGCATCTCTGGAGAGAAGGAATGGGTGATGTTTTGGGTTGAGACCCTTCTTCATAAGCATTTTGTGTCTCCAGGTGTGTAGGATAATTGGCTTCTGTAAATTCTCCCTAATGTGCAGGATAGTGCTAGTGTATGGAGTGATCGCTTATCAACGCGGGCTCGGTGGGCCGAAGTGCCTATTTACACGCTATCTCTAAAATAAAGCAAGGTCTAAATGACACCTAGGAATAGAATGACCAGAGACTGGGATAATTCTTTGATTATGTTGGCTGTTTTCCGAAGCAGCATGAATTGTAGATGGAGTCACGCCATGGGGCTTGAAGCTCTCAACCATTTGATGCTGATTGGGGCACATACTCCACTATGCATAACCTACCAACTGTACATCTTGGGGATATGGGAGGAAAAACTGAGAACCTGGAGGAGAATTCCACACAGAACACCCAGGGTCAACATTAAACCCATGTCTATGGTGCTATACGTCTCTACGAACTGTGCCACAGAACAATATCAGAGATGAAGTCTTAGGCAATGCAAAGCTCACGGTCACCCTTAGACAATTAGTAGAGAGCTCTTAGACATGAGATGGTGATGTAGAGGGGTTGTATGCTCATGGTGAAGACAGTCTAGTTGGTACCAGGAATTGGAAAGTTGCGAAGGTTTAAGTGGGAAGAGACCAGACCAGGAGAGAAAAGATGGAGTCAAGGTAGGAAAAAATAAATAGTCATCTGAATATTTCTTAAATATCTGCCTCCACCACCCCTCAGACAGTGGGTTCCAGATTCCAACCACCCACTCGGTTTGGAAAAAAAATATTTGCCAGATCACCTCAAAATCTCTTATCCCTTATCCTAAAGCTATGTCTTCTAGTTTTAAACAGCTTGACCACGGGGGAAAGTTTCCCATTATCCTACGTGTGCCTCTCATCATTCTGTACAACTTTATCAGGTCCCTCCTCGATTTCCTGTAGTCCAAGGAAATCTACCCCTGCATGTGTCCTCCTCATACCTGAAAAGCAGCATCCCAGGGAACATCATTTTGAATCTCCTTTGCACTTTCTTCAGTGCAATCAAGCCTTTCCAATAGTGCATTAACCAGACCTATGCAGAGCACCCCAGTTATTATAGCCTAATCAATATTTTATAATCTCCATGCACTTCTGTTCTACACCCTGACTAATGAAGGAAGTAAGCTAAAGAAGGAAGTACCACCTTCAGCACCATACCCACCTGTGGTGCCTCCTTCAGAGATATTTGGACTTAAAACAAAGTCACTATGTTTCTCAATACTCCCGAGCAGACACATCATCTATCCATGTTCTCCAGAGATGCTGCCTTGCCTCTGAGCTACTCCAGCACTCTTGCCTTGTATATTCACCAACATGGCATAACTGTATTTTCTTCCCGATGTGCTTATTACAATTTTCTTTTTTAAAATAGATCTCCTAATGGAAGTGTCTGTTTAGTGACAATCCAGCTTTTCCATGTCATTTTTGGTAAGTCAAGTTTCATTTTAGTTCATGTTGTTCCTTATTTGTTTCAATACCCCATACTTTCCTACCATTGAATCAAACGGCACAGAAATGGGTTGTTTCAGCCAACATTATCCATGCAGACTGTGATGCCTATCTCCATTAATTGCATTTGCTTACATTAGGCCTTTATGCCCTTTCTGTCCAAGTAGTTGTCCAAATTACTTTGAACATTGTCATTGTATTTGCCCTTACTGATATTCTGGCATCTTGTTCCAGATCATTACCACTCTCAGTGTGAAAATTTTACCCTTCAGATCTCCTTTAAATTTCTCCCATTTCACCTTGAAACCATGTTGTTTCAGTCTCGCCTGCAAACCAGCGCATCTCCCACATTTTCTGGGTAAGTGGCTTCTTCTAGTCGGATCCGAGAGTTGGAAAATAGAGTCGGCCGTTCTGTGAGGAGGTCAGTGCGTTAGGTGGGGTCCAAGTGTCGGGTTATGTCCCTCCAAATGATGTCCCTCACAATTATGTCCCTCATATTTTTATAAACCTCTATAAGATTCTCTCCTTAGCCACACTTATTTCATGTTAGATATTTAGATAATTAGATATATTTGGGGTTCATAATGCTGGGCAAAATCTCTCTCATCAAGATCCTGCTGTAAATCAGTTTTTCAGTGGAAGAAAAAATGGCTGAAATATATGCAACAGTTATGGATATCTTCTCAAAGGAACCAAAAATGGTTAGGAATCAGGGGTCAAATGAAAGCCACAAACTTTTTTGGTAAACAAAAGCCATTGTAAAGATTGAAGGCGATTGCAAGCTGACAAATCTAGATACCACCAACATTCCATCTAAAATACTCCCGAATAGTCAGTGATTATAATTAACAAAGTGCCTTAAAAGGATGGATAGAGAGAGAGAGAGAATTTCTCTATTGAATGCCTACTGCCTAACAACAAATTGTGTTTTGTCTGGTTCTGCACAAAGAGAACAGTTGGCCACAAACTATAATTCACAAGGATTCTTCTGATAATGAAAAACAGAAAAGAAAAACACCTGTAACTATTCCTCTAGTTTGAGGTACCCTCCTCCATGTTATGATCCGAGTTGTGGAATTTGTTAAGTCATTATCTTCTGCCATTTCTGGTGGGCAGGGTGGTATTCATCCTCACCATCTCTGTGACACTCACTGGAGGCAGGTTTTGGCATCTCCATGGTGGCAGTGTGTCATTCACAATGGTGTTTTTCATCTACCCCAGGGGTGCTTCAGCATTACATGCTGTTCACCTGATTCTGATGTTGCTATTTGTTTCTTTTTGGCACAATGAAAGCCTTGTAAAATATTGCAGAAGTGTACAGTAAAGCTATTAATGATGGTTCTCTTTTTGTTACCATGTCTTTTTTTGGAATTGCTGCCCTAGCGGTGGGTGTCTGAAAAGCTAGGTGTCGAGAGCCTGCAGGACGTGGGACTATTTGGTGGTAAGTTATTGTGCCAATGTTGGCAGGCATAAATTTACATTTCAGAAAACTGACATAGAGGTTGGTGTATGGCTTTGTTGAATCACTTCTAAGAGATCAATTTGTCTCTTTCTCTCTGTCTGGGTCACGTCAGATTCAGATTAGTGTATTGTTATAGGGTGCAATGAAGCACTTTGTTTGCATGAAGCTCCTAGAGACACAGTATACATGGTAACTTTCTTTCTTAATATCTTTGATGTTCTGAATGCAATTATGTTCACGAGTTGATTTCCCTTTTTATACACTGTTAGTTTGTTTCAAAGAAACACCTAAAACATCTGATCAAATGCACATTATTAAATTAATCAATGAGCTAATGCAACATAAATACCATAATCCGAAGCAGAGGAGTTACAAGGATCACCGATGTTTGTATTTCATGGATGGCCGAGATATCAAAATAAAATATTTGCGGTTCTATTCAAACCTAAACATGTCTAGATTGAAGCTTCCCAAACGAGCTCCAAATGCATTATAATTTTTTTAAATATGTGAAATCAATGTGGATACCATATATCATTGGATTCTGTTCAGATAGTTGGTTCAGATGTTATATAGTCTAAGATTATAGTTACCATTTGCTTTTTATTTGGACACTGTTGCAAAATAAACTTATTTATGCTGATGTCCATTTAACACTTGTGTCTGGTGCCTTTTCACTTTTAATGGTGTTTTAACCTTCAGCCTGTCAGTGCTCTAGGTCAATATTATATACTTGTATAATAACCTGTGTGAGATTCTTTGCATGATATCCCTGCTTCCACAACCACTTGGCAAAAGAAAATTGACTTCCTTGATTTGACTCGTATGATTTAATTAGTATTTAATTTTCTTTACTGTTCAATATTTGCAATATGTTTCCCTGGTTCTCCTGTAACTCATAATCCTTTGTGTCTATATAAAGCTCTCATACCAATCAGTGAAGCTGATGCTTCCCAGTACTTATCTAAATGACCCCTCGGCGATGGTTGTGGAATGGTTGAGTATTGCGTTGGTTGTTTGTCATGATGAATTCTAGAAAATGCAGTCATTTCTTAACCAGATGATCAGATCTGAAAGAGAAAATTTTGGATGCAAGTTCTCTGAACTTCTGAAAGCTTCCAGCATTTTCCATATATGGCTTCAAATTTTTATTGTTTATTTCATTATTGAACTGACTGCTATACCCATCGTCACTCGGGTTATCATGCTGGCAATCATGGTGTCCGCATTTATCATGTAGTTGGATTTTATTTCACTCCTTGGAAATTAAATAAACTTTAGAGTTGAATTGTCCCATGAATTATATTACTGAGGGTTAAAATTAAAGTTACCAATTACAATATGCACACATAATATGCAAAAATCTAATTTAATATATTTCCTATTATGTAGTAGTGTACACATGCACAATGTATAAATAGATTTTAATATTGAAGTGATTCAGAATATACTTTCTTTTTAATTTAGTGTAAAAAATGTATGGATTATTTGTATGCCCAATACTGGAGTAATCAACATAGAATTGACCATGGAAACATCACTGAGAAATTAAGGCCAACATCTTGTAATGATTGTTCTTCATAATCTTAATCGTAATTTATTAGCCAAGTGTGTTTTGCAACATACGCGGAATTTGGTTTGCCATACAGACGTACCAAAAAAATCAACAGGACACACAAGTACTTAAAATTTGACATACACCTCCACCACAATGGCTCCTCCCCATTCACCACTGTGATGGAAGGCAATGAAATTTTATCTTCTTTCCTCCTTTTCTCCCACGGTCGGGGGAATCGAACCATCCCGAATCGGGGTGATTGAAGTTCCCGCGATCGGGTCGGTTGAAGCTCCCACGGCTTGGAGCTCTCGAAGTCGGCCGCTGATCAGGGACTGCAAGCTCCACGTTGTTAAGTCTGCAGACTCCCTCAGTTGGAGCTCTGAGGTCCCAGCAAGATGCCGCCAGCTCCACGATGTTAGGCCGCAGTGCGGACGGAAATACGACACGGTAAAAAGTCGCATCTCCGTCGAGGAAAGAGATTAAAAACGGCCAACATGCCCCAGCAACACTAGTCCCACCTGCCTGCGTTTGGTCCATATCCCTTCAAACCTGTCCTATCCATGTCGTTGTCTAACTGCATCTTTAACGTTGCAATAGTCCAACGTAGATCAGATAGGATAACCAGTAACTGAGGGATGAAGTAATTTCCCCAAACTGCATTACCAGTTATTATGGTACATGTGGTGGTAATATTTGAATTGATAATCATGTGCAATTGCATAATATTGATGGTTCAAGACTAGCATGACTCGAGTTTCTTCTTATGGTTCAAGATTATGTAATGGCACATCAGATAGTGACACAGTTTAAAAATTCAACAGGAAAATGCACAATCGTGTCCATGTTTGTCACAGATAATAGATGTACGTAGTGCAGGTTGTCCAGGGAAGTTCAAAAAAAGGTTTTCATGGCCTCCATTGTGTCATTTTGTTCAGTACTAAAATTGCTTTTTCACACCACCATTGGCAATTCAAGTTGTGCTGAGTGACATTTGGAAAAACAACTTGCTCCAGGTGTGGTCTCACCACCATTCTGTAAAGTTGCATTAAAACGTTGCTACTCTTATACTATGTGCAACTAGCCTTCCTAATTCGCGGTATGCTAACTTCATGTTTCATGTACATGATTTCTCAGATCCCTTTACAGTATTTGTGGTCTCATTCCATGTAAGTAATAATACACTTTTTTTCCCTTCCAAAATGGATAACCTGATAATTTCCCACAGTGCTTTTCATCTGCTTACTCGTTTTAATATACTTGTTTTTTACCTTGCAGTCTCTTTGTGTCCATCTCACAATTTACTAACTCACCTGCCTTGATTCATCAGTGGGTTTGGCTACAGTACAGTTGATCCCTATGTCATGGGCTTTAGCACCAAAGGCTCCCCCATGAGTAACTGAATACAATGAAAATAACTAATTTATCCTGGATGGCATTTTCTGTTAGTTGAATATGGAGTCATATGGTGTAGAAACGGGCCCTTCAGCCCAATTGTCCATACCGACCAACATGCTCCATTTACAGTAGTCCCATCTGTCTGCATTTGGCCCATATCCCTCTAAACCTATCCTATCCATGTACTTATCCAAATGTGTCTTAAACATTGTGATAGTACCTGCTTCAACTACCTCCTCCGGCAGCTCGGTCCATAAATCTTCTCTGCACCCTTGCCATTGGATGACGTCCTTGCTGATATATTAACACCAAATCTGTGTACTCTTGTGCAGTAACTGTTTATGTAGCATCTTAAGAATGCTGAATCCTGAGCAAAATACCATCTGCTGTAGGAACGGCAGGTCAAGCAGCATCTGTGGAGGGAAACGAATGGACGCCATTTCAGGTCAAGACCTTTCCTCTGGACTAGGTGTTGACCCGAAATCTTGACTTTTTGTTTCCCTCCACGAATGCTGTTTGACTGGCTGAATTCCTAGAGCAGATTGTATTTTACACTACATGGCAGGTAGACAAATTTTAAAAGCACTGTAAATTGGGCAACCATGGTAACATATGAGAGATTTTGTGTGTAGTCTCCAAGCTTTCCCACCAACCAGAATTCATATTTGCAGTTCTCATAAAGGATTATTGACCTAAAAAGTTGACTGTCTCTCTGTCCACAGCTGCTGCTTACCTATTGTGTTTTCCCAGCATTTTCTGTATTCAACTCTTATAGGTTTGCTCAAAAATCGACAAGCTGCAGTTTATTTATTTACAATCAAGATAAAAGACAGAGATGAGTTAAACCCCTGTCCCACGGTACGAGTTCATTCCAAGAGTACTCCCGAGTTTGCCCTGATTCGAACTCGGAGATTTACGGTAATGGCCACTCGTCGGTACTCGGGGCTCTCGTGGACATTTTTTATCATGTTGAAAAATCTTCAAGAGTCTTGATAATGCTTACCTGCCATTATCGAGTTTTCCCGAGTACCTGCCGTTAGCGCTAAGAGACGTCCCCGAGCTCCGCGTACCCGCCATGTTCATTCTCCGTGCTTACCACGAGTTTTTTTTTACTCCGGAGAGCTCTTGGAATGAACTCGCACCGTGGGACAGGGCTATTAGAATTGTTGTATGTCTTTTGGAACTCCCTGAGTCCCAAGTCATTAAGTAATTTCAGGGCTTGGGTAGACATTGAACTGCAGGGTATAAGGCAAGAAAGTACAAATTAACTCATTAGTTTGATCTTAAAAAATCATGAAGAACATTCAAGGAGATCCGTTGCCAGCACACATTTCATAATTTTGGGTGTTTTTGGAAACTCGCTGCAAATTTCATTTGTTGCCTTCACCAGGAGGGTTTGATACCTGTGGATATGTATGGTTGGATGGGTATTGTTGGCCTTTTTCTTTTGCTGTCTTCAGTGTCTTTGTCTCTGGAGTAATTCATTTATCATCCATAACTTATTTTCAGCAGATCCTTTCTTGGCTACAACAATGATCTCTTATATCTCCTATCCTTGCTACTCTAGGCTTTTTCCTCGTGCTCTTGTTTCCCTTTCATGAATCCTCATAAAACAATTCTTGCAACGTAAAAATGATGCAAGTTCCAACGTAAAAATGGTGCACGTTTTTCTCTTCCCACATGTGATGTGATTTACTTTCGATGCACACAGCAGTCATGCAAGCAATCCACTTTAGTAGTTTTATCTAAATGGTGTCCCTACGTTATGGGAGGGAAACTTTGTGATGTTTTAAATGTATGCTGTATTTCCTATTTTCTATCATTTGCAACCTATGCTCTGATCTCTTAGCATTCTATAGCATCAAGTTACACATTTATTCTGTGGTTATGGTCATGCAGTTTTTTATACATGGAGACTGTAATGTCTATGTGAGAAGGGCACTTTGATTATTAAATCATCTGACACCAAAATCTCATCCTTCAAATACCATCATTGTTGATAAAAGGCAGTTTAATAGCTCTCATCGATCTATAATTCTCACACCATGTGGCAGTGACTTGGATTGATGACACCTATGGTCAGGTTTACCAGTCTTGTTTACTAGTTGTTTTGCCCTAATATTAAAAATCAACTTTTAGTTTCTTTGCTTCAGAGCGGCCTCGAGCGGAGTATCACAGGAAGGTGAGTACTCTCCACCAAAAGGCTGTCTTGTGTTGATTGCATGTGAATCTTTGTGCAGTGTGGTATGTGACTCTGACTATAGGAAATATAAAGTTTGACCTCCTGCATGTCAGACATTTGCTGCAAAGCATTTTACTTTGGTGTTCACATTTCATAGCAACTTTGGTTTTTTTTGCATGGGGCAAGTTTGTTATAAACAGTGTAAAAAAATGGCACTCAGCCCTCCCTCCTTGCATTCCTTTTCACCCCACGCTATCCAGATGTCCTTATACTTATCCAGTTTCCTCTACCTCAGGCAGTCTGTGTGGAGGAAGTTGCAGTTTCTCACAACTCTGGATTTGACGCTGGCTGGTTGACTGTCTAGTTTTGGTTCTCTTTGCAAGATTTGTCCACATCTATCCATTTAAACCGCTTTAGATTTATGTATTCGGGTTGCACCTGTTGTCTTTCTGGAGAAAAAAACGACCAGCTTGTTAAATTTGTTTTGATTTATTATATCTCAGTTCTTGCTATCATTCCATATAGGTCATAGCATTTACACATTTTCCATTGTACAAATTTCCATTGTTATGTTGTTTCTGGGGCAGTTCATTTTGCTGTACTAAATTCATAATACAAATCCTAAAACACTTTGAAATTTGGAAAATAATAGATTGCAGTTGCTCAACTAAGCACCTAAGTCCAAGGAAAGGGAGCTCTGTCAAATTCTGCTGTATATCTGAATCCTCTCATGACCCATGGCTCAATCCTTCACAATGCTAAGCCTCAGAACCTTCTTGTGGGCTGTGCTTTTGTGCAGCAGCTACTTTTTTACACATTTCTAGGATTTGTAGAAAATCAAAAAACTGCAGATGTTGAAGATCTGAAATAAAAACAAAATGCTGAAGCATTCAGCAGGTTAGTGTTGGTATTTGAAGATGGAGACCCTTTGTCAGAATTTAGAAAGTGAAAAAACACATTTTGTATAAAATTGCTAGAGAGTTGGGTGGGATAAAATAAATATTCCATGATGGGGTCAAATTAGGGAAAAATCTGATGTATTATGGATGAGGTGACATAGTCGGGTTAATGAGGGCAATTAGGACAAAGCAATGTAAAAGTTGGAAAGTGCAGAACGATGGGTCATATGGAGCTCGGAGGTGCAGCAGTGTCAGCTGCCAGTTATAATTTTTCTCACTTGGAAATTGTCCAAACTCTTGCAGTTCTGCATCTCAATCAGTAATTCAATGTTTGGCATATGATTTTGGTGCAGAACTAGTGATTCTAGATGACAGATCCAAAAGATTAAATGACCTCAGTAACAGGGAAGTTAATAAGTCAATAAAGTCAGATGTCTTAATAAACCTACCTGCAAAGGAAATTGTCTTTTTTGTCTCAAGATTCAAAGTGATATTTACAGTTAACTGTACTCTGAAATGGCTCTGCACTCCACTCAGTACAAGCACAATGAAGGGCACCGCCATTCAACCTGTAAGGGCAGTTCAGAACACGGTTGCCTGCCACTTTAATTTTCAGTCCCATTTCCACTCTAATCTTTTTGTCTAGCCTCCTACACTGTTATAACAAGGCCCAATGCAATCTTATGGAATTGCAACAACTTCTGCCAGACATTTTGAAGCTATCTCGACTCAAATTCAATTCTGTAACTTTAGATAACTCAGTATCTCAGTATCAGAACTGGCTGGTCAGGTTAGACTGTGCAAAACAAGCAAAGGATGACAACCAGCAGCGGCCAATTAACCTACAAACCCACTCTTCTTTGGGATGTGGGAGGAAACTAAAGTATCCGGAGGAGACGCATGCAGTCACAGGATGAACATGCAAACTACACACAGAGAGCACCAGAGGTCAGAATCAAACTGGATCTCTGGTGCTGTGAGGCAGCTGCCCTACATCTGTGATAGGTTGAGGCCTGCGTTGCTATGAAGATGAGTTGTTAATAGAGCATTTAGAGGGGGACAAAGAAATGTGATGTGTTGCAAATAGTCGTCAGGCGGTGTTAATGGAGAGGTGAGGGGGAACCAGAGTCAAAGCCTCAGTTGAATGACAATGCAAAACGGCAGATCCCATATGGACAGAGAGAGTAAATATTGAGAAGTTGGAAAATTTGGTATTGTATCAGGAATGCTATTTATTGTGTAATAACAGATGAAGATGAAGCTGTTCCTGAATCTGGTGGTACATGTTTAGCTGATGAAAGCAATTGCCTGTGATTTTGTTATTAATTCCAACTGTGGGGGGGGGGTGGGGGCTGCTATGTTCAATGTTTCCTTCAAAACATGGCCTTCTAGGTGCTGCACTCCTTATTCATGGCTCTTTGCCAAGCTGGAACTCTCTTCATTAGGTTGATCTGGAGATCTGAGCCAAAGTGTATTTGCTTTAAAAATTGCTATTTTTGCTTGAATTTTGTTTGGGATGTGGTGGGGGAAGGGGGACTCTGTAAACAGTGCTCAGTGCAAACTGATATCTTGAGTAAGTTTCTTTTATTTCACTTTGGTGGCTCCCTGATAGGCTTGTTTATGATACACTGCTTTGCACTGATGACATTGTTGCGCCTAGTGCTCCTGTATTGCTTGATATTAAGCTCTACCAAGCCCTTGCTGTGAATTTCTGCCTGGCTATTCTGTAGTGCGAGTCATTGGCTGAGGTCACTGAGCCCATTTGTAGACTCCGTTGCACCCCTGTGCACGGATGCCTAATCCCTTTCTTCACATTTTTTTATTGTTAGTGGAAATCTTTTACTTATCTGTGATGAAATATTGTGTGGCAGCGTGCTGGGCTTAAAAGCAGGAAATTCCCTCAAAGGAAATCATTATTGTTGCACCTCTGCTTGCTCACCTAGTTAGTGGGTTCAACTTCCAGTAGAAGATCATCTGCATGACTAGGCAAAAAAGAATGATGCATGATCCTTTGATGCAAGGAATTTAACCTCCTCACCCCTCTTTGAATAAAAATGAAGAACGGATAATAAGTAGAAACTAGCTAATAGCTCAGCTTTCAGCAAAATATTTAGCCTGTGAGAATCAATAGGTTTACTAGAGATGGGCTTTAAGGAGCTTCAAGGGGTAAAACTCAAAGGATGGGCGAGCTGCTTATGTAAGGTAGGGAGCAAGGTGATGCACTGTGGGAGAGCATAAGAGCATGGAACAGAGTAAAAACACTCGCAGTTTATGCGTGCTCCGCTATTCAATGATATTTGTTGATCTTTCATGCTCTCCGCTCCAGTTCCTTCATTATCCAGACACGTTCATATCCATGAGAATGCTAAGATTATATGTTTGAGTCTTGCATGTGGCTTGAACCAATAGCCTACAAGGGGAATGGGAAATCACTGAGCTTGAACTTGGACTATCCCTGCCCTCAAATTCACTGATTCTTCTCCAAATGACCCTTTAGTCTTGAAAGCGAGTGCTGGCCATATAATTAGTTGAATTTGTACGTGAAACATAGAGCAGTGCAGTACAGCACGGAAACAGAACAGAATATCTGTGCCAAACATGATGCCAATTAGAACTAATTCCTTCTGTCTGTGCATGATCCATATCCCTCCATTTCCAGTACATCAATATGATTTTCTAAAAGCCACTCACATGCTGCTATAATGAATGGTAGACACAAAATGCTGGAGTAACTCAGCGGGTGAGGGAGCATCGATGGAGAGAAGGAATTGGCGATGTTTCAGGGTCTCAACCCGAAACGTCGCCAATTCCTTCTCTCCATAGATGCAGCCTCACCCGCTGAGTTATTCCAGCATTTTGTATCTACCTTCGATTTACCAGCATCTGCAGTTCTTTCTTAAACAACTGCTACAATGAATGTTTATATGACCAGTAATGAGGATATGGGAATGTAGCAAGCGAGGTAAAAAAATTGTAAATCAAAGAAGGTTATTTAAAATATATTGATATTGATTTATTATTGTTACGTGTGCTGATGTATAATGAAAATGTTGGTTTAATCTGCACGTTCTATTGCATTTGATTATAATCTGTAAAAGTTGCACAACACAAATCCTGCCCTACTGAAGTCTAGGGTGCAATGCATCTAATGGAAGTTTTATGCAGGGCTTTGCAGCTGTGGACTTCTGGGTGGCCCTGGTATTTATTGCCAGGATTTAATTACCAAATCTACTTAATATTTTTAAATATATAAATTAACTTATTGCCATTAAAAGGACAACTGGAGAACTTTAGGAACGTGAACCCTTAGGCCCAAGAAACTTGTCCTTTCATGAGAATCAACCAACAACGATCTTACCAAAACCCTCGGTTCCTTCTTTCTTCAATACCTGTCTTCAGTGCATCATCTTCCATCGTGACCTTGCTCAATACTACATTCTATTAAATGTTTGCCTTTGTGACTCACTGTCTACAGACAGGCTCTTCCATCGTTCTTTCTCAGTTGCACCTGTTTACATTTTGAATCATTCAGTGTTATAGTACAACTTTGTCTCAGATTGCTAAATTTTATCAAAAATTTGAAGAGGATTGGAGCTATCCTGTTGAGTTGAATATTACTGTAAGCCGACCTTACTGGAATTCACCAGTCAGTGGCATTACTGATGATCTGTTTATTTTCTCCCTTAGACAGATGAACGCTCATCGGAAAATATTGTGCCTCCCCAGAACTGGGACACCATGAACAACTACCCAGCAGACAGTGGTTCCTATGAACTGCTGACTGCAATAGGTAATGTGTGTGTCTGTGAACATGTGTGCATGTTTATGCAAGAACGTTTTTCCATTATATCTTTTCAGGCAGAGAGTTAAAAATGTTGATCCAGCAATTTGAAGGAATAGTGAAAAGATAGACTGAAGGGATTATGAAAGGTAATGGTGGTTCCATACTGTTGATGCTGAAGTCCTTTTGTGGCAGAAGACAGAGGAGAGCAATGCAGTCAGATTCTGATAACAGGTTTCACTTTGGATTGTAAATAAGTGCTTACACCTTCTAGACCAGTTAAACGCCGAGTAGTCTCCAACCACCAACCAAATGATAGAATGGAATTTCCTAAGAGTAAAAATAACCAGGATTGCATTCAACTTCATTAACACCTTTGCACATTGGGTCAGGTTAATTTTTACCCATGATCGTATAATTCTAGAGATTGTTCATGAGCTGATTGACAGGAGATTCTGTGAACTGGATCAAGCCAGGTAATTTATAATCATTGGATTCCTGGCAAATAAAATCTCTGCACGGAGCTGCAGAGCATAGATCTTGAAACTCCATATCAAAGTCTCTGATGTACCCAAGGAGTTACAGTATAATGCGCAACAACGAGGAGGAACTAAGTCGGGTATTAAAGTATTGTTTTGATGATCAAGCAATATTCTCTCTATATTTTATTGTGGTGCAGTAAATATTTTTACCGAACTTCCACCATCAGAATTTAACTCTTCCTTCTGTTATAAATAGTGCCAGCTGCTTAGGAATTTTTGTGGGGGGGGATTTTTTTGCTTCCATTTTTTTGGAAGAGTTTAAGTAAACAACAAATGTGTTGTTATTAAATCACACACTTCAACACGTTGAAGAGATTTTCAGTGTTACGGTGCAATGTGTTGTGAATTTGCCCAATTTTATTAAGTATGGAATTGTAATGTGAACAAAGCTTTGAAGTGAAGATATTTCTCCCATTTTCTTTCCCCATGTCAACATCTGCAAGTGATCACAACTAAAGCATAGGTCAGAATTAAAAGGAGATGAGCTTTTTCGGTTATTGTTGCCAGTGAACAGCTTTGTACAAAATGTCTTTCACTATGTTAAAGCACTGTTGGTCTTGAAAGGAAATACCTTAAAGCACTTTCCTTAGTGAAGCATTATGTGGGGGATTGACTTAGAAAGGCATTTATGATAACACAATTCCAGAAAAAGCTATTGTACGAATGTCCCAGTAATTTGTTTATCATGTTTAAAGGAGAACTCTTAATCCATGCACCAGAAAAAAGATCCAACTCAAAGTATTTTCATGCAGTTGATCATATGCAGGCAGGTAAAGCCAAAGTTTGATTATTTCTAACTTTCTAACTGTAGCGGAGAATGGGGTAATGTTGTGCAATTAATTAAATTCTGGATGGAGCCATGAATATTTGACCTTTGGCTTTTGAGAAACCGGTGAACTAACCCATGGTCATCCAGAGCAAGAAGTATGAGGCAAACATCTGCCAATGGAGTGTGTGCAAACAGAATGAATTCCGCTGTTAAATTGGGTGGATGTAGTTGTGAACTACAACTATTGAGATGATTCCGCACCGACTCTGCTTTAATTGTGGCATTTAAAAAAAAAAGGCTGTCTTTTTCGCCCAGGTAAAGGGTTTGATGACATCATGATTGTAACCCTGGGGAGGTGTAAACGGACTGGCCATCAGGTGGCTGTTCGGAGAATGAACTTGGACAACTGCACCAACGAGATGCTTGCTTTATTACAGGTAAGGTTCTGTTAGTTATGGAAAGGTGAATGGCCACATTCTCTTCCCTAAAGTAGTGGAGACTAAACTAGTTGGCATAGGTTTAAAGTGAGAGGGGGAAGTTAAAAAAGGACCTGAAGGGCAATTTATTAATACAGAGGGTATGAATATCCTTGTCCTTCTTGGTGAACACAGATACAAAGTGCCTTTGTGCCTTTCCCGAATCTTCTGACTCCAAGTATAAATTGACTCCTTTGTCTTTGATTGTGGACTCCTTCCCTACTACCAACTTACCTCCATGTTTTTAATGTGCATGTAAAAAGTCTTGGGATTTTCTTTAATCTGACTTGCCAATAACATTTCATGGCCCCTTTAGGTTCGTTATATTCCCTGCGTGGGCTCTTTCCTGCTGGCTTTATATTCTTCAATAGTTTAGAGAGATTAAATGGGTATTCATATTAACCATCAAATAGTCCCATTGGAATTCTACAGACTAGGCTTTGCAGACAAACACAAGCCCAGAAGAGCAGCCAGCATGGAGCCAGCAAGTTTTCATTTCTTGCACACCAATAGATCCAAAGGCTGTCCAAAACTGCATGAATCCATGCCAAAAAAAACCCATAAAAATGTTTGATGCAAATTTGGTGAGAGCTTTGAATGTATAGCATTTTTAATAGTGAGAAATGAAACGCGTTGGAAGCACCTTATATGGATATTAGAACTTTAGAAGTAATGATGGTTGTCTATTGTGCCTTCTGTTCAGTATATTATTATAAACTTCTAATTGGCTGTGAATAATGTTTTAACACAAAATTGTCAAAGAAAGAATAGATGAGTGCATTGAACAGATGCACAGAATAGTGGAGAAAGATGTGTTAAGTACTCCGCTTAGTGGATACTTTTACTCTGTTAACTCATTAGCTGCTAAAGCATGTTATTTGGTAATCTAACTGGTTTCATTCTCTAGGGTGAGCTCCACATATCAAAATTGTTTCACCACCCCAATATATTGCCATACAAAGCCACATTGATTGCCAACAATGAGGTGTGGATAGTGACTCCATTCATGGCCTATGGTAAGTTTGGCAAATCAGTCACGGAGATTATTGTGGCTTTGAAAGTCATGTTACATTTTCATGTTGCTGAGTTCTTTCCAATCCATTAATTGTGGATTGTGCAATGTTAAAGTTATTGATTACCATGCTGCTTGCAACGCTGAGGCCATATGTAACTCTGTGATGAGTTTGTCACCAGGCTGTTTGTTTCTACCTCTGTATCACCTGTCTTTGGCTTGCATCCTGACCATCTTCTTATCTTCTCTCTCCCATTAGTCCGAGTACATCCCAAACTCATGCCCTAAGTTGCATGTTCCATTCACTCAACAACTTATGCTTACACTTGGTTCTGTTTTTCCATCCTTATTTTTAAATTTCTATGGCTTCACCCTCCTACCTGTATAATATCCTCTAAGTGTTCCTCCAATATTTGCCCCTTGAACATCCTCAAATTTAGTCACAACCACTGACTGTTGGGTCTTCAGATACCAGAAAATCCTCCCTCCATTGTTTGAAACGAAAACCTCCTCTTCAAATTTTGTATCGCCTGCATTAATATTTTCTGGTGACTCTGTGTCAAAGTTTGCTTTATAATGCTCCTTTTCCCGTATAAACACTAGTTTCAGTCTAGTTCTGACAGATTTCCAAACCTGTCATGTACAGGTGCGTTCCATTTTAAATTGATGTTAATTATGTTATGTGGTCTCCTTACCAGGTTCTGCTAAAGATCTGATGAACACCCATTTTACTGATGGTCTGAATGAGCCCACAATTGCCTACATCCTGCAAGGGGTGCTAAAGGCCTTGGTTTATATTCATAGAATGGGATATGTGCACAGGTAATGTACTGCAGCTCAGGCTGCAAGCAAAATTAATTGAGTGAGTCTTGCTTTTGAAAATGTATTTATGTGATTCAGCATTTAAACATACTATTGCACAGCCAGACTTGAATTCTATGTAAAACTGGTATTGAAAAATACAAAAAATGAAATAGAATGAAACTGTTTCTTTGTATTTGGTGTTATAGTTTCATCAAATCACCCGTACATTTTCTGGTATAATAGAAAAAACATTTTTTTCTTCATAATTTTTCTTCATAGGTGTATTCATATGTATTTTCCAAGTACCTGACAATAGCTCAGTCATAGAATCATTCAGTATGGAAACAGCCCCTTCGCCCCAACTAGTCCATGGTGACCAAAATGTTCCATCCAAGCTAGTCCCATTTACCAAGGATCCAGAAGATTCTTAAGATTTTTTTTCTGGTGTAAGACTGATCACTGGAATTGTGCTTGCCCTTTCTCTCATTTTCAGTTGATGTTAGTCAGTCGCATTCTGGGGTCAATAGACAATAGGTGCAGGAGTAGGCCATTCAGCCCTTCAAGCCAGCACCGCCATTCAATGTGATCATTGCTGATCATCCCCAATCAGTACCCCGTTCCTGCCTTCTCCCTATATCCCCTGACTCCGCTATTTTTAAGTGCCCTATCTAGCTCTCTCTTGAAAGCATCCAGAGAACCTGCCTCCACCGCCCTACGAGGCAGAGAATTCCACCACTCTGTGAGAAAAAGTGTTTCCTCTTCTCCGTTCTAAATGGCTTACTGCTTATTCTTAAACTGTGGCCCCTGGTTCTGGACTCCCCCAACATCGGGAACATGTTTCCTGCCTCTAACGTGTCCAAACCCTTAACAATCTTATATGTTTCAATGAGATCCCCTCTCATCCTTCTAAACTCCAGAGTGTACAAGCCCAGCTGCTGCATTCTCTCAGCATATGACAGTTCCGCCATCCCGGGAATTAACCTTTTATTTTATTTTAATAATTTATACGTTTATTAATATCCAGGCACCTCTGGCAAGGATGACATTGTAGTGAATTAGTCTCACTGCTGTGTAGAGAATGCCAGGATTTTTATCAGCAACTATGATATATCAGCAATATATTTCTAAGTCAATATGGTATGCGACTTGGAGAACATTAGATTAGATTCTTTATTTGTCATTTGGCATGCAGTTGGTGTTACAGCCATTCATCTTCTGGAATTGTCCTCCTGGACTGTAAACATTGCAGGTTAAGAAGATGTTAGAATCGCTTGGATGAATTTGTAAATATGGCTTTTTGTACCTAGTGAATACCGGTGATGAAGCTAATAGTGGTGGATGAGGAACCAATTGAGTGGGCTTCTTTATTCAGCACATTATTTAATATTATTGGATTTACACTCCTCCAGTGTATTCCAATGCACCCCTAATCCATGCTTGTAGAAAGGATGAGAGTATATTATATTCCCACCTTGTCACCATGTAACTATAGTGTTTGGTCCAGTTCAATCTGTAATTAATGGTGACTTCCCTCTCCCATCATGACTCCCCAGGATGTTGATGACAGTAAACTCAGCAATGGGAAGGAGTGGTGGTTACATTCATTGAACACAGTGGTGCGAATGGTTGACCACTGAAATCCACACTCATCTTCCTTTGTGGAAAGTATGTCTCTAGCCACTGGAGTGTTTTCCCCGTGATGCAGATATTTGATTCACATTGAATGATATTAGTAATTGGCTGAAGACAAAACTCTGTGCTGGTAACGATCTCTGGAGAAAGCTGTTGGGATTGGCTGTATATGTTTAAGCTGCAATATAGTGAGGGCAGTAATTGAAGGAGGAGTCTCACCCCCCTCCTTCAGGCGATGTGTACTCCATATGGACCACAATCCCAATCATGCATCCCTTGAAACTTTGTGAATAGCGTTTTATACACAGTAGTGCTTTTTCATTTTGTGAATCTTTGGAACTCTGTTCCTCAAAGGGCAGTAGAAGAAGAATCATGGAATATTTTAAAGGGAGAAGTAGACACTTGATTGTTAAGGAGCTGAAAGGATACCACAGATAAAATTGAACTTGTAGCATGGTGCAAGTACTAAATGCGTGTAGGAGGTGACAATGAATACTGCAGGGATTCCCTATTACAACATTTGTAGATCGGTAAAGCACAGAGAAACAATTTAAGTTTGCACGAGTGGCACCTTCGTGTAACAAGATCCCCAATGTACCTTGCACAAAGCAAGGGCACCTGGCAAGGAAAGAAGTGTTGATTGGGCTCAATTCACTCAGTCAAAGGATCAAGCTGTCTCTTCATTGAGTCTGCATAATGAGTTACGCTTCCCTAATCTTTCTACATCCTAGTTCCACTGTCCTTAGATGCAGTGCACCAAATCCACCACCGATAAAAGATCAGACAACAGTGGACCATTGTGGGCTCCACCTTTCCTTGATCATTATTACTATTTGCATATCTTTCATTCACTTGTTTTATATCTCTCTATATCACCGTCTATATCTCTTGTTTCCTGTTCCCCTGACTCTCATTCATAAGGTCATAAGTGATAGGAGCAGAATTAGGCCATTTGGCCCATTTCTCCACTCTGCCATTCAATCATGGCTGACCTATCTCCCCCTCCCAACCCAGTTCCCCTGCCTTCTCCCCATAACCCCTGACACCCATACTAATCAAGAATCTATCTCTCAGTCTGAAGCAGTGTCTTGACCTGAAATGTCACCTATTCCTTTTCGCCAGAGAGCTGCCTGACCCACTGAGTTACTCCAACTTTTATGTCTATCTTTGGATTAAACCAGCATGTGCAGTTCCTTCCTACCTGGTTGCCTTGTCTCTGGTTCTTTTCTCTAGCCTCCTTTAGTTAAATACCTGCTTTTTAACACTAATAAATTGCACACCTCTGTTAAATCTCCCCTCAACCTTCACTGTTGTAAAAATGTCAAGCCTGCCCAGTCTCTGTATCGGCAGCATGGTAAAGTAATCAACTTATTTTGTTCTTTTCAGGAGTGTTCAAGCAAGTCACATTCTAATATCATCAGAGGGACAGGTTTATTTATCAGGACTACGCAGTATTTTCAGTATGATCAGCCACGGACAACGGCTACGGGTGATCCATGACTTCCCAAAATACAGTGTTAAAATATTACCATGGCTGAGCCCTGAGTTGTTACAGCAGGTAAGCCCGCGCCTACATACACATTCTAATTAGGAGAAGAAGTAAACCTACTCTACCCGTCAGGATGGGGGGGGGGGGGGGGAGGGTAGTCAGCAACTAAACCGTCTCCCCACCTGGTTTGCCAGGTGAGGAAGGGACTGTGGATCCCCAGCCAGACCAAAAACAAGACCTGTCAAAGGGTGGATGAGCTCCCAGCGAGGCAACGGGCATCCACACTTCAGAAGAAGTTGCGATCATTGTCGTACATAGCATTGTAAGGAACGATGAAATCACCATGCCCGTCGGAAACCAGCACCACTGCGTCGCTAATGTTTTCAACGATGATGAATGAATGAATCTACCACTTAATAGTGTCATGGCTGCTGATTGTAACCTCAACTCTGCTTTCCTATTACCCCATTGTAATCTTTGAACCCTTATTTAGCAAAAATCTACCCACCACTGCCTGTAAAGCTTTCAAAGATTCAATTTCCCTTGTTCTTTGAGAACGAGTTCCAAAGTCACTCAATTCTCAGGGGGGAAGAAAAGGCCTCTTCATATTAAATGTGTAATCCTTTTTTTTTTTAAGGGACTCACAGACTTAGATCCTCACTTGAGGAAATATCATCTCCACATCCAACCTGTCAAAACCCCTCAGGATCTTGTATGTTTCAATAAGTCCTCGCTGTTCTAAACTATAGTAGATGTAAATTAGCTTGTCCACTTCTCCCTCATAAGATGACTCACCATTCCGGTCTAGTAATCCTTACTTCAGATAAGATCTCTGCATGCCCTATATAACAAAAGCATAACCACCCTACTTTGGATTTGAATTTCCTCTGCAATTATTGATAATATTGTTAGCCAGCCTTTGGTAAATCATTCACTTGGACAACCTGATAATCTTCCGAGATCTAAAGTCTTTCACCATTTGGATAATATGCCGTTTTCATTTCACTTACCAAACTGGGATATTTTTCCATTTTCCATGCCAGGGGCCTTAATGTTGAGAGACCATGGGGTGCAAGTACACAACTTGCTGAAAGTGGTGGCATGAGTGGATAGGGTAATGAAGAAGATGTAGGGTATTCTTGCCTACATAGGCCAGGGCATTGAGATGAAGAGTTGGTATGTGATATTGTTGCTTTACAAAACAGTAGTGACTGTATTTGGAGTACTGTGAGCAGTCTGGTCGCCACACTACGGGGAGGATATAGTAGAGAGAGAGAGAGAGAGTGCAGAAGCAAATCACTGTGATGTTGTCTGGAATGGAGCGCTGCAAGTAGAACTTGGGTAGGTTTATTTTTACTAGAACGTAGGAGGCGGATGGGTGATATAGATGTTTATAAAATTATAAGGGGCATAGAGCAAAGATGGAGTCATTTCCCAGGATGGGGGAAGTCTAGAGCTAGCGGTCACAGGTTTAAAGTGAGGGAGGATAAATTCTAAGGCTATCTGAGGGGTACTTTTTTCTACACGGGGTTGTTGTTAATGTAAAGAGATCCCAGAGATGATGGTAGAAGCAAAAACAGTTAGAATGTTTAAAAGGTATTTGCACAGGTTTGCATTGGAAAGGCAAACCTAGGGCATGCAAATGTGATTAGTATAGTTAAGCATCACAATTAGTATGGAGAAGGTGTGCTGAAGGGTCAGTTTCCGAGCTGCACAATTCTATGAGGACATGGGCATTATTGCCAAGGCCAGCATTATGTTAATAATTCCCAAATGCCCATAAACTGGCTCTGAGCCATCACCTTGAATCACTACTGCTCAGTGTAGGAAAGTGTATATAATGATGAGAGGCATAAGCAGAACCTTTTTCCCCCATGGTGGAAATGTACAACACTGGAGGGCGTAGCTATAAGGGGATAAAGTGTATTGGAGATGCGCAGGGCACAGAGAGTAATGGGGACCTGGAACGCATTGCCATCGATGGTGGTGGCGGCAGATACGATAGTGGCATTTCAGAGGCTTTTAGACAGGCTTATGGGATGTCAGGACTTTCATATGAGGAAAGATTGGATAGACTCGGCTTGTACTCGCTGGAATTTAGAAGATTGAGGGGGGATCTTATAGAAACTTACAAAATTCTTAAGGGGTTGGACAAGCTAGATGCTGGAAGATTGTTCCCGATGTTGGGGGAGTCCAGAACAAGGGGTCACAGTCTAAGGATAAGGGGGAATTCCTTTAGGACCGAAATGAGGAAAACATTCTTTACACAGAGAGTGGTGAGTCTCTGGAATTCTCTGCCACAGAAGGTAGTTGAGGCCAGTTCATTAGCTGTATTTAAGAGGGCGTTAGATGTGGCACTTGTGGCTAAAGGGATCAGGGGGTATGGAGAGAAGGCAGGTACGGGATACTGAGTTGGATGATCAGCCATGATCACATTGAATGGCGGTGCAGGCTCGAAGGGCCGAATGGCCTACTCCTGCACCTATTTTCTATGTTTCTATGTTTCTATCTATATGGAAGTGCAAGGAATAGAGGAATGTGAATCATGTTCAGGCAGATGAGGTCAGTTTAACTTGGCACCATGTTTGGCACAAACATTGCAGGTTGAAGGGTCCATTCCTGTGCTATACTGTTCTATGTTCTAAACCTAATAAATGGAATTGCAAAGCAATGGAGGATGGGGTTGCCGAATGAATTAGGCAAATAAATTAGCAGAGAAGACAACAGAAAAACAGTGGAGAAATGTAAGGGGCGAATTCATGACTCCTAGCAAAAATATATTCCAATGAAGAAAGATTCTGAAGGGTGGAAGGAGGAATGAATCAATATAAATAACCAAATCAAGGAAGTAAATGGAGATATTAAGCTTTGGAGGGAAGAAACAGATTTTTGGTCCCCGCATGTGAAGACAGGATACACAGGATCAAGCAGGGCAGCAAATGTAATGTTGGCTTATATTTCAAGGTAGTGGAATATGAAAGCAGAGTAGTCGTCTTGCTCTTGTCCAAGGCAGGAGTGTATTATGTACAGTTCTGGTCACCTTAAATATGTATTATCACTGGAGGCAGTTAAGACAAGGTTCACAAGAATGATCCTGTATATGGAGTGACTGTCTCAAGAGGAAAGGTTCAATAGATTGAATCTGCACTCAATGAGGTTCAAGAGAATGAGACGCTATCGAAACGTACAGGATTTGTATATGATGGGAGACTGTCTCCCTTTGTGAGATGGTCTAGGACCGTTACGGTAGAGTCTCACTCAAATTAACGAGATGAAGATTGAGATGAAAAATTTCTTCACTGAAAGGTTTATGTGCCTTTGATATCTCTGCAAAGATTGAATTTGTGAATGTATTCAAAGCTGAGATGGATAGACTTTTAATCAGTAAAGGAATCATGGGTTATGGATGTAGGTGGGCGAGTGGACTTGAGGAAAGTTGGATCAGTCGTGATAATTTTCAATGGTGGAGCTGTCTTGAGGGGCAGAAAAGCCTACTCTGTACCGGGTTTGTTATAGTTAGTTTATCATACCTAGAGCTATCAGGTAGACATTTCAAAACTTTGGACTCAGCAAAAGCAGGATCTGCTCATGTTATTTGTATGTTTAAGATTCATAAATGAATTAAATGATTTTTTTCCATCTGGTCAGAGAAGATAAAGAGTTTCATCATGTCTGTCTTAACGTTCCCATGCAACTACCATCCTTTAATGCTCGAGGAAGATAGTGTTTATTAATCTCTTGTTTCAAAGCACAACTCGATTACTGTTGGAAATAATTGTGTGTCATGTTTGGGTGCTTTGGGTTGAGGAATAAGTGGTGAGAAATTGATAATCTCTAAAATCCTCATTCTTATATAAAATTGGTGTTTCTTTCATGTAAATGCCATTCAGAAATCTAAATGTAAGCGTTTTAATAGAATGACAGTACTGCTGTTTTACTGTGGGTTTGTCGCACGTTAACTGGCCATCAACCATTCGAGAAATGAGTTCTAGCGCTTTACTAATGTTGTTTGCAGAGAGTAACTAAAGTACTTTTACAATGTTGACTTTGTTTTTCTACAGAACCTACAGGGTTATGATGCTAAATCTGATATTTACAGCCTGGGAATAACTGCATGTGAGCTGGCTAATGGACACGTCCCCTTCAAAAATATGCCTGCAACTCAGGTAAAGGTGCTGTGGAAAACCTGTCAAGACACAAACTGCACTGCAGGTCTTGCCACCTTGGCTTTGGTTGTCCCGTGATATTTATAGAACCTGAATATCTGGCTCTGTAGACGAGGAAAAAGCTGAAGAATCATTAAATTAACAGATTGAGAACTATTCAAACTATCAGTGTGCACTCCGTTTAATTCAATCTTCCCTTTTAATTCAATACGATGAAGCGTGGTATTTTCTGACAGAGGAGTGCTCTTTGCCAGTTAGATAAGATAGGACGATTGGATTGAAAAGCAATGTCCAGAACAAAAAAGCCGATGGTTGCAATTCCATGCGAAGGTCTAAACGGTGAACTAAACTTTAATTAGTGGTTTTATATTGCAATTGAAACTAAAAATAGTGAGTCTGCATGAGAACACAACTCTGGGGCTTTAGCAGATTCTCCCCAGTGTCCAGCAGGTGGAGCAGTAATCACCACAATCAGAAGGGTGAAGATGTACAGGTCCTCCCCAGGTTAAGGACACTGACTTATGTACAGACCGTGCATACATGCGAGCATTTTCCAGACTGGCCAGGACTGCAGGCACCTTCTGCCACGTAGGAACTCAGTTTGTGACCGCCCTTTCCTACTTGTGAACTGTCCAGGTTGTGAGCAGTTCACAGGAATGGGACCGTGCTGAAACCCAGAGGACACCTGCATTCAGCATAATCTGTGGAGTATGAGTCGGAGCAGCTTGTGAGCAGTGTTGTGGCCAATTAGGCAGTGTGCACATCACTTTGTCTTTCACAATTATATAGAATGTACAGAACAGAGGAATGTAGAAGATGATCAGAACAAGGAGGAATAAGTTTAAATTGGCGAAAGGCAAAGTTGTATGAGGAAGCTCATGTTTGCATGAAGGTGGATAACTGAAACAGGTGGAGTAAAAGTTGAAACCCAAGAACCTAAATAATTTCCGTATTTAAAAGCTTCACCTGTGGGAATTTACTATTTAATCTGGATGAATAAGCTGGTGTTGAATGACTTGTATACCTGTAATTATCTTGTGATGCTCCACATATTAACAATTAGAAGATGACAATATTAAGGTAATTTAGTTGTTCAAATCCAATAAATTCAATGGTAGTCATGAGAGGCGGTGGAGAAGTTGCTGATGATGTGCAGGAAAGAACTGCCGATGCTGGTTTATATCAAAGGTAGACACAAAATGGTGCTGGGAGTACATGGATGGTGGAATGTTTGATGGTGAAGAAAGTGATATAAGAGAAATGGATTAGAGACAAAAAGCTTGTTTTAAGATCAATCAATGGCAAAATAGTGCAGATAATCATGAGCCAGAGAAAACTAAATTATTTGTAGGAAAATAGTCTTGGTATATGGCAACGGAATAGAAGAAGAAGAAGTAGATTTTTCCTGACTAATATACAAGCTTTTATTTTGAAAAGTGCCTTCCAAGCAGGTGCTGATGTAGTGTATGAGTTGTAGTTACATTTCCAAATTCTTTCATCTGCCGCTTGAGGGTTAAAACAGTGGGTTTCCTTGGTGAAGCTTGAGATGCTTTGCCAGTAAAAACTGCCAGTGAAATAAGAACAATGGTCAGGGATAATGTACGACCTGGAACCGTGTAATGAGTGGAGTGACCCTTCTTGATTTGGGTGAGTGACCTGGATACAAAAACCACATCAGATAAAGTTCAGGATCAATCGATACAAGGTCTTGCACTTTCATGTAACTTTAGACACAATGAAGGTTTTGAAACTTTCCATTTATTGTCGAGCAAACAGGATTGAACTGTTGACCCAAGGAACTGCAGATGCTGGAATCTTGAGTAAATAACAAAGGGTGCTGGAGGAACTCAGCAGGTCAGGCAAGATTTGTGGAGAAAAAAGACAGATTGTCGGGACCTTATTAAGGCAGATTAGAGTAGGGGGAGAAACTTTCTTCTTTCGTGTGGCGTGCACAGCCTAAAGTTGTTGGACAACTTGTTCTATTTGATCTTCCGTTTGTGCACGTCGAGTCGATTGCATTAGTCGAAACAGGGCGGACCATGTGAAGGTTGCAATCTTCCACCCCGGGGAGAAACTTTGATAGAGTGGGACAAAACCTGCCAGTGATAGGTGGATACTGGTGAGAGGAGATAGGACGGTGATTGGCAGATGAGTGGAGTAAGTGACAAAAGCTTAAATGTTTAAAAAAAAAAGACAAAATGAGATAAAGAAACAAGATGAGGAATGGAATGCAAAACTAGAGGCAACGATATGGACGGAAGGGAACAGGAGGGAGGGGAAAGGAGATAACAGAGATGTGGGGCTCGGTGATGGGGGGTGTGTATGAAGGAGGAGAACGGAGCGGGGTGAGAGAAATGTGTATGCATCAGGAGGGTGGGGCAGAGGAAATAGCCTCTAGAGTTGGAGGTTATTACATGAAAATCGAGAATCTTTAGTTGGTACCATTGGGTTGTATGCTACCAAGGGGAATATCAGGTGTTTTTCTTCCAGTTTGTGTGACGTGTAAAGCTGTAACTGATCCAATTCCTACACCCTCTTTTCTGTAAACAAGCACAAATAAAGGGCACAAATAAAGGTTTGTTTTATGAAAATTTAATAGTCAGGGAATCTGGAGAGGATTGGAGAGTAAGAGGAGAAATAATTGAAGAGCTAGAAACAATGTGGTCCTTGAGGAAGTAAGGATGATGAAAACTGGTGTGAGTAGAATGTCCAGTTGCTGTGGCCAATATTTTCTGTAATGCTGACCTTCTCTCCACGGGCTGCAAAGCACCAACCATGTTTAATGACTTGCAATATTTGAAGAGTTTCCTGAACATGACCAATTTCATTTTGTTTTCATTGTGATGTTTAGACGGCGAGAGATGTTCTGATTGCCTTTGCCTGTGTTGCAGATGCTGCTGGAGAAGCTGAACGGTACAGTGCCTTGCCTGCTGGACACCACAACGATTCCCGAGGAGGAGCTTCTGATGACAAACTCTCAATCAGCGGTGGATTCTGGCATCGTAGAAAGCTCGGCCACCTGTGACATGCGAACAACGAATGGGGAACAAGTGCAGCACCCGTACAACAGGACTTTCTCCAGGCTCTTTCACAACTTTGTGGAGTTGTGCTTGCAACGGGAGCCTGAGCATAGGTACGTGCTTGGTGAAAGTAGCTGCTATTTGTTGATAAGTTGACTATCATTCAAGAGACATGGATTAGTGCACGATAGCATGACGGCAACAAAAACCAGCTGTGATCTTGCTGAATGGCAGAGCAGGCATACTTCTGCTTCAGTTTCTGATGATCTTAACGTTTTGACCTGGTGTGATGATTACTCATTGGCACATTAATCAGCTGTACCACAGTGGACATTGTACCTGTGTAACTGTGCAGCTCCCCCACTGTAATACTGCTGTAAGTGATGTTATTCAGTCCTCTAACACTTTTCTTTGTTCTTTATAGACCCTCTGCCAGTGCATTACTCAATCATTCATTTGTCAAGCAGGTATGTACGTGGTACCAAGTTATTGGTAAAATAAACTGCCATTATTCAAACTAAATCTGTGCACAGACCTGTGGTTCCATTTATTGGATGTTAATTTAGGGTTGAGCCATAATAAGACTCCAATACTTTGATGTCGTTGCATCCTTTTGGGGAATAAGACAAGAGGCTGGAGAAGAGAAGGTGAGGAAGACATTGTCGAAGATAATAATAAGGAGTGACTGAGAGTAGGGAAGAATCTCCAAAATACTCTCTCATCTCAATAGGTTACTAGGTTGACATCTTTTGTGGCCTGATGGGGTTTTGCTGACCAGCTATTTGAAGATATGTTTTTATGTAAATAAACCATGACTCATCGTCAAAAGCACAACAACCTTTGACCATTTCAGACCATTGGAGGCTCTATATAAAGTCAAGGGGTTTCAGTACAAAGGGCCAGAGGAGGAAGTGTTTTCATCAGGTTCTAAGTCATCTCGCATGTGAAATCATTAAGCTCCGCGCATGTGTTTGAATTGTATCAGATCACTGACCCACCTTCTGTCCTTCCAGCTGAAGATGCGAGTGGTGGAAGTGCTTCCCGATCTGCTGCGACCCGTCACGCCCGTGACAGAGCTGGAAGGTGCTGACCCAGATGAGTTGCGAGGGATGACTGGACTTGTGTCTAGCCTGGACCAGCTGGAGGTGGAGGACTGGGACTTCTGAAAGTGGACATGTTGTTCAAGCTGGGCCTGGTGATGCCAATGGTCTTTATTTGTATTTTTTATGTAAAATGGCAGTTTTGCTGATCTACAGCGAAGTGTGGCACTAATAGATGCTGAATAGCGGGGGTGCGCATCAAACCAGCTTAGGTGGGTGAGGGACCACCACCTGTACATTGATTTACAGTGCCCTCCATAATGTTTGGGACAAAGACCCATCATTTATTTATTTGCCTCTGTGCTCCACAATTTGAGATTTGTAATAGAAAAAAATCACATGTGGTTAAAGTGCACATTGTCAGATTTTAATAAAGGCCATTTTTATACATTTTGGTTTCACCATGTAGAAATTACAGCAGTGTTTATACATTGTCCCCCCCATTTCAGGGCACCATAATGTTTGGGACACAGCAATGTCATGTAAATGAAAGTAGTCATGTTTAGTATTTTGTTGCATGTCCTTTGCATGCAATGACTGCTTGAAGTCGGCGATTCATGGACATCACCAGTTGCTGGGTGTCTTCTCTGGTGATGCTCTGCCAGGCCTGTATTGCAGCCACCTTTACCCTGAAGAAGGGTCTCGACCCGAAATGTCGCCTATCTCCTTCGCTCCTTAGATGCTGCTGCACCCGCTGAGTTTCTCCAGCTTTTTGTGTAACCCTCGATTCTCCAGCATCTGCAGTTCCTTCTTTAACACCTTTACCTTATGCTTGTTTTGGGGGCTCGTCCCCTTCAGTTTTCTCTTCAGAATTTTAAAGGCATGCTCATTTGGGTTCAGATCGGGTGATTGACTTGGCCACTGAAGAATTGACAATTTGTTAGCTTTGAAAAACTCCTTTGTTGCTTTAGCAGTATGTTTGTTGTAGAATGAACTGCCGGCCAATGAGTATTGAGACATTTGTTTGAACTTGATCTCAGAGGATGTGTCTATACACTTCAGAATTCATTATGCTACTACCAACAGCAGTTGTATCATCAATGAATATAAGTGAGCCAGTACCTTCAGCAGCCACACATGCCCAGGCCATAACATCCCCACCACCGTTTCACAGATGAGGTGGTATGCTTTGGATCTTGGGCAGTTTATTCTCTCCTCCATACTTTGCTCTTGCCATCACTCTGATACATGTTAATCTTCGTCTCATCTGTCCACAAGACATTTTTCCAGAACTGTGGTTGCTCTTTTAAGTACTACTTGGCAAACTAACCTGGCCATCCTATTTTTGCGACTAACCAGTGGTTTACATCTTGCAGAGTAGCCTCTGTATTTCTGTTCATGAAGTCTTTTGCGGACAGTGGTCATTGACAAACCCACACCTGAAGAATGTTTTGATCTGTTGGACAGGTGTTTGGGGATTTTTCTTTATTATAGAGAGAATTCTTCTGTCATCAGCTGTGGAGGTTTTCCTTGGCCTGCCATTCCCTTTGTGATTAGTAAGCTCACCAGTGCTCACATTCTTCTTAATGATGCTCCAAACAGTTGAGTTGGGTAAGCCTAACGTTTGGCTGATGTCTCTAACAGTTTTATTCTTGTTTCTCAGTCTCATAATGGCTTCTTTGACTTTCATTGGCACAACTTTGGTTCTCATGTTGATAAACAGCAATAAAAGTTTCCAAAGGTGATGGAAAGACTGGAGCAAAGACTAGGTGCTGAGAGCTCTCTTATACGTGCATTAAAGAGGCAATTAAACACACCTGAGCAATTACAAACGCCTGTGAAGCCATGTGTCTCAAACATTATGGTGCCCTGAAATGGGGGGACTATGTCGAAAAGCAGCTGTAATTTCTACATGGTGAAACCAAAATGTATAAAAGCACTCTTTAATAAAATCTGACAAAGTGTACTTTAACCACATGTGATTTTTTTTTCTATTACAGATCTCAAATTGTGGAGTACAGAGACAAATAAATAAATGATGGGTCTTTGTCCCAAACATTATGGAGGGCATTATACTTGAATACTAGAGATTTCAGATCACAACCATTACCCTTCTATTACTGTACCAGCAGCCAGTGAGCGCTGAAGCATTGCGCTCACATCTTATGTAAGAACAGAGTGATTATCCTAACCTGGTCTCACCTCTGGTGAGTAAGGAGGTAGCGTTCTTACTCTTGTGAGTACGAAAGCATTGTCCTTGCACCTTTCCCACCAGTTACCATGAGTTCAGCAGCAGTCCTCAAACCAGCTATGAATGCAGATACACTTCTTGACCATCTTGAAAACAGAGCCACTGTTCTGGAATCTGTTATAGATAGATGCTGTGCTTCATCTCTCCAATCACACTGGGAGCGTGAAATATTCACTGTTTTATTACCTTCTTACATGAAATCCCTTTGTACCTGAATTGTTATTTATTCAGAGTCAATCAATATTAAAGTTTCATTTGGTTACAACTATGTGAAACCCTTCTGCACTACATCATGTATGCAGCTTTTGTACCAGCTTTTAACTTAAGCATTTGAACATTAGCCAGTCAGTTGGCTCAGCTGAGACCGTCACTGGCTGTTGATGTTGGATTCATTGCTTGTCCATCAGAGCTGGAGTAGGACCAATGTAGTCATTCTTTTGTGGGTCTGAATCCCTTCAAGGATAATCCTGGCACAACTGACAACTTCAACTTAACCAGAGTTCTGAAGATTACCGCACAAAGCAGCCTTACCCTTTTAGAAATTAGCCATTGCAAGAGGCCCCAGTCAGATTCCTTCAATGGATCTGGGGTGTCACCAGTACTGGAGCAAGAGTTCCCATAGTTACAGCTGGGAGCTTGCAGTAAATCCAAGCTATGATGCCGGCTTAGGGGCATCCCCTGGGCAGCTCATGTCAATTCAACATCAACTCATTGACGTTGCCTCCTTCTACTCGATGAGCATGGTTCTCGGCCAATTTGTGGCTACAACCAGAGGAGCGGTTAGACAATACAGTGAAGCTGGTAAATTGGCACATGACAATATGTGCAAGAGTGAATAGTGGCCATGGTCATTGTGGAATGTTTCGACTTACTCTACAATCGCAGACTGAAGATTTTGGAGATGTTGTAGTTGTGACCATCTTTAAGAGATATGCAACTATGATAACCACAACGATGTCCATTGTTGTTCACCGTGGGGAAAGTCATACTCTGTGTCCTTTTCAATAGGTAAATGGATAAACGGAATTAGGCATCACAGTCGGCCTGGGTGGATAAGCTGAATGGCCAATTACTGTGCTGTAAAACTCTATGATTCTATGTCAATGACTCAAGGTCCTACATCCACTATCCGTGCTTACTACATGACTTTGTCTTCTGACAATGAATGTTCTTTAAAAAGGACATGAAGTCACTGGAGGAGGGGTGACCAGATAGACAAAGGATATGCTGAAAGCCTTGAAATCTCATGAGAATTTGGAACAATATTGAGAACACACCTGAATGTCTATTTTCTCCCACCATATGTTCTTGAACCTCCTAACCTGTAATTTGGTTGTCAGAAACCATCCATTAGATGTCACTGAACAGCATATTATTACCAACAGTTACCAATACTTTTTTTTAATTCCAAAATATACTTTATTCAAGAAATAAATGTATACAATACATGATCCTTACAAAACTCCATCCGAAATTCTCGGAGGCTATACATACATTCAATAGTTTCTCCAAATCACAATTTTTTTACCGCACCCCCTTGCCACTCACGTGGCCCACTGCCGTGGAATCCCTTCCCTTATTTTGAGGGGCGTCTCCACCACACCCTGCCCCCGGTGTCCAGCAGCGAAAGGACCCTAGACTGTGGTCCTCCCCCACCGAGCCTTGACGTTGGCTGCACAGAGCTTCAGTGCGTCCCTCAACATGTACTCGGGCCAGTCGGCAACATTCCCTGACGGACATCTCGCTCCGCTGGGTGGTCAACAACACTTGGGCAGACCAAAGAGCGTCTTTCACCGAGTTGATGACCTTCCAGCAGCACTCGATGTCCGTCTCTGAATGCGTCCGTAAATCAGAGTCCTCTGTGTCGGAGCTGTTCGGAATAAACCGTGACGGGGACAGTTGCAGGCCTCTCCAGACTCTCTTTGCCAATCCACACTCTGCAAAGAGGTGGGCAACCATCTCCTCTCTATAGCAGCCGTCCCGAGGGCAGCGTGCGCTGGTAGTGAGGTTCTGTCGGTACAGGAAGAATCCAACACTCTTCATCGCAGCCAGGTTGACATAAAGAAGGGCTTGTGTGTGTTCTCCAGTCTGATGAATAACGTGGAAAGGAATGAGTGGGTTAATGTGGGTTGTCTATGGATGAGCCACCTGATGTGGCTGACTGACAGGATCAAATTCCTCCTCAGACTGAGTGATAATTACTCTGTTTCTCATTCCAGTTCTGTCTCCTCTCACATTCCCCAATAATGTGAACACAATTAAGCTCTTCACACTGTGGTATACAGATTCTGTTGACACTGTCACGCTCACTGCATGTGTGCATTACTCTTCTGCTCACTGCGGATGGCCACCTAACTCCGAGCAGGTTGCTATACAATGAGGCTGACACAGAGGAGGCTTTTGAATTAAGAATGAAGCCCAGCAGGGATTCACGGTATGGGAATGTGCCGTCCTGGAGACATTCTCCTTTAAGTAGGACAACCTATTAATAAACATGACGCAGCCACTTGCTCTTTACTACATGGTAAATTATAAAGGCTGAACTATGCTCGATGATCTTAGAGATTTGACCAAATTCATTGTGAAGTTGATCTCTTCCATTGTTCCCAAATCAGATTTCTGTGGAGCTTTAAATCTCTAAAACTGCACAAAGTAACACTGGAAGAGATAAAACCAAAAAATGCTAGTAATACTCAGAGGTTGGGCATGATAAGCAGAGTGGTAATGTCATGGTTGCTTCTGCTGAGGAAGTCCCAGCCACACCCAGGTGGACTATTCAATAGTTCCTGCAGGTTGGAGGATAACATACGTGAGTCTGCTAATTGAAGGAAGGAAAGAGAGAGAAAGCAGGGAGTGACCAGCTATTAGCCTGCTGATAGCCCGTCTGAAAAGGGCCTTGACCCGAAACGCCGCCTATTCCTTCGCTCCATCGATGCTGCCTCACCCGCTGAGTTTCTCCAGCATTTTTGTCTACCTTCGATTTTTCCAGCATCTGCAGTTCTTTCTTAAACATTAGCCTGCTGTTGATCGCCGGGAAATTGCTGAATCTATAAAAATAAATGTGGCATTAAGACAGAAAATAACAGTAGGATTGGCCTATGACAAGATCTGTCAAATGCGGTTTCCATTTTGTCGTTTATTGGAATTCTTTGAGGATGTATCCAGTCGAGTAGATGAGGAGGAAGCCAGACAATCTGGTGTACTTCAGTTCAAAGGTGTTTCAGTGACACATGTACCAGTGATACGTGAATTACCATGCAGCCATACAAAAAAAAGCAACAAGACACACAACTACATAAAAGTTAACATAAACATCCACCACAGCAGATTCCCCACAGTCCTCACTGCGATGGAAGGCAAAAAAGTCCAAACTTCTTCCTCTTTATTTTCCTGCGGTCGGGGCAATAGAACCATCCGTCGGGGCGATCGAAACTCCCACGGCTTGGAGTTCCCGAAGTCGGTCTCTGACCAGAGAACGGGTCTCCATAATATTAAAGTCTGCAAACACCCAAAGTTGGCGCTCCGACGTCAATCCCTGGCAAAGGAATCACGGGCTTCATGATGGTAAGCGCTGGAACTCTCAAAAGTTGTTCTCCTGTAAAAGGCCGCCAACTCCTCGATGTTAGGCTGCAGTGCGGACGGAGATGCGATACGGGGAAAAATCACATCTTCGTCGAGGTAAGAGATTAGAAAAGTCCCCTCCCCCAAACAAAACAAGCTAAAGAACACTAAAAACATACATTTAACACATACTATTAAAACATAAAGAAGGAAGGGACAGACAGACTGTAGGCGACGCAGTTTAAAGGAGTTTTTGAAAAGGCCCCATAAACAAGGATGGTAAAGAAGATCAGAGCACATGGAATTGTGGTAAGATACTGTCACTGATAGAGAATTGGTTAACCGATAGAAAACAAAGAATGGTAATAAACAGATCATCCTCCGGTTGGCAGACTGTGACTAGTGGAGTATCGCAGGGGGGTCCCAACTATTCACCATCTGTGTCAATGATTTGAATGAATGAGGGAACCATATGCTAAAATCCTAGGTTTGGAGATGTCGCAAAGCAGAATGGGAATGTGAGTAGTGGTGAAAATGATAAGAGTCTACATGGGGATATAGACAAGTTGAGTATGTGGACCATAGCAAGGCAGATACAATCAGATTTGGGGATTATTTTATATTTATTAACAATTTTTCTAATTTCTACCTCACTTGTTCGCTCTTTTGCTCCCTGCTGCCTGTTCTGTGATCTTCTGGTTCTGTGCTTATGATGTTGTGTTGGACGTTTGCTCTATTTTCCTGCTTTATTCTATTCTTGAAGATTCAAGTACCTTGTTATGTAGTCTTCATAGGCTGAATCATTTCCCATTAGTTATGAAGACTTGCAGGATGTTTGTGTGACACAAATGTTAAGTGAGAACGATTGAGAAAAGGTGAGCTTCGCCATCCTTATTAAACAGTATTTTTCCAGCTTGGCTCTTCGACGATCCATTGCAACATTCCCTGATTAGACTTGGGCTAAGAGTCCTGTGATTTGCTTGTGAATCTCACCCTATTCCTGGCTTGTAGCCCATAAGATACGCGAGAAAATGCCATGGCAACCAGTTGCTAGATTACATCTTGCATGGTAAATGGTTCTTACTGAAAAGCAAAAGAACATCTCCCTCTGTGCTCCGCGAAAGAAGCCTCCATAATGCTGAGCAGGCAGCTGGCCAAAGGAGAACGGAAAGACACAAAAGGAAGACAGGCTGACGATAACATGAACAGCCTCCTCCCTGTAGAAATGAGGAACTGTAGGTTGACAAAACAAAAAAGACAAATTGCTGGAGTCACTCAGCAATGCATGTCCGCGGCACACGAGGTATCTTGTACAGACTGGCGAAACCTGCTCTGTATCGGTGTGTCCTCCACATAAACACAAGCTCGGCATTCAATGTGTTCGTCTTTTAGCGCATTGAGTTCTGTACCAATTTGTCTCCTGGGGAGTGGATGTGTACACTAGTGGGCACCAGAGAGCATAGCCTCACAATTAAAGGACGTCCCTTTAGGAAGAAGATGGAGGAATTAATTTAGTCACAGGTTGGTGAATCTGTGGAATTCATTGCCACAGAAGGGGGTTGAGGCCGTCGATGGATATTTTTAAGGCAGGGATTGATAGATCATTGATTAATAAGCTTGTCAGGGGTTACCGGGAGATGGCATGAGAATGAGGTTGAGAGGGAAAGATAGATCAGCCATGACTGAATGGCGGAGTAGACTAGATGGGCCGAATGGCCTAATTCTGCCCCTATAACTTTTGAACTTACGTCAAGATAGACATGATTTACCTCTAATAAATTTGTGTCAAGTCAGCTTTCTCTCGTTAATCCACACTTGCCCAAGTGGCTGCGAAGAACTTCCCATGTTGCTGATGTTAAACCGATCTATGCTTATTGGGGTTGTCCCTCTTTTGAACGAGACACTTGTAGCTTCCCAGCCCAAGTGCACACCCCTGAACCTGTGAGGGATCTATGCAATTTCCTCGCTTATTCCCACTAGCACCATGGGATGTTTGTTACCCCTCATGGCCAGGGGGATTTATCCAATGTAAGGATAAAGAGTCTGAAAATAAGGATGAAGGCTCTGAAGAAGGGTCCCGACCCAAAACGTCACCTATCCATGTTCTCCCGAGATGCTGCCTGGCCCTCTGAGTTACTGCAGCACGTTGTCTATTTGTATTCCATTGGATGCCTGGAGCGCGTTGCCAGAAGTCGGGGTGGAGGCAGATACGATAGTGGGGTTTAAGAGGCGTTTTAGATAGCTACGTGGAAATGCAAGGAATAGAGGAATTTGGACCGTGTACAGGCGAACGCGATTGGATTAGTTTAGCTTGACATCGTGTTCGGCACAAGCAATGTGGGCCGAAGGGCTGTACTGTTCTAAGTTCCACGTAAGTGTAAGCTGGACTTTTCTGTGATTCCGAACAAGGGTCCCGACCAGCAATATATCTTATCTATTCTATCCACAGATGTTGTCTAGACACCGGGTCCTCCGGCACTTTGCTTCCCAGTAGCTCTTCTTATTGAATTCTCAGCTTGGCCACAATCTGACCTTTGCACGTTCCCCTGCTGGGACTCTGGCAACATCCTCCTTTAGTGAAGGACGCCTGCCTTCACTACCACAGCCACGGCCTCTGCGTCTGTGAACACTTATTCTTGGCCTCACCCCTCCTCTAACTCCTTTTCTGAAACGTCGCCGATCCATGTTATCCAGAGATGTTGCCTGACCCGCTGAGTTACTCCAGCACTTAATGTCTTTTTTCCATGTCAACCAGATTTTGCAGTCAATGGAGACGGGTGTGAGTTCGGGGGGAAGGGAGGGGTGTGGTGGCAGGGATTAAATGGGAACCAGGTTGTAGGGTCAGTGGCGGGTGATCTGTGGGGACAATGAGGACTTAAAGATGATCTTTGATGAGGACCTTCTATCAGTGGGGAGAGAGGCCGATGGGGATAGGGTGAAGAAGTCAGTGGCGACATGGGTCGGTGGTGTCGATGGTCAGTGGTCTATGGGTCAAATGTGGACCTTCCATCAGTGGGGAGAGAGGACGATGGGGACAAGATAAAGGGGTCAGTGGACAGAGGCCAGGTGCGAGCACGCAGTCACCGGAGTGACATTGTGTCCCCGGCCTAGGCTCGGGGATCTGAGGTCGGACCGAGATAGAAGCAGAATTAGGCCATTCGGTCCATCAAGTCTACTCCACCATTCAATCATGGCTGATCTATCTCTCCCTCCCAACCCCATTCTCCTGCCTTCTCCCCAGAACCCCTGACACCCGCAGTCATCAATCAAGTCAGGTCCATTCTTCGAGCCCCAATCTGTCCAATCCTCCTCTTTGAATACAACGCACCCAGCCCGTCCCTCCCCTGCCTCAAACCCCACCCCTCGCCCACTCCCACTCCACTCCCGCTCTCCCCCCTGGCCGGGCCAACTCTGCTTTCGCCCTGTGTCAGCAGCAGCCGAGCCGAGCCGAGCCGAGCGGAGCGGGGAGAAGCCGCCCGCCCGCCAGCCCACAGCCGCGGTCCCGGGGGATGCACGGGAGGCGCTTCCATCTATAGTCAGACGCCGCCGGCTCGCCCGCCCCGCTGCCGTATATATAAGCCTCGCCGGCTCGTCTAGCCGCCGCAGCCGCTGCAGACCAACTCCGCTCCCTCTCCCTCCCTCCGCCATGGCCCCCAAAAAAGAGGTGAAGAAGGAAGCCGCCAAGCCCGCTCCCCCGCCCGCGGAACCCGAGCCGCCCAAGGAGCCGGCCTTCGACCCAAAGAGTGTGCGGGTGAGTGAGTGAGTCCGTGAGCTGTTCTCGGGGCTCGGCTCCGCTATTGTCTCGGTCCAGGGCGGGACCCCCTCGCCCCCAGCCCCGCCATCGGGCCGCCGGCCGCGATCCACCCTCCCTCCCTCCCTCCCCGCCGCCGCATCGCCGTCTCTGCGGTCTAACCCGGCTCCATCCCCGCTGTCTGCGGCTCCCGGTCCCGACCCGACCAACGCGACGGCTCACTCAGCCTCAGCCACAGCCAGGACAAAGCTGCAGGCAGGCGGGCAGCGGCACCCCGGCTGCCCACGGGGCCGACAACGGGCACCGATCCCCATTTCCCCCCCCCCCCTGTTCCCCGGTCTCTCCCCCCCCCCACCACCCCGTGTGTCGCACCGCTCTCCCAGTGCAACACCCACCCCACCACCACCCCCAACCTCTGCGACCTTCCCGCCGCTTATTCCTCAGGCTCCGTCCTCGCACCGTGCCGGTAGTGGGGTGATACCGGGGGGGGGGGGGCATCACTGGAGATGTCGGACAGGACCGGAGTCAGACCGAGGAGAAGCGGGAGGAAGGGGGGGGGGGGGGGGATCACGGAGGAGGAGGAGACCGTGCGAGGCCACCGGGTGCCCCGGCAAACATTGGGGGAACCTCCCCCCACCACCACCACCGTCACCAGAGTCTCTGCCAGAGCCGCAGTGTGAGCCCCCGATGTGTCACCTCTCCGCCCGCGACCTCATCGACGGAGGGGGTCGGGGTAGCCGGCCCACGGGGAGCGGGACTGCCGGGGCTGGGCGTCGGTGCCCGCTGACCTCGGTCGATGGGCGAGCGGCCCCGTGGGCAGCCGGGGTGACTGAGTCGCTGTCCGGTAACTGAGTGTCCGGTCACCAGGCAGCGGGGACGGGGTCGGAGTAGCGACCGGTCCGAACCAGTGCCTTATAAAACCGCAACATGACTTCCTAAACCCTGCACAAAAGGCTAGAATAACTCAGCTGGACAGGCAGCATCTCCGGAGAGAAGGAATGGGTGACATTTAGGGTCGAGACCCTTCTTCAGACTCGACCCCTACTTCCTAACCCCTACACTGAATGTCCCGACCGGTAAAGGCAAGCACGCCATATGCCTTATCTTACCACTCTATCTGCTGCCACTTTCAGGGAGCGGCAGACTTGGATCTCAAAATCCCCCTCTATATCAATGCCTCCAAATATCCAACTTGTGTGAACAAATTCCCCTCAGATCCCTTTTAAAATTTTCCTCCCTCATCTTAAACATTTCCTCCCGAGTTTTAGACTCTTCATAACCTGGCGAAACAACTGGCCATTATCCTTATCTATGCCCCTTATGATTTTATATACCATTTCTCTTCTGTTTGATACTTTTTGTAATTGGTTTATAGTTTGATACATTATATTGAACAGTGGAGGTTGTGCTGTAGGAGTGAGGAATGGCTACAGTTTCCCATCACGTGCTCCCAGAGCAGGGACAGTGCAAGTGAGAAACATCTGCCACCTGGGTTATTGGGAATTGTTACATGGTCTCCACTTCTTTTGAGGTCACGGCTGAGGCCAGTGAGGGACTGTAGACTGCAGGACTCCACGGTCCATAGCGAATGCTTCCTCTACACCTTGAGCAGTCAGAGTTCAGGGAGTCCCAGTGATCAGGAGGCTTGGAACCCATCCTTGATTATTTTCTCTGTCCACCTGTAATCTCTTACCATAGAGTCTGGTGTTGGGCAAACAATGGGCATTGCTGCCCACCTTTGCCAACTGAGAATCTCCAGGGGATATTGTCCTGAGAGAGGACACAGATGTAGTTTCACACACCCTTCCAGTGAATTTGGAGGATTTTGCTGAAACTGTGTTGGGGTTTCTCTAGTGTTCGTAGGGCATTCTGTCGATAGTGCAGGACATTCACACTAAGTACTCCAGCTTACACCTACAATATTACACGTTAAAGGACATTTGGACAGGTACTTAGATTGGAAAGGTTTAGAGATGAATGGGTCAAATGCAGGCAAATGAAACAAGGATAGATGGTCATCTTGGTTAACATGGACAATTTGGCCTGAAGATCCAGTCACCATGCTGTATGACTCATAGCAGTTATACATTAGAAGTAAAATGGTGCACTACAGATGGGAGGACGGACTGAGTAAGAACAGGTGAAGAGCTCAAAGAAAGTCGACTATGAGTAGCTTGTTACAAAGCGCTGGAGCTGGGGAAACGCTGGGAGCGAAGGGGAGGTTCAGAGTGGTGTGGTTCCAGGCAGAGGCTCTGACAGTTTTGGTGTTGGAGAGTATGAAGGAGTGTGGGGTGGAGAGGAAAGCAGATTCAGTGTACATTAACAGCAAATTAGATCACCAATTGCTCCTCGCAATGTAACACTGACCTTCTGTTTGTTTCAGATTGAATTCAGCAATGACCAGATTGAAGGTGAGTTGATGTCAGGCAGTGACTCCAACCCCAACGCTGAGCTCGACCTCTGCCCAGTTACTGACCTGCTCCCCCGACCATCACCCTCGACCTCGACACCCCCACCCTGAGCACGGACTGCAGCTTTAGCCCCAGACATGTACCCTGACCCGTGCTCTGGACACTGATCCCAACCACCGGGGACAGCCCCAATCCAGATATTGTTGCCATCTGACACTGACGTCATTCCTTACATTGATGCACCCAGCATCATACTTTATTCACTCTCTGATTCCTATCCCAGTGAAACTGATCTTGGTTCCTCTACTTGCCGTAAGTTTGATGTGTTGGCAGATCTGAGTTTGTCTATTTAATTATTGTTCATTCCCAGCACAGACACCTGTTTGTCTGCTTGTGACTGCGTACCTGCATGCTTTATTCTGATGTATATCAATATTAATTGATTCTGATTGGTTGTATCTGTCCCTATACCTGGGCAAGTCCCTAACCCTACACTTGCCCCAATCCCTATATCTGTCTCTATACCAGATAGTGTCCCTAAAGCTGTACCAGCGCCCTGGAGAGGAAAAGACTACAAAAAGTAGTAAACACTGCCCAGTCCATCATCGGCTCTGAACTTCCTTCCATTGAGGGGATCTATCGCAGTCGCTGCCTCAAAAAGGCTGGCAGCATCATCAAGGACCCACACCACCCTGGCCACACACTCATCTCCCTGCTACCTTCAGGTAGAAGGTACAGGAGCCTGAAGACTGCAACGACCCGGTTCAGGAACAGCTTCTACCCCACAGCCATCAGGCTATTAAATGCACTTTATCAATTAATTTATTCATTCATGTGTGTATTTACGTATATAATTGTAGTCAATGCCTACTATGTTCTGTTGTGCTATGCAAATAAATAATTTCATTGTCCTGTCCGGGACACATGACAATAAACTCTTTTGAGTTTGACTATCTCTATCTGTTCCTGTACCTGTTTCTGCCACTATACCAGTTCCTGCAGCTGCCTCTTTATCTGTCCCTCTGTCTGTCTTTGTCCCTATACATGTACCTGTCCCAATTTCTGCCCCTATACTTGTACATTCCCTGTCCCTAAAACTCTACCTGTCCCTGTCCCTGCCCCAGCCCCTACATTTGCATGTGTATCTGTCCCTATACCTGTACCACCCCCCTTTACCTGTCCCGATATCTTACCAGGTCACTACCTGTGCTTATACTTATACCATCCCTAGACCTGAACTAATCGCTGCACCATTCCCAGTACCCAGGCCCTGTAGCCAGCTCTCAAGTTTATAGCTGTATTGTGGTCTAATGTTTCTCACATCTATGGTTCCAATCCGTTTCTCTTGCCTCCACTTTCAGAATTCAAGGAAGCTTTCGCCCTTTTCGACAGGACCCCGTCCTGTGAGATGAAGATCACCTACGCCCAGTGTGGTGATGTGATGCGAGCCCTTGGGCAGAACCCCACCAATGCCGAGGTCATGAAACTGCTCGACAAACCCAAACCGGAAGGTCAGTCTCGGGGACGTGCAGCACCTGTCCATCATGACCCTTCAACCCACCGTCCGACGCTGGCAGTAATAAAACCAGCCATGTCACCAAGTGTGGGCAATAGCCACCAGTGCAACTCGGATGGATGTGGGACGAGACGGAATGGGGGATAAGATAAACACATGTTTGAACAATAAACACCCATTCACATGGACACACATGTATCTATGATCACAAAGGTGGAGGAGTAAACGTACTAAATTAAATGATAAATACAAATGGACACATACATGACCACTGGTGCAGGAACAGCCTCACCAATGGACATGAGACCAACACCGCACCATGGTCCGTCCACAGCCCATCCTATCCCCAGCTGCTCTGCCTTGCTGCCCTAGCGGTCAGCCTGAACCTCTGCTTGTCTGCCCACACAGAGATGAACCAGAAGATGTTGGACTTTGAGACCTTTCTCCCAATGCTGCAACACATCTCCAGAAGCAAGGACCAGGGCACTTTGGAAGATTTTATAGAAGGTTTGAGAGTCTTCGACAAGGAAGGAGACGGCACGGTGATGGGGGCCGAGCTTCGCCACGTCCTTGCAACGCTGGGTGAGTAGGTTTGGAGCCGGATGTAGACCCAGTGTGTTACTGAGCGTTCCGACATTGAGCTTACATTTCTACTGGTAAATAACTTCTACCGTGTTCCCTGCCGATAACAATTCAGCGAACCACACTCATTGGCATCTTCCATCTTCTCCCCTTTCGGCTCACTCCTCTTGCAAGGGTCCTAGAACATGATTGCCCCATTGGCTAAATCACCTATCTACTTGTTTCTATTACACCACAGACAGCATTGGGGAGGATGAGGGGGGGAGAGACAGAAACCCAAATGTTCCATCCCTACCAGTAATTACTTGTTGCTCTGTTCCCCAGTCCACAGGCAGAGTAGATGGAGAAGGATTTGTGGGTGGGATGGTGGGCTGGGGCCCACCCACCATCAGGAAACACATGGTCCAGGTGAGCGTTAAATCAACAGCAGAACATCTTGTGGGGTAGGTGAGGCAGAGAGGGCAAGGGGTGGGCTGGGTTAGGCAGGGGTGGGCCAGGCAGTGCAGGTTCTTCACGGGAAGGTTCCACAGGCTGGTAACCGGGTGAGGATCATGATCAGAGACAAAATATGAAACAGACCTGGCAGTGTCCGTGGAACAGTAGAGTAATGCGTCTAGTGGGAGGGACATCTTCTAAATCTTACGTGTCCATTAAAGTACTTCCTGTGAGCTCCAGTCTTGGTTGATGCCTGTCCAATGAACAAGGAACATCCATGGGGTGAACACACAGACTACAGATGAGATCAACAATTCTCTCCAAACATATTCAATCAAGTTCCAGTTGCTGGTTCTATTACTGCAGACTCGGCCTTCAACAGCCCAGGGAGGGAACCTAGTTCTTGGGTGGTTCGTGGCAAATGGGCAACTAATTAGTAGAGCATTGCTGTGGCCTGTCATAGAGTTATACAGCATGGGAACAGACCATTCTGCTTAATTTGTCCATGACGACCAAGTTGCCTAACCAAGCTAATCACACTTGCTTGTGCCTGGCCCCAACCATTTCTATCCATGTACCTGTCCAAATATCTTTTAAATGTCTGTACCTGCTGTTCCTATTTTCTCAGGCAGCTCCATCCATACATGCCTCATATTCTGTGTGGAAAATGGTGCCCTTCAGATCCCTTTTAATCCTTTCCCATTTCATCTTAAACCTATAGCATGTTTTAGAGCCCCCCCCCCCCCCCCATCTAATGTTGACTAAATAAAATGTTGTTACTCTCCTTATCTATGCCATTCATATTTCCGTACACCCTTATAAGGTCACCTCTCAGCGTCCTATGCTGCAGGAAGCTATCCGGCCTCTCTAACCTCAAACCCTCCTCACCTGGTAACCTCCATGTAAATATTTTTGCATCCTTTCCAATTTAATGAATTTCTTCATATAGCAGGGCAGCCAGAACTGTGCATAGTACTTGAGTTGAGACATTATGTTACTGATGTACAAGATGTTGGAAAGGCCACATTGGAAGGTTGGAGTACTGTGCTTCAACCCTCAAGTGTGGCTGTACCAATATCTTGTACATTGGTTACAGGATGCCCCAACTCCTGTACCCAATACCAAACTGATGAAGGCAAGATTGCTACATGCCTTCTTCACCACCTGTGTTGTCACCTTCATGGAACAATGTACCTAATCCCTACATCTCTCTGTTCTACTGCACTGCTCTCTATCAGTTGCTGCATAAATCCTACCCTAGTTTGTCTTACAAAGCGCAGTCCTCACATTTATCTGAATTAAACTGCATCTGCCTTTCCTCTACCCATTGTCTCAATTGATCTAGATCCTGATGTAATTTTAAACAACCCTCTTCACTGTCCACTACATCACCAATGTTTATGACGTCCTCATACCAATCATGCCACCTATATTCACATCCAATATCACTGTCCAATCTTCATCACTGGCAGCGGCAATGATAGAGACAATGCCAGAGAGCTGGGTTCAATCCTGCCTATGGGTGCTGTCTGTACGGAGTTTGTACATTCTCCCTGTGACCACGTGGGTTTTCCCCCAGGTGCTCTGGTTTCAAGGCGCACAGGTTTGTAGGTTAATTGGCTTCAGTAAAGATTGTAAATTGTCCCTAGCGTGTGGAATTGTGCTAGTGTGTAGGTAATCGCTGGTCGGCGCGGGCTCGGTGGGCCAAAGGGCCTGTTTCCGCGCTGTATCTCTAATATTATCTCTAAACTAAACTAAAAGCTGGACTCCTCGCCAGACAGCACTGTGGGAGGACCTTCACCAGAAGGACTGCAGTGGTCCTCTAACCCCCTTCTTGTCTCATTGTCTCCCAGTGTGTGTACAACGCCTGCTCCCCGCCAGTGTCTGCGCTCTGCCAGTGGCCATGTCATAAGCATAACCATTGGTGTAACAGTGCTGAATGATTCACCTTTCCCAGTACAAGGCATCTAATTCAATCTCCCCACAATACTTCGCCAACTGCTTAAACCTCAGTGACCACCTGGAGAATTAACGATGGGGAGTGTCTGTGGGGAACCTCTGCAGAATACGCATGGGAGAACCCATGGGTTTTTTAAAATCACTTCCCCAACATGCTCTGGCACTTTCAATAGTCTGTGCACATAGACACCCTCTGCATTGCAATCCTTGCCAGAATTCGTCAATGACCTTCCCTCTGTCATGAAGCCAAGAGTGGTGTTGTTTGCTGATGATTGCACCTTGTATCTGCCCAGAATGTGAAGCAGCTGTGACTGCAAGCAGCCAGATGTGACGGATGGTCAGGCACGCACGGGCTGATATATGACAAGTACGATTTAGAATAAGATTTTCAAAAGGGATTGCTGACATCGAGCCTGGTTGCACCGCTGCCTGTCACCACAAAGCGCAAAACCATGATCAGTTTGCAGCCAGTGATTTAATTTATTTTTATTTTATTTTTTTATTGATGGTGCTGGTGAATGGCCCATCAGAACCACTGCAGTCCCTCTGGTGAAGGTGCTCCCACAGTCATAGAAACATAGAAACATAGAAAATAGGTGCAGGAGTAGGCCATTCGGCCCTTCGAGCCTGCACCGCCATTCAATGTGATCATGGCTGATCATCCAACTCAGTATCCCGTACCTGCCTTCTCTCCATACCCCCTGATCCCGTTAGCCACAAGTGCCACATCTAACGCCCTCTTAAATATAGCTGATGGAAAGGGAGTTCCAGGATTTAGACACGGCATTATTAAAGGAACCTTGATATATTCGGGATGGCAAGGGAAACCTGCAGCCTTCTCTTCTTATTCTTCATTGGGGACAGGGGCTGCAGGTTTGGAAGGTGCTGTTGCCTGGGTAGGTGACTGCAGTGCATTCTGTAGATGGTGCATTCAGTGTGCCACTGGTGCAGGGATTAATATTTAGAGTGGTTGGCAGGGTACCAATCGAGTGGGCAGCTTTGCTCTTGATGGCGTTACTGAGTTATGGGGTCGTTCAGCATGGAAACAGTCCATTCGGCCCACCACTGCCATACTGACCAGTGGGCACCCATTGTACTAATCCCATCTTCCAGCTCACGGCCCTGACCCTTCAATGCGTGATGATTCAAGTGCTCGTCTAGAGCTCTCGATAGGTGTTGTTGCTGACTCTGTTTCCATTGCGCTCTCTGGCAGTGTATTCCGTTTGGGTAAAAAATCTCCTTCAAATCACTTTTTCCTTCCCCTAAATCTATGTCCTCTCATTTGATCCACCTCTCTGATAGGGGGAAATGTTTCTGAGGTCTACCTCTCATTCTGCGTACCTAAATCATGTCCCCTCTTCCTCCACTCCAGGGAGAACAGACCCATCCTCCACTCATAAATTAAATGGTCTATCCCAGGCAACATCCTGGTGAATCCTCTCTGCATTATCTCCAGCATTATCACATCTTTCTTCTAGCGTCGAGGCCAGAACTGCAGGCAATACTCCAAGTGTGGCCAAGCAGTGTTTGGCAAAGTTGCAAATAGCTTCCCAATTCGTCGGTTCTGTGCCCTGACCTATGAAAGAAAGCATGCATTATGCCTTTTATTTGCTTTGCACTTTCAGGGAACTATGTACTGAAAGCCCTTATTTAACTTCCCAATATGTCAGCGTTGTCAGAATTAAATTCCATTTTGTCAAAAACTCCCCAACCTCCTATCTGATCTATATTTTGCTGTAGGTTAGCATTCATTCTAAGTTGTTGGGAATCAGGAGATGAGCAACTCATATAGGATGCCCAGCCTCTCACCTGATTTGCCAGCCACAATATCAATGTTCTTGGGCAATGCTCTCCCCAGGTTATTCATGATAGTAGCTTTGTTAATAGTGCCATTAAATGCAAAGATGAGGTATTGGAGATGATCAATACTTGGCACAAATGTTTGTCAGTCCATGCCTGAATTGGAGTTTTACTTTAGAGTTTAGTGATGCAGTGCGGAAACAAGGCCCTTCGGCCCACCGAGTCAGCGCCGGCCAGCGTTCCACGCACACTAACAGTATCCTACACGCACTAGGGAAAATTTACAATTATACCAAGCCGATTAACCTACAAACCTGTATGTCTTTGGCGTGTGGGAAGATCCTGGAGAAAACCCACGCAGGTCATGGGGAGAACATACAAACTTCGTACAGACAAGCGACCCTAGTCAGTATTGAACCCGGGTCCCTGGCGCTGTAAGGCAGCAACTCTGCCGCTGCACCACCGCACCGTGACACCCAAAGTCTTGCAGATCTTGTTGCATTCAGGCACATTGCATGTTGGTTGAGGAGTTTCAAATGGAATTGAACATTATGCAATAGTCATTAAATATTCCCACTGGCAAAAAGTAGATCATTGATGAAGCAGCTGCAGATGGTTGGGACCAGTGCTCTGAGGAAGTCCTGAAGTGATGGCCGAGGGGGGAAAGATTGGGTTCCGATAAGAACAATTGTCTTCCATGTATTCTGGAACTTGTTTCTGTGGATTGGAAGATAACATACAATATGTGACTCCACACTTTGAAAATCGAGTGACAAATGGGGAACCAGTGGGCAACCTAATATAAGGCAAAGAGATGGACACAAAATATTGGAGTAACTCAGCAGGTCAGGCAGCATCTGCGGAGAAAAAGGATGGGTGACCAACAGGTCAGGGCCCTTTTTCAGACTGCAGCCTGAAGAAGGGTCCCCACCCCAACCTTTTTCACCCATCTCACCATTTCACTTACAAAATTCTTAAGGGGTTGGACAGGCTAGATGCAGGAAGATTGTTCCCGATGTTGGGGAAGTCCAGGACAAGTGGTCACAGCTTAAGGATAAGGGGAAAATCCTTTAAGACCAAGATGAGAAAGACTTTTTTCACACACAGAGTGATGAGTCTCTGGAACTCTCTGCCAGAGAGGGTAGTTGAGGCCAGTTCATTGGCTATATTTAAGAGGGAGTTAGATGTGGCTAAGGGGATCAGGGTATGGAGAGAAGGCAGGTACGGGATACTGAGTTGGATGATCAGCCATGATCATATTGAATGGCGGTGCAGGCTCGAAGGGCCGAATGGCCTACTCCTGCACCTAATTTCTATGTTTCTATCCTTTTTCTCCAAAGACGTTGCCTGACCTGCCGAGTTACTCCAGCACATTGTGTCCATCTTCTGTATAAACCAGCATCTGTAGTTCCTTTCTACACATGTAAAGTGAAACTGCAGACATTTGTAAAGCATGCAGCAAACAGGACGCATTGGAAAGAATAGAACTGACATGGATTGACTAATCCGCTGCTATTCTTTGAGGATGTACTTTGAATAGATGAAAGGAACCAGTGGTTAAGGTGAACTTGCATTAACATAAGACATTTGATGAGGCGACAACGAGAAGTATGGTCAACAAGGTTACACCTCACAGAACTTGGGGTGCTGCACTGACATGCATGGAGAGATGGTTTTCATACAGAAAGCAAAGAGTGGGATTAAACTGTTTTTGAAGTTGTCGGGCTGTAAGGAGCAGGACCCAGCTATCCACCTTTGCATCTGCATTTGGCTGAAGGAGATAAAATGCATTATTTCCAGGTGCTCTGGATAGAGAATGGGTGGGACTGCAAGGAGGGTGGGGTAAAGAGACTTCTGGAGAAATGGACAAACTGAATGGGTGAGAACGTGTCAGAGGTGAACCTAAAATGGAAAATGGACGCTCCTCTACCTTAGTGAACAAACGAGGAAACAGAGTGTCTAGAAAGGAACTGCAGATGCTGATTTAAACCAAAGACTAAGCAGGTCAAGTAGCATCTCTGGAGAAAAAGAATAGGTGGCGTTTCTGGTTGGAACCCGTCTTCAGACTGAGTGTCAGGAGAAAGGGAAACGAGATTTTGGACGGTGATATAGAACAAATGAATGATAGAGATGTTTTAAAAAAATGATGATGATCAGAGGAAGGTGGAGCCCACAATAGTCCATTGTTGGCTGTGAGCTAGGTGTTATACAGACAGTGAAGCTCAACAGGATGACAGTGAAACTAGTACGATGACTAGGGTGGGGGAGAGATGGAGAGAGAGAGGGGATGCAAGGGTTACTTGAAGTTAGAGAAATTAATATTAATTGAACAGTGACAGTCGAAGAAACATTTAATTTCAAAGGGACAAAGGAGTGCTTGACTTTGAAGGCCCAGATGCAGGGGAGGCCGAGTCTCAGAAAGGTCTTTAGGTGAGGATTTGACTATAGGAATAAAGATGTCTGTCTCACTGCTGATGTATGGGGCCTGGATCTGTCTGCACCAGGATTATGTGGAGTTTGGTCTCAACCTAAATAAGGGCCTTCCTGGATGGATTGCAGCAAAGATTCCCCAGACTAGCTTCTGGGGTGGTAGTTTGCCACCGGAGGAGGGATCGCATAAACTGGACCTACATTCTCCAGGGATTGGAAGAATCGCATTGAATTTTGAAACATTCTTATAAGGTTTGACCGTCTTGGTGAAGGGATGGTGCTTGCCTTGGCTGAGGGCAACGAAACAGGGTGAAAAGTTTGAATTTAAGGGAGAGGTAATTTATAACTGAGGGTGCAAAGGTTTGAAACACTTCACCTCTGGGCGGTGGAGGCTCAGAAACTAAGTTCATTCAGAGCAGAGATGGATGGAGTTCTGAAACGTCAGGCAGTCGAAGTCTGCGGGGTTGTGCAGGGAAATGGCCCCGTGGTAGATTTAGTTTTAGAGAAACAGCGCGGACACAGGCCTTTCGGCCCAACGGGTGCCCGCACATTAACACTATCCTACAGACACTGGGGAGAATTTTACATTTATACCAAGCCAATTCACCTACAAACCTGTGCGTCTTTGCAGCGCGGGAGGAAACAGAAGATCTCGGAGAAAACCCACTCAGTCACAGGGAGAACGTACGAATTACGTACAGGCAGCACCCGTAGTCAGGATCAAACTCTGGTCACTGGCACTGTAAGGCAGCATCTCTACCGCTGCGCCACCGTTTGGTGCAGACACAAACGGCCAGCTGGCTAACTGACCAACCACCCACGTTCTGCCTTTGTCCAGGTATGAATCTAATCATTTGAGAATGCTCCCGCTGAATTCATGCAGTAAGAGGGCATTTCAATGATGAAACTGGTTAAATGCCTGGCAAATCCCAGCACAATATTTTTCACTCTGCCTTTAGAAGCCGGCCACTTTGACTATTGTGGAATATGTAACCATTTTTAAAAGTGAGGTCCATGTTGCTGCTGAGCATTACCAGCAGAGAGGAACCATGCGCAAACTACTCGACTAACGAGCACGTTGGTCCACAGGAGAGAAGATGTCGGAGAGCGAGGTGGAGCAGCTGATGGTGGGGCAGGAGGACTCCAACGGCTGCATCAACTACGAGGGTAAGTCCGGACCTGAGGTGTGCCCCCCCCCCCCCCCCTCCTCTTCCTCCCCACTGTGGGCAAGCGCAGTACCCGAGTTCCCTCTACTCCCACCTCACACTCCTCACCCTCTCACGCCCCCTCCCATTTATGTCCCTCGCTCACACCCAGTGTCCCCGTCCCCCCCCCCCCCGCTCACCCACTTTACAGTCCCTCCCTCCCTCACATTGCATACTCCCACACTAACTCCTCTAATCTGATTTGATACGGGAACTACTGGAGTGTGGGAAGTGAGGATGTGGGGGGGTGGGAAGGGAGAATTAACTGCAGAATCCAGTGGTTTACTGTGACTAATGTGACAAAACTGTGGAAATTTTGTTTCTTTACTTGTCCAGCTTTCGCTAAGCACATCTTATCAGGATGAAAGGCATCAGACCGGTGAGTGAGACAACTGGGTCGTTTTGGTTGTGATAAATGTGTGAATGTCCCTGGATGCAGGCTTTACAACGAAGGTTGTCAACTTTCTCACTCCCAAATAAGGGACAAATTCCCGCCGGCAATTCGTTGACTGGCTCTGCCGTGGCTGGGTGAATGATGAGTTGGCCCGGGTGCTGGACAGCACACAAAGCCCAGCCGGCGGGCCAGCTGAGGAGTTTTGGCCCACGTGATGTTGCGCGCAAAGTCCGGCGCCCCATCCAACCCGATGAGTGAACCGATGATCGGCCATGAGAAGGAAGGGGTGGTGGTGTCGGCAGTAATTGAAGGTCGGACAACTGGCCGGGCTGCCGAGCGACGGGGCCACGGGCGAGGATCTGCTGCTGCTGCACTCCATGGGCTGCACTACGTCGGGACGGGTGAAGCGGGGCCGGACGTGGCGCTCCGACCCGACAGTCCCCTCGACCCGAGTAGTAGCAGTCAAAAATGGGACAAGGACGGTCCCGTATGGGACAAAACCAATTTAGCCCAATATACGGGATGTCCCTACTAATACGGGACAGTGGCCAACCCTATTTACAACCCACAAAGAGCTTGACTGTGTCTAACCCATGCTCTGGGTGTGTGTGATGGGAGAATGTGGCTGTGTAAGTTGTGTTTTGTCCTGTGCCAGTGATGTTTCTCTGTGCTGATCGCCCTTCTCTCTTGCTGCTTGCAGTGAGTTTACAGTGCAATTGCTGGTGAAGAAGGTGTCGTACAACCAATCGCTCCATCAACAACAACTGCTGCCGCCACCCTGACAATACCCAGCAAGTGAACACCTATCACCGGCTAGACCTGCCGTTAACACTGGACTCTGCCTGCTCTCCTGTTTGTGCTGTGTCGGGTCTCAGGACATGCTCCATCGCTCTCAGCCTATCTCCAACTGGCCAGCAACTTGTATCTTAATTTATGAGTTTATACCACAAATTAAATTTGAAAAAACACTTATTTCTCTTCTCGGTTTGTTCCTCTCTGGTGAGAGTGGAGAGTGTGCCTACATGGGATAACCAAAGGCAGCAGCCTCAGGTTATGGCTCTCACCCACAGTCACATTGCAGTGTCTCAGGGACTGTAGCTAGACCCATGCTTCTTTAGTAACCCCAGAGAGTTGCTCATGAAGTTTTAGTCAAATGGCATTCCATCGTATGATCATTAGAGCCAGGACGTTTAGGCGCTAAAAATCTCTGAAATAGGCGGGCAAAAAGGCAAAATAAAATTACAAAAAAGGTTTTTATTGACAAAAAAGGCATGTATTTCCACCACCAAAATATGGTTAAAAATGCTAATTCCAAAGGTATACTACATTATTGCCTGATTGCACATAACTTCTAGCATTTTTTCCAAATTATCTGGTGTTAAACTATGCCGTCTGTCAGACAGAATATGCTTCAGTTGTGAAAAACCTCTTTCTACTCCAGCTGAGGTCACTGGTGCATTCCTGAAACAAGCTACATATGTTGTGAGGAGCCAAACTTGCGTAGTTCCCACCTTCAGTTTCTCTGCCGTCGACTTGTGTTTAGCTGGCTGTACATGCTGGCAGATGAAATATTTATTCCCACGATTCACTCCTTTCTCACATGCTTTGCAAAACTGCACATAGCTGTCTGTAGAGAATATATCACTCCCGTACACTCGCCAAATCGTTCAGTTTTTTACAAGGAGTTGACTTGACTTTAGGCATTTTGACGCTTGCCGGGGTAGATCCTACAGGAGCGGGGATGCAGATCTCGACAGGCAGGCCTAGTACAAGCTGAGAAGAGGAATCTGAGCTGCAAAGGAAAGGTACTCTGAGAAGTTGAGGAGCAAGTTCTCAGCAAATGACCCTGCTGCAGTGTGGAAGGGCTTGCAAGAAATCACAAGCTACAAGAGAAAAGCCCCCCCCCCCCCCCCCCCCAATGACCTGAATGAGTTCTACTGCAGGTTCGATAAACAGAAACTTAACCCTGGTACCCTACACCCCATCTCCAACCAACACTTCACACCTACTCACAGCTTGACTACAGTTTGAAAAGATTAGGCCCTACTCCTCCCCAATCACCACTTCACACCTACTTAAAGCCGGGTTTCGCCCTGGTGCTGTATTATTTCTTGTAAGTTACGTTAAAATGGCAAAAAAAGGCTCAGTCAATGAAAAATGTATTATCTTCCTGAAATCATCAAAAAAGGCATGAAAAGGCACGGCATTTATGGCAAAATCCTGGCTCTAATGATCATCAAAAAACTACAGGGCAATATAAGCCTATTATGCCCATTGTGTGTGACCCTAACCCAACCTACCAGTATAAGCCCCCACCCCCCCCAATGCCACTATCACTGCACAGTTCCCCCAGCCACATCTACAACCACTGCTATATAATTTGGGCAGCTTAAACCCCAGCGGTATGAATATTTCCTTCTCTAACTTCAAGTTCCTCTATCTCCATTCCTTCCCCTTCCTAGTTCTCTGACCAGTCTGACTGGTCCCTATTAAATTTTATCTCTATGTTTTGTCACCGTCTCCTAGCTAACAACGATCCATTCTGCATTTTCCTTCAAGAGCTATCAAGATAACATCCTTTATTAAAGGCAGTAACTCACATCCATGCAGCAATGGCTGGTACAACTATGTATGAAAGGCATAACGCATGATACAGATACCCCCGCACATCACCACGCGCACGCATCACAGAATCTGGTCTCAGCCATTGAAACCCTCACCCGTGCTTTAATTTTCAATGGACCCACGATCCCGGCCAACATCACTTGTGCTACGGTGTGAATTACAACCCAAACTCTGGGGCCCTAACTTGCACCATCCCACCCACCCCTCAGCCCTGTACTCAGTGAATCACAAAGCTCCCGGGAAGGAAAGTCCTTGTTATGTCATCCTCATCCTCAATTGTAGATCCCTTTTCCATCTTCCCCACCGTCCCGCACCTGTCCACCCTCCTAGACCCCTACACACTCCAACATAGGTTTCTCTACACACAACTTTAAAGAGGTACCCTGTAGTGTGTCTCCTCCAACATCCAAGCCCTAGTTTGGTCATTCTCAGCATAAATATTTCTCTCTCTTTACTTCCCTCTGAAAATTCCTAAAAACCTTTCTCCCGAGTCAAGATAAATGCACCAAATGCTGGTGAAACTGAGCAGTAGGGCAACGTCGGGAGGAACAGAGGCAATGCTTCTGGTTGCACACCTTTAATCTGAGCTGGATCAAAACTTGACCTTTGATTGAACTCTTGGTTGTATGGTTAATATCTCATAAAAACATAGAAATTAGGTGCAAGAGTAGGCCATTCGGCCCTTCGAGCCTGCACCGACATTCAATATGATCATGGCTGATCACCCAACTCAGTATCCCGTACCTGCCTTCTCTCCATACCCTCTGATCCCCTTAGCCACAAGGGCCACATCTAACTCCCTCTTAAATATAGCCAATGAACTGGCCTCAACTACCTCAACTCTCCTCAGAGGTCTCGGAATTAAGTTTGTTTGCTGGATCCTGTTCAAGTGCCAAGAGTGCTTGTCATTTGCACCAGGATCAGAGCAATGGCATTCTTACTTGCTGCAACTTTACAGGCACATTTACAAATGGATTCTGAGTATAGAAGTTGGGAGGTCATGTTGCAGTTGTATCAGATGTAGGTGAGACCACCTTTGGAGTATTGTGTTCAGTTCAGGGCACCATGTTATAGGAAAGATACTGTTAAGCTTGAAAAGGGCTTCAGGGAAGAATTACGAGGATGTTGCCAGGACTAGAGGGTCTGAGCTATCAGAAGTGGTTGAGCCAGCTTGGTCTCTATTCCTTGGAGCGCAGGAGGATGCGAAGTGATCTTACAGTGGTGTATAAAATCATGAGAGGAATAAATCAGCTAGATGCACAGAGTCTCTTAACCAGAGTCAGGGAATCGAGGACCAGAGGACATAGGTTCACGGTGGAGGGGAAAAGATTTAATAGGAATCTGAGGGGTAACTTTTTCTCACCAAGGGTGGTGGGTGTATGGAACAAGCTGCCAGAGGAGGTAGTTGAGGCTGGAACTATCCCAACGTTTAAGAAACAGTTAGACAGGTGCATGGATAGGACAAGTTTAGAGGGATATGGATCCAACGCAGGCAGGTGGGACAAGTGTAGCTGGGACATGTTGGCCAGTGTGTTCAAGTTGGGCTGAAGGGCCTGTTTCCACACTGTATCACTATGACTATTGATGCAACAACACAACAAATAAATTTACAATAAACGCTAAATTATGTTATACTAGATAACCAGACCAAAAAAGTGCAAGCCGAAAAACACGGTGCAACCGATACATAGTAGTTTAATGGTGCAGGTGATTCAAGAGCCTGATGGTTGCCAAAAAGAAGCTGCGGTTGTACCTGTAGGTCAGGCTCCTGCACCTTCTTTCGATGGTAGAGCAAACAGAGTGTGGCCAGGATGATGAGTGTCTTTGGTGATATCAGCTGCCTTCTTGAGACAGCAGACAGGCATTCAGTCCCTCTACAGCTCCGTCCCCCACCAGGAAGGCCCTTAAGTCCTCCATTTCTTCCTCGACCATAGAACCATCCAATTTCCCTCGACTAATACTCTCCTCCGCCTAGCGGAGCTGAGCCTCACCCTTAACAACTTCTCCTTCAACTCCTCCCACTTACTCCAAATCAAAGGCGTAGCTATGGTCCCTTACAAGTTCACAAGTTATAGGAGTAGAATTAGGCCATTTGGCCCATCGAGTCCACTCTGCCATTCAATCATGGCTGATCTCTGCCTCATAATCCAATTTTCCTGCCTTCTCCCCATAACCCTTGACAACCGTTCTAATCAAGAATTTATCTATATCAGCCTTAAAAATATCCAATGACTTGGCCTCCCCAGCCCTCAATCTGTGGCAATGAGTTCCACAGATTAACTCCCCTCTGACCATAAAGGTTCCATCTCACCTCCTTTCTAAAAGAGCGCCCTTTAATTCTGAAACTATGACCTCTGGTCCTAGACACTCCCACCGGTGGAAACATCCTTTCCACATCCACTCTATCCATGGCTTTCATTACTCTGTAAGTTTCAATGAGTTCCCCCCTCAACCTTCTAAACTCCAGCGAGTACAGGCCCAGTGCTGTCAAGTGCTCATCATATGCTAACCCACTCATTCCTGGAATCATTCTTATAAACTTCCTCTGGAGCCTCTCCAGAGCCAGCACATCCTTCCGTAGATATGGGGCCCAAATTGTCTCACCGTACTCCAAATGTGCCTGACCAGCGCCTTACAGAGCCTCGGCATTACATCTCTGTTTTTGTATTCCAGTCCTCTTGATATAAACGCTAGCATTGAATTTTCCTTACTACCAATTCGACTTGCAAATTACCATTTTGGGAGTCCTGCACCAGCACCTCCCAAGTCCCTTTGCACCTCTAATTTCTGGATTCTCTTTCCATTTAGAAAATAATCTATGCCGTTATTCTTGTTATCAACATGTATGACTCCGCACTTTGTTACACTGAATTTCATCTGCCACTTCTCTACCCACGATCCTAACCTGTCCAAGTCCTTCTGCAGAATCCTTGCTTCCCCTACACTGCCTGCCCTTCCACCTATCTTCGCATCATCCGCAAACTTGACCACAAAGCCTTCAATCCCCTTATCCAAATCATTAATATACACTCGTATGGACCCCAGCTATGCCTGCTTCTTTGTAGGGTACGCTGAACAATCCCTGTTCCAGGCATACACTGGCCCTATCCCCGAACACTATCTCTGTTACATTGACAACTGCATCAGTGCTACATCCTGCACCCATGGACTTGATTAACTTCATCACCAATTTCTATCTTGCACTGAAATTCACTTAAACCATCTCCGACACCTCCCTCCCCTTTCTTGATCTCATCATCTCCATCATAGGAGATAGAGTATTGACTGATGCCTGTTACAAACACATTGACTCCCACAACTATCTGGACTACACTTCCTCCCCCCTGCTTCCTGCAAAGACTCTATCCGCTACTCCCAATTCCTCCGTCTACGCTGCATCTGCGCCCAAGATGAGGTGTTCCATACCAGGGCATCCAAGATGTCCTCATTCTTCAGGGAATGGGGGTTCCCCTCTCCCATCATACATGAGGCTCTCACATGTGTCTCCTCGGTCCCCCGCAGATCCGCCCTTGCTTCCCCTCCCCCTAGTCCTTACCTTACACCTAATCAGCTGTCGCATACAACACATAATCCTCTGACATTTTCGCCTCCTCCAACAGAATCCCACCACTAGTCTCATCCTCCCATCTACACCCCTTTTTCCACCTTCCGCAGAGACCGTTCCCTCCACAACTCACTGGTTAACTCATCCCTTCCCACCCAAACCATCCCCGTTCCTGGTACCTTTCCCTACAACTGCAGGAGATGCAACACCTGTCCCTATCCTCCTCCTTCGACTCTGTACAGGGACCCTGACAGTCCTTTTGGGTTAGGCAAAGGTTCACTTGCACCTTCACTAGCCTCATCTACTGTATCCATTGTTCAAAATCTGGACTGTTATACATCGGCGAGACCAAACGTAGACTGAGCGATCGTTTCGCGAACACCTTCGCTCAGTCCACCTGAACCTAACTGATCTTCTGGTTGCTAAACACTTTAATTCCCCTTCCCATACTGACCTTTCTGTCCTAAGCCTCCTCCATTGTCAGTGAGTCTGAATACAAATTGGAGGAATAGCATCTCATATTTCGCTTGGGCAGCTTACAACTCAGTGATATGAGTTTTGATTTCTCTAACTTCAAGTAACCCTTACATTTCCTCTCTCTCCATCCCTTCCTCACCCAAGACGCACCAGCTTCTCACCCAGCAAACAGCTAACAATGGCCTGTTTCCTTCAACATCGTTACTTTTTTGTGCATCTTTCATTCATTGCTCTCTATGTCTCTACATCATCGTCTCCCGTTTCCCTTTCCCGTGACTTTCAGTCTGAAGAATGGTGTCGACCCAAAACGTCACCCATTCCTTCTCTCCAGAGATGCTGCCTGTCCCGCTGAGTTACTCCAGCATTTTGTGTCTATCTTCGGTTTAAACTTGCATCTGCAGTTCCTTTCTACGCAGGTGGACTGGGTAATGTCCACCACTTTCTGCAGCCTCCCTTATTCTTGAGTGTTGTATGCTCACCAACATACACCTGTGGAAGCTCAATAAGAACATTTGTTCAGAAGCCAAAACTCCTCAAATTTCCGAGGAACTTCTGTTGAAGACCTTTCTTTCTGATTGGATCAACGACTGAGCCTAGGACAGATCTCCAGTGATATGAATGCCTGGGACCTTGAAGCTGCTAAATCTCTACATTGCTGTTGCTCTGATGAAGACAGGTTCATGGAACCTTGGCTCTCCCTTGAGAGTTTCAATAGTTATTGAGCCAACTGAACTGTAATGAGTGTCCTTGGAAATGTAAGGCAGAAACCATGCAACAGGTATTACAATTGGAGAGGCCTTGAGTTTCAGAAATGGGCAGACTTTGTGTGCCAAAGATATGGGTTCAAAGACAGACAGGAAGATAAACTTTCAAACATTTTGATTACATATAACAACAACTGGAAAGTTCACAAATCTATCAATGAACCTTTAGTTTAGTTTAGTTTAAAGATACAGCACAGAAACAGGCCCTTCAGCCCACCTGGTTCACGCCGACCAGTGATCCCCGCACATTAACACTATCCTACACCCACTAGAGGCAATCTTTACATTTACCAAGCCAATTAACCTACAAACCTGTACGTCTTTGGAGCGTGGGGGGAAACCGAAGATCTCGGAGAAACCCCACGCAGATCATAGGGAGAACGTACAGACTCCGTACAGACAGCACCTATAGTTAGGATCGAACCCGGGTCTCCGGCGCTGCATTCGCTGTAAGGCAGCAACTCTGCTGCTGCGCCACCGTAACCGCCCCGCCCTGCAACTCTTGCAAAGGTATAATCTGTACTCAACCAGTTGCATGACAAGCTTCGGGAGGGCAAATGGAGTAAAATGGCAACATGTAGGAGGTGCAAAATGTTCCAAGAAAACCTGGCACACATCTCTGGACAACGCCTCAGTATCAAGAACACACAGGAGGTTTACCACAATGGTTCAAAAGTTCAATGCTGCATTTTGGTCGTGTATACAACTGCACAGTGACATTCATTTTACACATGCAGGCACCACCATGTTTTGGTGCCATTTCCAAAGTCCGAAGTCCAGTTGGACCGCGTGCTCGATGTACAGGAGCAGTTCCCACAAACTAACGTCCCTCTCCTTGTCCGGCCATCTTTGTGTCCCGAGGGCACCCCCTACAGCCGACCCTGAAGGCGCTGGAGGCATCACCCTTCCACTGGCCCTCGCTCCTGCCGCCTGGATTAGAGAGTATTAGCTGTAAGGAGATGTCGCACAGATTTGGATTGTTTTCTCTGGGATGTTAAAGTTTGAAGGGAGGTCCTAATAGAAGTATATAAAATCATGGGAGGCATGGATGGGGTAGACAGTCAGAACCTTTTTCCCCAGGGTGGAAATGTCAAAGACAAATGACAAAGACAAAGACCGTACAGTAGGTCAAGGTGAAGGGGGCCAAAGTTGAAAGTTGATGGGCGAGGCAAGTGATAGTGGTGTTTCAGAGGCTTTCAGATGGACAAATGGATATGCAAGGAATGGTGGATTTGGATCATGTGAAGCCAGGTTATCTCGGCATCATATTCGGAACACACATTGTGAGCTGAAGGGCCAGTTCCTGTGCTGCACTTGTCTACGTTCATTGTCTATGTTAAAGTATCCGGTGTGTGATTAAAGAAGGAACTGCAGATGCTGGAGAATCGAGGGTTACACAAAAAGCTGGAGAAACTCAGCGGGTGCAGCAGCATCTAAGGAGTGAAGGAGATAGGCGACGTTTCGGGTCGAGACCCTTCTTCAGACACCCTCCGGTGTGTGACATGGGTTGTAGGTAAAAGCACAGGGCTGCTACATTGAAGCCAGGATACCTGTTCTTCACTGAAACACTGAGGCCAGTGTCTCAGGTTGGGGAAGGGTCCCAACTCGCAACCCGAAATGTCACCTTTCCTTTTTCTGCCTGACCCGCTGAGTTACTCCAGCACCTTGTGCCTGTCCCCAGAGACTCTGATTTGGAATCGCTTGCCATATCCTTTATCCTCAAAGCTGTGCCTACAGCAAAGTAATATTTATCTCAAGCTTAATTTTTAAGGATTTGCTACCCTGCACCCAATATCCCAGAGCCTGCTTTATACGCAGGCTTCTTCCAGGCCAGGGCAATGAACACAGGGTCAGGGATGAGGGTCTTGCAGCTCCTTGCATCATCTTGCATCTCCCCCAGCCAGCAGAGCAAACACCAGACCAACATTTCTCATCTGGTCTTTAAATGACTGCAGCCCGTCTGACGTGGACTTACTCAATAACAGCAGCACCGAACCGATCCAGCCTGGAAGGGAAGACCAGAGAGGTTATACTACATGAGTTTACTGCAGCTAATTTTATATCAGGCATTGCTGGATCCCGAAAGAGCCAAATTAGGGGCATTTCCCAGCTTTCAGTCACCTCCTTTGGGGCCCAGACTATGGTATCTACTATCTGTATCATTTGACACGCCAACATTCGTCTAATTAGAGCCGGTTCCTGGCTCGCCCCCCCCACTCCAGCCTCACTGACAATATCTCCGTCCACACCAGGCCTCCTTGTAACCAGAATAGAACGGGGAAGGAGTGACTGGGTGGGGACCCGTGTTTAGCTAAAGGTTACACGTGATGAGTGTGGTGGGGAAAGGGCGCCAGCTTGTGACGGGGAGTCCTGGAGTTACGGCTCTGGGTGGGGGGGGGGGGGGGGGGTTGGAGGCTGTGCTGATGGTGGACAGGGCCTTTGGAATGGGAGCGGTCAGAGATATGGGAGGGATCTGTCGATGGGAGGAGTGGTATGACGGGAGGGTCTGTGAAACTGGAGCGGCTGTGTTATAGAAACATAGAAACGTAGAAAATAGGTGCGGGTGGGGTCCATTTGGCCCTTTGAGCCTGCACCGCCATTCATTGTCATCATGGCTGATCATCCACAATCAGCATCCCGTGCCTGCCTTCTTCCCATATCCCTTGATTCCGCTAGCCCCTAGAGCTCGATCTAACTCTCTTTTAAATGTATCCAGTGAATTGGCCTCCACTGCCTTCTGAGGCAGAGAATTCCACAAATTCACAACTCCCTGGGTGAAATTTTTTTTTTCTCACCCCTGTTTTAAATGGCCTCCCCTCTATTCTGCGACTGTGGCCCCTGGTTCTGGACTCCCCCAACATTGGAAACAAATTTCCTGCATCTAGCTTGTCCAGTCCTTTTATAATTTTATATATGCCTATAAGATCCCCTCTTATCCTTCCAAATTCCAGTGAATACAAGACCAGTCTTTCCCATCTTTTCTCATATGACAGTCCTGCCATCCCGGGGATTAACCTCTTTAGTCCTATGCTCAAATCCTCTCGTTATGAAGGCCAACATGCCATTAGCTTTCTTCACCAAACATCGTACAGCAAGCAAGATAGATGACTCGATGAAAAAGACGTAGTACGGTCATGGGCAGATTCATGGGTAATTTTCGGCCCCATTTCCGTAACCGGCTTCCGTCTCCGCACCAAAGATCCCATAGGATACTAGTGCGGAGACGGAAGCCGGTTGCGGAAACATCCTGGTAAAAATAAAAGTTATTTGGGAAAAATCTTCTCCTCATTTTCAGAATTTTAATTTATTAACACAAACTGTTCCCCCGCAACGTTAATTACACTGCGAGTCGGGTCGGATCGGGTTACTGAAATGGATGAAAAAAAGGCCCATGTTCCACTCCGTTGCGTACTACACATCAGCCCGTTGCATTTAGAAGGAGTGGTCTATCTTGCTTACTATAGGATCTTTGTTCTTCACTGCCTGCTGTACCTGCATGTTTACTTTCGGTGACTGGTGTACAAGGACACTTCCCTTTTTCCTAATCTGACACCATTGAGATAATAACTGCCTCCCTGCTCTTGCCGCCAAAGTGGATAACCTCACATTTATCTACATTATACCATGTGCCATGCATCTGCCCACTCTCTTAACCTGTCCAAGTCACCCTGCAACCTCCTAGCATCCTCTTCGCAGTTCCCACTGCCGCCCACGTTTGCGTCATCTGCAAATTTGCTACTATTACTTTTAATCCCATCATTTTATAGGAGGAGCTGTGTTATAGGAGGGGTGTGAGTGCTGAGAGGGACAGGGGCAGCATGCAACACATGCAGGAGCACGTTCTCAACTACTGCCCTATCCCTTGCTGGTGGAATAACACAAGACATTTTGGAACTGGGGCGCTGTCTTTAGACGGCCTGCTTGCCTGAGACAGGTGTTCCTGGCCCTGCCTCTCGGGGGTCCTGGGCCTATTTAAAGCCCTTTCCTAAGCTGTTCTGGTTGCTCCAATAGCCAGGCCTCTAAGGGCCCAGCTCAGACTAAATATCAGTAGCTACTTACGGCCAGAAAGTGTCAGCATTCCACCAACACCCCAGAGTGCTGGAGGATGCACACCGCCATTTAAGTCGATGAGTCTCTTACTTAAAGCCCCGAGCAGTTCACCATTTATGGCTCTGATTTCTTGTGAGATGGGACGGCCATTCTGTAAAAGATATCCCCAGTCACAGCTCCGCTCAAAGGTGATTGAAGGAACACTGAGTGGGGGCAGTTCAATTCCAACCTCCCCAGCCCCCCCCCCCCCCCACCCAACTAACACACAACGTTCCGCAGATAGAGCTCTGTCCTTCACTAGGTTAACAATACTCCCGTCACCATGGTAACAGAACTTTGCCCCTCACTAGGGTAATAGAAATATACCCCTCGTTGTAACAGAATTACATCTGCACATATCGCTCTATTCCCCGGGCGGGTCTGGGTCTCTCTGATCATTGTCTAGTTCACCGTATTCCAACCTACAGGCAGAAACTAAAAGCTGCTAAGCCTGTGGTCAGAACAACGGAAAGGTGGACAAGCAAGGGCATTGAGAACCTACAATCCTGCTTTGACTGCACGGATTGGAATGTGTTCGGGGAAGCAACACAAGCCTCGACGAGTATACGGACACTGTATCACCATATGTCAGCTTTTGCGAGGACAGTTGCATTCTAACTAAGACCTGGACATGGTTCAACAACAACAAGCCCTGGTTCACTGCTGACCTCAGACAGCTCCGACGGTCTAAAGAGGAGGCCTACAGGAGCGGGGATGCAGACCTCTACAGGCAGGCCAAGTACAAGCTGAGAAGAGGAATCAGAGCTGTCAAGGAAAGGTACTCTGACACGTTGAGGAGCAAGTTCTCAGCTAGTGACTCTTCTTCAGTTTGGAAGGGCTTGCAAGAAATTACCAGCTACAAGAGGAAAGCCCCCTGCTCTTTGGACAATCGTTAGCTGACCAACGACCTGAATGAGTTTTAGTGCAGGTTTGAAAATCAGAAACGTAACCCTGGTACCCCCAACCACAGCCAGACCTCAGTCTACAAAGAATGGACCCTGCACCCTCTCCTTCCCATTCACCACTTCACACCTAATTAAGGCAAGACTACAGTATGAAAAGACTGGACCATTTCCCACCCCAACCAACACTTCACACCCACTCACAGCCTGACCTCAGTCTGCAAAGCCTGGGCCTTTCTACACCCAACCCCCTCCAATCACCACTTCTACACCCTCTGTGCTGCATAACATCACTTATCCAATATCAACAATAAAAATATGTAGAGGTGGAGAGGCTTTTCAGAGGACAAAAAAGCCAGAAATCTCCAGGGCCTGACAATGTTTCCCCCTCTACTCTTAAGCTCTGTGCCAAACAGCTGGAACCAGTCTATACATGCATTTTTTAACCAGTCCCTACAAACATGTACTGTCCCTGCCTGCTACAAAGTCTCCACTATTGTCCCTGTACCCAAAAAGGTAAGGATTACTGGTCTTAATGACTACAGGCCTGTCGCACTGACCTCTGTAGTCATGAAGACACTCGAAAGGCTTGTGCTGGAAAATATCACAAACTCCCTTCTGGACCCACTGCAGTTTGCATATTGGGCCAATAGATCTGTGGAGGATGCAGTCAACCTGGTCCTGCACTATATCCTACAGCACCTAGACCGCCAAGGGACCTATGCGAGGATCCTATTTGTTGATTTTAGCTCTGCATTCAACACCATTGTGCCAGAGCTGCTACACTCCAAACTTTCCGAGTTGACTGTGCCTGAACCCCTCTGTCGGTGGCTCACCAGCTTCCTGACAGGCAGGAAGCAGCATGTGAGGCTGGGAAAGCACATCTCGAACCTGCAAATGCTCAGCATAGGAGCACCGCAAGGCTGCGTACTCTCTCTTCTGCTCTACTCTCTCTATACCAACGACTGCACCTCCACAGACACCTCTGTCAAGCTTCCCAAGTTTGCGGATGACACAACCCTGATTGGACTGATCCAGGATGGGGAGGAATCTGCCCACAGAGAGGAAGTGTCAGAGCTGGCATCCTGGTGCCATCGCAACAACCTGGAACTCAATGCTCTTAAGACAGTGGAATTGATTGTTGACTTTAGGAGAGCTCCCCCTCCCCTCACCCCACTCACCAGTCACATCTGTGGAGTCTTTTAAGTTCCTGGGAACCATCATCTCCAAGGACCTTAAGTGGGGGGCTACCATCGACTCCACAGTCAAAAAGGCACAACATAGGATGTACTTCCCACGGCAGCTGTGGAAGCAGAATCTACCACAGGCAATGATGGTCCAATTCTATATGGCCATCGTAGAGTCTGTCCTCACCTTCTCCATCATGGTCTGGTTTGGCTCAGCCACCAAGCACGACACCTGGAGGCTGCAGCGAATCGTCCGATCAGCAGGGGAGGTTATTGGCTGCAACCTTCCCTCCATTGATGAACTGCACACTGCAAGGGCCAGGAAGCGAGCGGGCAAGGTCATCTCTGATCCCTCTCACCCTGGCCACAAACTCTTTGAATCACTTCCCTCTGGAAGGTGACTCCGGACTGTCAAAGCTGCCACAGCCAGACATACAAACAGTTTTTATCCACGAGTAGTTGCTCTACTCAACAGCCAAAAATCTGTAGCCTCCCTTTGATCTGGTATTTTGTTGGTTCACGTGCTTGATCAATGGTGTTTTATCATTAATGTTTTATTATTATTAATATGTAGTGTTTTCTGAGTCATTCGTAACTGTCACTGTATGTCATGTTGTTACTTGTGGGCGGAGCACCAAGGCAAATTCCTTGTATATGAATACTTGGCCAATAAACGTACTTACTTAATTACTCCCTACTGATGTAACAAAACTCTGCCCCTCACTAGGGTAACTGAACTCCCCACCCTCCCCCCCCCCCCCCCCCCCCCAGAAACCTTCCTGAATCCGTTTTCACACTTCTATACCCCTTGCCTGATGGTAGAGGGCAGAAGAGGGAATGGCTGGGATGCGAGATCCTTGATTATGCTGGTGGCCTTGCCGAGGCAGCGTGAGGTGCGAATGGAGTCAATGGAAGGGAAGTTGGTTTGTGTGATGGTTAATGGCAAAATTCGTAACAGCATTGATGTACATATGGATCTTGGGCTTCATGTGGATTGAGTACAAGATTTAGGATGTCATGCAGGTTTACAAAACTTTGGTGAGACCACATTTGGAGTATTGTGTGCAGTTCTGGTTGCCGTGTTACAGGAAGCATGCAAAAGCTTTGGAGAATGTGCAGAAGATATTTACCAGAATGGCACCTGGATTAGAAGCTATTGGTTATAAGGAAAGATCAGACAAACTTGAATTATTTTCTCTGGAGCATCAGAGGTTAAGGGGAGACCCGATACAAGTATGTAAAATTTTGTGAGGCATAGATAGGGTAGAACTGTCAAAACCTTTGTGGATTTGGCTTCTGTAAATTGTCCCTAGTGTGTAGAATAGACCACTAGCCCCTAGAGCTCTATCTAACTCTCTCTTAAATCCATCCAGTGATTTGGCCTCCATTGCCTTCCGTGGCAGGGAATTCCACAAATTCACAACTCTCTGGGTGAAAAAGCCATAGGTGATCGCTGGTCGGCTTGGACTGAACGACTGTTTCCATGCTGTACCTTGCTCAAGATATATTCCCAGGGTGAAAATGTAAAAGTCTGGAGAGTATAGCTTTAATGTTAGCGGGAGAAAGTTTAAAGGAGATGTGTGGGCAGGTTTTTTACACAGTGTGGTGGGTACCTGGAACCAGGGGTGGTGGGGAAATCAGATATGACGGTGCCATTTAAGAGGTTTTTAGGTAGCCACATAGGTATGCAGGGAATCGAGGGATATGGATCACGTACATGCAGAGGAGATTAGTTTGACTTGGCATTAGTTTATTTGGCATGGACATTGTAGGATGAACCGCTTGTTCCTATGCTGTGTTGTTCTATGTTCTGTGTACTTGAGTAACATAGAAACATGGAAAATAGGTGCAGGAGGAGGCCATTCGGCCCTTCGAGCCAGCACCGCCATTCATTGTGATCATGGCAGATCGAACCCAATGAATAACCCGTGCCTGCCTTCTCCACATATCCCTTGATTCCACTAGCCCCTAGAGCTCTATCTAACTCTCTCTTAAATCCATCCAGTGATTTGGCCTCCACTGACTTCTGTGGCAGGGAATTCCACAAATTCACAACTCTCTGGGTGAAAACGTTTTTTCTCACCTCAGTCTTAAATAGCCTCCCCTTTATTCTAAGACTGTGCCCCCTGGTTCTGGACTCGCCCAACATTGGGAACATTTTTCCTGCATCTATCTTGTCCAGTCCTTTTATAATTTTATATGTTTCTATAAGAAACCCCCTCATCCTTCTAAACTTCAGTAACATCAGAGAATTACGCTGTGGATAATTTCAGTGGATGTTGCAACTTGCCGTGGATCCCATGGGCTCTGACCACACCAAGCAGTGCATGATACAGCAGCACTGACTGAGGTTGGCTGGCTAATATTGTTGTGATCTGTTTGCCACTCAAATCCAATGTTAGCCTCTCTAACCAAGTGAAACAGAATGACAGACTCGCTGAGAGTGCAGTCGGGGAACAGAGGCAGTGGTAAAACCACACAGGATGGATGCAAAATGCTGGGATAACTCAGTGGGTCAGGCAGCCTGTCGGTGTAAACCAGCATCTGCAGTCAGGGCCATCTTAACGCATGGGCACGGTGGGCAGTTGCCTGGGGCCCCACACGCATAGGGGCCCAATGCCTATGTATGTTGTGACTTGCTGTCAATAAATAAATACTATACTATACTAAACTATAAATATTTGTTATTGGAAACTGCATATTTAGCATGTGTTTTACTAAAGATAATGAACAATATTAATGTTAATTTTTGTGATAACAAGTGGACATTGGCATTGGCCTCTGATTTAGTATCACGGTCGCCTCTGCAACTACACGTGCATGTATGTGTACGTATCTCACACGCTACATAACGTATAGCTGGCGTTGGGGGTTCGCGGCTGGCGTTGGGGTTTATACATACACATATTTGTTTGGTTTAGTAGGTAGAGGCCCCAGTGCACTGGGTTGCCCGTGGGCCTATAATGCTGTTAAGTCGGCCCTGTCTGCAGTGCCACGGTAAAACCACATAACCTGGTCAGGTAGACAGACAGACAGACACCACAGCAAATGGTCCTTGGACCTTCAAGGTGATGGAACTCCAGGAGATGATCGTCCACTGATGGACATTGGGAATGTTACAGCAGCTCTGTACATTGACCAGTGCAGCTTGGCTGTGTTCCCATGATGAGCAGCGTGAGTGTGAAGTTTTAAACCACACTGCCACCTTGTGTGGGCAGCAGGCTCTGTCCCTACAGCTGCTCTCCTCACACCATGTGATGTACGTCTGCACAAAGCGTGCATGTTGGAACACGGTGCAATCTGCTGCTGCCCACACGCTGGCAGCGAGGGCTTTACTCTTCAGGGCTAAAGCATCCATCTGCTCCGTGTTTGTCTCTCCAGGGAGTACGGGCTGACCGGGACACAATGCCAGCTATCGGTGAGAGAGCAATTCAGAGAAGTTAAAGGAAGGGGGAAGGAGATTTGGGATGAGATGATGCAGCACATACTCGTAAACAGGCAAAAGCCCACCTTCACTTTCCCTCCTTGCTCTGCTTGTGAAACAATGGTTCAGGTACACTAGAGGACCTAAGCTGGCATAGGAAATGCTCAAGGATGCTTCAGTTGCATAAGGGACTGGGGTGGCAATGCCATAGGTTTTTATATCTACACCATGATGCTGTATATATTTAAGGCATTGAACTATGAGTGTAAGCGTCAGTATATGACCACTGGAAGCATGTAAAGGGCTGCAATATGTGTGCCAGAGATAACTATGAGTGTATATAAGAGGCCACTACATGTGTGTAAGTGGCAGCCCAGTGTGTTTAAGATGCCATGTTTGTGTAAATAGCCACTATATGAGGGTAATAGGCAGCTGTGTGTGTAGGAGCCACAATATGTGTTCAAGAAGCGATTTCATGTGTGTAAGAGGTCAGTGTGTGTGTGTGTGTGTGTGTGCATGTCTGTGCAAGCATACAATATGTGTGTAAGAGATCATCACGTGTGTCTGGGGCCAGTATGTATGTAGAAGAACAGAATGTCTGCGTAATAGACTTGAATTTCTGCAAGTGGCTCTGTGTATAAAGATGCTGCTATGTGTGAGTAAGATGACACAAAGTATGCATGAAAAGGCAATGTGTCTGTATGGGAAAATTACATATGCTTACAAGTACTGTACGCATGTGTAATACCTTGCATTGGGACTGCTTTGTCTGTGTGTGTAAAAAGCTACATGAGTGTAAAATGTCACCATGGATGAGTACGGAGGTGCAATGTGTGTAAGAGGTTTCCATGTGTGTGTGAGAGAGGTTTCTATACGTGTATGTAAGAAGCCACGATGTGTAAGGGGCATAATGCATGCAATAAACCTCCATGTGTATGAGACCACTTTCTGTGTTGGATATTTCTGTCGGTGCAATAAACATCGATGTTTAGAAGAGACTGCTTTGTGAATACAGGACATCACTGTGAGAGTATATGAGACTGCACTGTGCATGTAAACTGCACTGTAGGAGCAAGAGAACACAGTCTGTGTCAGGGGCCACCATATGTGTAAGATGCCACTTTTTGTATAAAACGCAGTTTGGTGTGTATAAGAAAACATAGAAAACATAGAAAATAGGTGAAGGAGGAGGCCATTCGGCCCTTCGAGCCAACACCGCCATTCATTGCGATCATGGCCGACCGTGCCCAATCAATAACCCGTGCCTGCCTTCTCCCCATATCCCTTGATTCCACTAGTCCCTAGAGCTCTATCTAACTCTCTCTTAAATCCATCCAGTGATTTGGCCTCCACTGCCCTCTGTGGCAGGGAATTCCACAAATTCGCAACTCTCTGGGTGAAATTTTTTTTTCTCACCTCAGTCTTAAATGGCCTCCCCTTTATTCTAAGACTGTAGCCCCTGGTTCTGGACTCGCCCAACATTGGGAACATTTTTCCTGCATCTAGCTTGTCCAGTCCTTTTATAATTGTATATGTTTCTATAAGATTCCCCCTCATCCTTCCAAACTCCAGTGAATACAAGCCTAGTCTTTTCAATCTTCCCTCATATGACAGTCGCGCCATCCCAGGGATCAATCTCGTGAATCTACACTGCACTGCCTGAATCTACACTGCACTGCCAAGGATGTCCTTACTCAAATTAGGAGACCAAAACAGTACGCAATATTCCAGATGTGGTCTTACCAGAGCCCTATACAACTGCAGAAGAACCTCTCTACTGAAATCCTCTTGTTATGAAGGCCAACGTTCCATTAGTTTTCTTCACTGCCTGCTGTACCTGCACGCCAACTTTCAGTGACTGGTGGACAAGGACACCCATCGCTGTACCTCCCCCTTGTTTTTGCCACCTTACATTTATCTATATTATACTGCACATGGCATGCACCTTCCCACTCACTCAACCTGTCCAGGTCCCCCTGCAACCATCCTCTTCACAGTTCACACTGCCACCCAGCTTTGTGTCATCCGCAAACTTGCTAGTGTTGCTCCTAATTCCCTCTTCCAAATCATTAATATATATGGGGCCCCAACACCGAGCCTTGCGGCACTCCACTCGCCACTGCCTCCCATTCTGAAAAGGACCCGTTCACTCCTACTCTTTGCTTCCTGTCTGCCAACCAATTTTCTATCCGCATCAACACCCTACCCCCAATACCATGTGCTCTAATTTTAGTCACCAGTCTCCCTTGAGGGACCTTATCAAATGCTTTCTGAAAGTCTAGATATATTACATCCACTGGTTCCCCTTCATCCATTTTACTTGTCACATCCTCAAAAAATTACAGAAGATTAGTCAAGCATAATTTTCCTTTCATAAATCCATGCTGACTTGGACTAATCCTTTTACTGCTATCCAAATGCCCCAATTTACTTCATGTGAAGAAGCCCCACCAGTGTGCATGCGCGTCATTACGTCAGACGCATGGTGCAGCGACGGGCTGGAGAGCGCAGCTCGCAAGTAAGTTAGAAACTTCACTGCGAATTTGCTTGAGTTCCATAAGGTTGGTTGCAGGATCCAGCAGGAACAATGGAAAAATCGACTAAAAGTAAGGCGAGGTGTGCCGCCGACAAAAGCTAAAAGACTGACCGCGGGACCGCGGCCAGCGGGCGGGCGCTTACGCCGGCTCCAGAGCCACCGGCAGTACAACCAGAGGCAGCGACTCTGGTACCTCAGAGCACCGTGGCCACTCCACTCCAGTCGGGAGGAAGGCCAAGAGAAAGTCATCAAGGCCTGTCGACTCTGATGAGTCAGGCCAAGAAGACTCCCCTCCTACCAGCGAAAAGGTATGGGGACGTCTGGATAAAATGGAACACCTCTTAGAGAAAATACTCAATCATGAGGTGTTCCAGCCAAAGTTTTATACCCCCGGGTTTCCCCAGCAGCCCTCAGCTGCAACCTCCAGCTGAGGTCCATATAGAGAAGAATTATACCTGCAGGAGGAACCATATGCCCATGAGTCTGCATGAGGACCCATACCAGCAGCGCCAAGTCAAGGGCTGCATGATACCTCCCTTATGCATGAGCAGGAAGAGCCAGGGCAGTATGACTCTGACCCTGAAGTTGGTGATATAGTGGAGGAGCATACACCAAAGCACACAGGCTTCGCTCCAGGTGTGCCGGATGTGGCAAGTAAATTTGCCATACTGGCTGGAACTGGTGAGGAAATGGAAGAAAATCTGTCCAGGAACATCAATTATATGGCCTCTCACCAGCTCCAAGAATCCATAATGGATGAAAATTCAAAAAGATATGAAACACCTGTAAACTGTGCATCGCTCAGAGTGCCCACAGTGAACCAGGCCATCTGGGGGCAAATGGGCGCATCTATGTGGTCGCATGAGTCAAGGCTGAAAAAAGTCTTAACATTAATTGGAGCAGGAACAAGGGCTTTTCGGCGGACAGTTGAAGGGGCACCACTATCGAACACACAGCAGGATATGTTGGCCCTGCTGTCTAACGCCCATTTCGAAATCAATTGCCTAAGAAAAACTGCGATCAAGCCTACGCTCTACCCAAGATTCGCAGCCTTATGCAGATCCTCAAATATTCAACCACCAAACTTACTATTGGGGAGGATCTAGCAAACCAAGTTAAGGACTTGGACGATGAGGCAAAGACGATCGGCCTCATCAAAACACATCCCTCAGGCAGGATGCCGCCTCGTAGACCATACCCCTTCAGATGGGCCACAGACGCTGGTGCAGGGCAAGGACCAAGCTGGGCTACTCCATCTCTATGCCATTGGCATGCACCAGTGCAAACCCCCAACAGAACTAGGAGACAGAGGAATCCAGCAACTATGGAGGTACGAGTAACTGGACTTGTCCAAGACATATCCTCTAGAGATCAGTCACCAGTAGGGGGTATTGTTCTATGATGAATGGTGCTGCATAACATCAGATCTATTTATACTGGACAGTATCCGGGGGTATCGAATTAAGTTTATCTCTGAAGTACATCCACCCGTACAACATACACCAAGTCGGGTATTGTTTTTTTCAAAACCAGAAACTCTACAAGTTAATGATGAAATTGAAATATTATTCAAAAAAGGGGTAATTTAAAGGACGGCTTATCAGCCTCAACAATTTGTGTCTAATATATTCCCCAGGCAAAAGAAGGATGGTGGGTGTCGAGTTATTCTGGACCTAACCCGACTGAACTCCTATGTCCAGTATAAACATTTTAAAATGGAAACTTTCAGCACTGCTAAGCAACTGGTTTCCAAAAGATGTTATATGGCGAGCATAGATCTGAAAGATGCATATTATTCAGTACCAATTCATCACAAATACTGTAGATACGGCTGTGGCAATTTAAAACTTTGCCCAATGGGTTAACCTCAGCCCCTAGGTTATTTACAAAATTGTTGAAACCAGTATTAGGACTACTCCGGGCTCAGAATCACATTGTGATGGCATACTTGGGTGCTGTTCTGATCATAGGCAATACTCAGGAGGCTGCTGAATTGTCGGTTTCAGTTACCAAACACATGTTTGAGAGGTTAGGTTTCCTCATCCATTCAATTAAATCAAAATTAGTGCCGTCTAGAATCATTGCTATTTGGGGTTCATCATTGATTCAACTAACATGTCAGTGACTCTGCCGACGGCCAAAACTTTAGAAATTATGGAGGCCTGCAACAATCTGGTAGATGACCAGCAACCCTCCATCCGACGAGTGGCCAGTGTTATTGGTAAATTAGTTGTGGCTTTCCCTGGAGTGCAATTCGGGCCTCTACACTACCAGAATGTGCAACAAGCCAAGGAACAGGCACTCAAAAACATGCAGGTCATTTTGATTGAGCAATGCAGTTGGCAGTCAAAGCTATCACCGAGTTGCAATGGTGGATAACTAATGTCTCACGTTGTACTAGAAACATTCTGACTAAACAACCTTCAGTTATTTTACAAACTGATGTGAGTGCTTCGGTATGGGGAGCCACTGATACCAAGTCTAGCTGTGGCGGCAGATGGAGTATGCAAGAGGCATTGATCCTGCGGATGCATGGGATAAACTATTTAGAATTGTTGGGGGAATTCTATGGCTTAAATCGTACTGTTCAACAACTGTTGCTTATATCAGTCACATGGGTGGAATTAAGTCATTATCATGTGATAATCTGGCTAACCTCATCTGGCACTGGTGTATTACGAGAAACATCTGGGTCTCAGCTATCTACCTACCAGAGATAACGTGGTGGCAGACACCAGGTTACGTAAATTTAATGACAACACAGAATGGATGCTGAATCCAAACGTTTTCTAAAAGATTGTCACCCAGTATGGATTGCCAGACATAGATCCGGATCCAGGGGCGGTAGCGATGGATGCATTCTCGCTACATTGGGGAGGTATGTTATTTTACGCTTTTCCCCCATTCTGCTTCATCAGTCAATGTCTCACCAAACTTGAGCAGGACTCCGCTTCAAGCATTTTTGTAGTTCCTGACTGGCCCACACAGCCATGGTTCCCATTGGTTCTGAGACTGATGACACAGCCATTCATGGTTATCCCCAAATGCAGCAATTTGTTGGTTCACCCAGTGACGGGAGAGAGTCACCCTTTACATGATCGTATTATTCTGTTGATTTGCAGATTCTGACCAGACCGTTCCAGGGGCTCGGACTATCGAGTCGGACCATGGATGTGATTACTGCTGCCTGGAGGGATAGTACTAAAAAACAATACGTATCTCATATTAAGAAATGGGAGATGGTCTGCTTACAGTCAAACATATCTTATTATACTGCAGGCATACCTGATGTATTGGAGTCCTTGCTACATTGCATTTTGACGAGCAATTGAGCTATAGTGCCATAAATAGTGCTTTGTCCTCCTATTTATGGCAAGGGTCAGGACAACACTCTGTTGGATCTCATCCATTGGTGTCCCGATTCATGAAAGGCATTTTTAACAAGAACCCTCCCAGACCCAGATATACGGAAATCTGGGATGTGAGCATAGTTCTCACACTGCTCCGGCAATGGGCTCCAATTACATCTCTGTCTTTCCAAAAACCAACGCTCAAAGTGGTCATGCTCATGGCGCTCGTTTTAGCGCAACGGGTCCAGACATTGCAAAAGCTACGACTGGACAGCATGCATTCTTCTGTAGATAATATTACGTTTTATGTATCTGACCTAATCAAACAAAGCAGGCCAGGGACGTCTGGAACCAAACTAAGCTTTAAAGCATACCCCATTGACCTGAGACTATGTGTAGTTACGCACCTGTGTCAATATATAGAGGTCACCAAGAGTCTCAGAGGCTCCGAAACAACGATGCTCATCAGTCACAAAAACACTCATAAAAAGGTGTCAGTACAAACTATTTCTAGATGGCTGAAACAGGTTTTGGATTGTGCTGGTGTAGACACTGATGTGTTTAAATCTCACTCCACCAGGGCGGTGTCAACATCCGCAGCGAAGGCGCTGGACCTCCCTTTAGACCAAATCCTCAGGGCCACAGGATGGTCCAATGAAGGGACTTTTTTCACGGTTTCATGACAAACCTGTCCTCACGACGGAAGGATTTGGGCATGCTGTTTTGGGTTCTGTTTTGTAATTTCCCCCTGGGAGAGACGGGTTATTACTGTTCTTTTATTATTAAAAACATTCATTTGTATAACTCAAACAATGTTCAATACATGTTGTTAAAGAACGAACTGCAGATGCTGGAGAATCGAGGGTTATACAAAAAGCTGGAGAAACTCAGCGGGTGCAGCAGCATCTAAGGAGCGAAGGAGATAGGTGACGTTTCGGGTCGAGACCCTTCTTCAGACTGGGGAAGGGTCTCGACCCGAAACGTCGCCTATCTCCTTCGCTCCTTAGATGCTGCTGCACCCGCTGAGTTTCTCCAGCTTTTTGTGTAACCCCCAATGTTCAATACATTATTTGTTTATCCTGTGTCAACCGAAGCAGTGTGTCGTATGGAACTGGATCTACGGCATGTGTGTAATCATATGTGAATCATATGTGTAAGAGGGTGCTACATGTGTGTGTGAGAGGATGCTGTGAGTGTAAGTGTCTAATGGGCTATGTCTATGTAAAAGGCCACTGTGTGTGAGAGATTTAGCAGTGTATGACGGAATAATATATGTGTAAGAGACCATTGCAAGTGAGTATGTGAGATCACTATGTGTATGTTGGAGGCCAATATGTGTACATCAAAGTCTGTCTGTGTGATAGGCTTCCTATTTCTTGCCTCATTAGCTTGTGACACAAGGAGCAATCCTGTGATTACAACCCTGGTGAGCCTGTTTCTTAACTTACAACTAACAGTAATTCCCTAAATTATCTTTGCAGGACCTCATCCCTCTTCGTCCTTATGCCATAGAGCATAGAAGAGTACAGCACAGGCACAGGTCCTTCAGACCGCAACATCTGTGCAGAACATGATGCCAAGATAATCTCCTCTGCCTGCATATAATCCAGATGCCTCAATTCCCTGCATAACCTTGTACCTATCCAAAAGCCTCTAAAACACAATTTTTCTATCTACTTCCACCACCACTATTAGCTGTACGTTCTAGACACCCACAATTCATTGGTGCCAACGTGGACAATGATCTTAGGCTACTCCCCCTCCCTTCTTCGAGAGTCCTGTTCCCCCTGCAAGACATCCTTGACCTTGGCTCCAGGAAGGCAATGCACCTTGCTGGAGTCACGTTTACAGCTGCAGAAACGCCCATCTGCACCCCTGACTATAGTGTTCTCCATCCATTGCTTGCCTAGACTTTGGCCTTCCCTGCTGTATAATAGAGCCAGTGGTGAGGTCACTGATCCGGCTGCTGTTGGTGGTGCTATCCCCTGAGAAATCACTTCCCAGTCCCCAACAGTATCCAAAATAGTACAATTGTTTGCGAGGGAGACGGCTTTGGCAGACTCCTGCATTACCCCTTCTGACAGTCACCCATCATCTATCTGATTGAACATAGTGTGGCCACGTTCTCTCTATCACACTATCTGTCTCCTATATGTTCCTCAGTTAGTTCAGCTGCTGCTCTACTGATCTAAGAGGAGCTGCAGTTGGACACACTTTCTGCAGACATTGTCATCAGGAATATTTGATTATTGGATCAGGTATCTCCCATACCTCCCACATCTCACATAAGGAGGGTAACACTTCATCAGCTGCCATCACTGCCCCGTTTGGTAAATTAGTTGACTTAATAAGAAGGAATAGCCTTACCTTGCCATCACCTTGTATTTTGCTCACCCTCCTCGCCAAGGCCCCGTGTTCACCAAAGCCCCGTGTTCACCAAAGCCCCGTGTCCACCAAACCTGGTATTTTGACCTCAACAATAGCAATTGGACCCACAGTTTGTCCTACTCAAAATGGCCGCTGAGTCTGAGGAGGGACTTGATTTGAGAAATACAAAATCATAAGGTACATGGGTAGGGTAGACATTAAGAAGTTTTGCCAATAGAAAAGGTATCTAAAACCAGAGAGCATACGTAAGATGCTTCGAGGGAATATGAGGCTTTTTGTTTTATCATCCAGAGGGCGGATGAAATCTGGAATGCACTGCCTAAGTAGGTACATGCAACGAGCTGCCAGAGGAGGTGGTGGAGGATGATACAATTAAAATGCGTAAAAGGCTTTTGGACAGGTACTGGATAGTAAAGCAGTAGAAGAATAAGGGCCTCATGCAGGTGCAGTTGGGCTGAAGGGCCCATTTCCGTGTTGGAACAACACTCCATGACCCCATGTATGTAAGCAGCAACTATGACTGTGGAAGAGTCCACTGTGTGAGTTCACGCTCAGAATCCAGAAAGCTAATTTGTGCAAAATACCACTTTGTGTGTGACTCAGCAGTCACCACATCAGTGCAAGAGTCCATGATTTTAGGACAGCTCCCTCTCCCCTTACCCCACTCACCATCAACAACATCACAGTTACATCTGTGGAGTCTTTTAAGTTCCTGGGAACCATCATCTCCAAGGACCTTAAATGAGGGGCTACCATCGACTCCACAGTCAAAAAGATACAACAGAGGGTATACTTCCAATGGCAGCTGAGGAAGCACAATCTACCACAGGCAATGAGGGTCCAATTCTATAAGGCCATCGTAGAGTCTGTCCTCACCTTCTCCATCATGGTCTGGTTTGGCTCGGCCACCAAGCACGACACCTGGAGGCTGCAACGAATCGTCCGATCAGCTGAGAAGATTATTGGCTGCAACCTTCCCTCCATTGATGAACTGTACACTGCAAGGGCCAGGGAAGTGAGCGGGTAAGATCATCTCTGACCCCTCTCACCCTGGCCACAAACTCTTTGAATCACTTCTCTCTGGAAGGCGACTCTGGGCTGTCAAAGCTGCCACAGCCAGACATAAAAACAGCTTTTTATCCACGAGTAGAAGCGCTACTCAATAACCAAAAATCTAGAGGTTCCTTTTGATCTGGTATTTTATTTAATTCGCATGGTTAATCTATAATGGTTTATTATTAATGTTTAATGTTTTATGTGTTATTCCTAACTGTCACTGTATGTCATGTTGTCACATGCGGGCGGAGCACCAAGGCAAATTCCTTGTATGTGAATACTTGGCCAATAAACTTATTAATTCATTCATTATTCATGATGTACGTGCAAGAATCTCTTGTGTGCATAATTGGCAGCTTGTGTGTGCATTCAAGGCCATTGTAATATTTCTGTAAATGACCCTGAGGAAGATTAATACACTAACTCCCATAATATTATTCAATTAAAAGTCTGACATACACACTAATATTGTCCTAATTCTCTTTCCCTCTCCAATACTAGTAATTGTTTTTACTTGTCAGTTTTACGTGCTTTTTGATGCCGTTTATCACAGTATTGTATCAGTTTGGTTATCGTTAATAGGTTTGGTTATTGTTTGGTTATCGTGATGTTTGTGTATTTTCCAACATAAGGACCAATCAGTCTTTGGGCATCAGTAGAAGCGGAACCTATTTGTTACCCAGGGGGACCTGTATGTAAAAGGCTGCTGAGTGTGTTCAGAGGGCCACAGGGTGGAGCACTGGTGCAGCAAGTACTGTTGCTACCTCACAGCTCCAGCAACATGGGCTAGATCATGAGCGGGTGCTGACTGTATGGAGTTGGCACATTCTCCCTGTGACCTTGTGGGTTTCACTCAGGAGCTCCCACTTTTCTCTTAGGTTTCAAAGATTTGCAGGAATGTTAATTTGCTGCTGTGTATGGCACCTGGTGTGTTGGTGAGTGGTGGAATATGGGGGGAAGTTGATGACAAGAGGTCTCCAAGAAAGTTAGTGGGAGAATAGAATTACTCTGTGAGCCAGCATAGACTCGATATACCTGTATGTGCTGAAATCACCATGTTTCTGTACGTGTGTGTGTGTTTCTGTGTGTGTGTGTGTTTCTGTATGTGTATGTGTGTTTGTATATATGCGTGTTTCTGTGTGTGTGTTTATTTCTTTCTGCATGTGTGTTTGTTTCTGCATGAGTGCATGTTTCTGCATGCGGTGTGTTTCTGCATGTGTGCGTGAGTCCGTGTTTCCGCATGCGTGCGTGTTTCTGCATCTGTGCATGTTTCGGCATGTGTGCGCATTGCTGTGTTTGCATGTTTCTGCATGTGTGCATGTTTATGCATGCATGTTTCTGCATGCGTGCGTGTTTCTGCAGTTGTGCATGTTTCTGCATGTCTGCGAGTCCTGTTTCTGCATGCGTGCATGTTTCTGCATGCATGTGTGCTTCCGCATGCGTGCGTATTTCTTCATGCGTGCATGTTTCTGCATCTGTGCATGTTTCTGCTTGTGTATGCGTGGCTGTGTGTGCGTGTTTCTGCATGTGTATGTGTTTCTGCATCTGTGCATGTTTCTGCATGTATAAGTGTTGCTGCATTGCGTGTTTCTGCATGTGTGTGTTTCTGCATGTACATGCTTCTGCATGTGTGCATGTTTCTGCATGTGTATGTGTTTCTGTCTGTGCATGCCCCCAGTTAGTGCTCCTGATATGGCCTCCTTTGCCTCTGCGAGGCCAAGCATTGATAAGGCGACTGTATTGCCAAAAAACTTGCATTTGGCCTGTTGGATCTTCAAGGCAAGGCAAGGCAAGTTTATTTATATAGCACCATTCATACAAGCTGCAATTCATAGTGCTTTACAAAAGAAACAAGAGAATAAAATAGTTTAAAAACATTGCAGAACCACAATACAACACAGGACAACAAAATAGCCAATAAGCCAATTGTATGAATAGTAAAGCAAAATCACTAAAATATTAAGGCGATTTTATGAGCACATAAAAAGGTTAAAACAAGAGGATTAAAATTACCCGCATGTAGGGTCATGAGAAAGCTACATCAAACAATAATGTCTTTAGGCCTGACTTCAATGTGGTTACGGACTGTGCACACCTCAGGACCTTGTCGTTTAGGACCTTAGTAAGTGCAGTCTCAGTGCTGTGATGTGGCCGAAATCCCGACTGGAAAATATTAAAAATATTGTTTTGGACCATAAAGCTATAAATTTGTTTATAAACTACCCTTTCAATGATTTTTGCCAGAAATGCTAAATTAGATATGGGCCTATAGCTGCTCAAAGTTGAAGCATCCAGATTAGGCTTCTTCAATAGGGGCTTGATCACTGCAGTTTTTAAGGCTTTGGGAAAGTGCCCCAATCGAAGGGAAGAGTTTACTATGTTCAGCACTTCTGGTGCAACACTATTAAAAATATTTTTAAAAAAGCTTGTGGGCATCAGATCAAGACAGCAGGTAGTGGACTTTAGCTGTTGAACAATTTCAGTCAGGGATGCACAGTCTAAGAGTTCAAAATGTTGAAGATTCATTAGTGAATCTGGAGGCGTAAGTGACAAAGCCATGTTCCCTGGGTGGTGCTACACATTGTTTGTCTTATCTTCAGAATTTTATCAATGAAGAAATCTGCAAAGTCATTACACGACTTGCTGGACAGGAGCTCAGGAGGGAGTGATGACGAGGGGTTTGTCAGCCTATCGACAACGGCAAATAATGTGCGGGAATTGTTATTTTTGTTGATAACCTCTGAGAAAAAGGACTGCCTTGCCCCTTTCAATTCCTGATTGTAGATACGGAGGCTGTCCTTGTAAATGTCGTGGTGGACCTGTAGTTTGGTTTTTCGCCACCTACGTTCGGCCTGTCTACACTTTGTTCTTTGGGATCAGGTTGCTAAGCACTTTATCCATTCCCATACTGATCTTTCTGTCCTGGGCTTCCTCCGTTGCCAGACACAAACTGGAAGAAACACCACCACATATTCTGCATAGGTAGCATACAACCCAACGGCATAAACATCTTTCAATTTTAGGTATCTAGTCAACTGCACCAATTATCAGATCCTGATCATTGGTGCAGTTGACTAGAAACTGCATCAGATCCTGACCTGAAATGTTACCTCTCCACGTCCTCCAGAGATGCTTCATGATCTGTTGAGTTACTCCAGCACTTTGTATTCCACGTGAGATTTCAGCATCTGCAGTTCGTGATCAGTGAAATGAGGTTGTGGGTTATATCAGTGTTACAGTAACCATGTCAATTAAATCAGATGATGTTAAATTTAGGTAGTTGTTTATATCAGAGAAGGCTATAGTTAAGGTGATGGTTATATCTCAGAGAGTTACAGTGAGAATGTGGTTACAGCAATGGCCTGGAACATATTGGAGGATTACGGGGAGAGTGTGGGTTATATCAGAAAGAGTTACAGTGAGATTGTAGATTGTGTCAGTGTTATTTGACAGAGTGGGTTGTAACAACCTTACATTCATAAGATTGTAAGTGATAGGAGTTGAATTAGGCCATTTGGCCCACCAAGCCTACTCCGCCATTCAATCATGGCTGATCTATCTCTCCCTCCGAACCCCATTCTCCTGCCTTCTCCCCATAACCTCTGACTCCTGAACTAATCAAGAATCTATCTATCTCTGCCTTAAATACATCAATTGACACGGCCTCCACGGCCTTCTGTGGCAAAGAATTCCACAGATTCACCAACCTCTGAAGAAAGGAATTCCTCCTCATCTACTTCCTAAAAGAATGGCCTTCAATTCTGAAGCTATGCATTCTAGTCCAAGACTCTCCCACTAGTGGAAACATCCTCTGTACATCCACTCTATCCAAGCCTTTTACTATCCCGTGCGTTTCAATGAGGTCCCTCATTGAGGCTCTGAGTAATATCAGAGAATGAGGCTGTGGGATATTTTAGTGGGGGATGCAGTGAAGGTACAAGATATATCAGAGAAGATTATAGGGGGATGTGGGTGATATCAGAGGCTTATATCAGGCAGTGTTCCATTGAAGGTTTATATGAGGATGTTGCACTGAGCACGTTGGTTACATCCATGTGTTTTTCCCCTTGAGAAGGTGAGTGAAGCTATCTTCTTGAACTCTGGTGAAGGTGCTCTGTGGTACTGTTGGGGAGGGACAGTCCTGTTCCTGGAGGAGGGTTAAGCCCCAGCAATGATAGAAGGACCAGCGATATATTTGCAAGGAATCTGTGGTGAACACAAACTGGAGGAGCTCAGCCAGATGAACGGCATCTGTGGAGGCAAAGGGATGGGTGATGTTTTGCATTGAGAGCCGGCATCGCTACTGAGAGTGGAGAGGGGAGAGCAGCAGTACAAGGAGGTGAAAGGGAGGGGTAAGATAAGGGGCTGGTTGTGATAGACGAGGTGTGATGGAGATGATGGGCAGATGGGGGACGGGGAGGGATAGATTGGAGACAGTGCCTGGTGGGTGATGGGTGAAAACAGATAAGGAGATAAAATGTGGGCAGATTGGGGGTAGGGGAGCGGGGAAGGAGGGAGATGCGAGGTGAAGTTGGAGGCAGAGGCAGGTATTGATACCATGTCCTTTCTGTTGTGTGGAAATCAGAAGTGTAGACTATACTCCAAGTGCGGTCTAACAAATGTTTGGTACAGATCTAACATGGCATCCCATCTTCTATAGTCAATGCCTCAGAGTTTGAAGGCAAGTGTACAAAATACTGCACGGTAGAGCAACAGTAGAGTTGCTGCCTTACAGCGCCAGAGACCGGGTTCAATCCTGACTACGGGTGCTGTCTGTACGGAGTTTGCATGTTCTCCCTGTGACCTGCGTGTGTTTTCTCCGGGTGCGTCAGTTTCCTCCCACACTCCAAAGACATTCGGGTCTGTAGGCGAATTGGCTTCAGTACAATTGTACATTGTCCTGGTGTGTGTGGGATAGTGTTAAGGGCTACCAGCATCCGACTCCATGCGATGAGTGCGATCAAACTAGAAGCAGGGGCCGCGCGGAGGTCGGGTGATCCCCTGTACAGGGCCGTTCCCACCAGCATGCGCCTGCATGCGGCAAGCGTCACCAAACCGGCAGCGAGGGCCGCGCGGAGGTCGGGTGAGTGGCGCAACGCGGCGCAAAGTGAGGCGAACTTGGAGCGAAGTCTTAAGGTAAGTTCGCCAGGACAGAGAGGGGCACAGAGGGCCACGGAGCCACACACATAGAGGGTCACGGAGGCACCTACAGATAGGTTCACGGATGCACGACGTCGAGGCGGTGTGTAATGCGTCGAGGCGACTGCGAGCCGACAAGCCGTTGCCGCGCGGAATTTTTGAACATAGTCAGTTTTTCGGAGCCCCGCGCGATGTCGGGACGAACTCCGCACAATTCCGCACGGCTCCGGCGATCGAAGTGGGACCGGCCCCGCGACGCCGGACGGCTCAAGCGACCACGTTAGGTCGCGCTCATCGCATGGAGTTGCATGCTTGTAGGACAGGCCCTTTAGTGTGCAGGGATCGCTGGTCAGAGCGGTCTCGGTGGGACAAAGGGCCTGTTACCGTGCTGTATCTGTAAACTAAACAAAATAAACGAAATGCGTTTCTCACTGCCCTTTCCACCACTTTGTTGCTAGGGAATGTATCAGAGAAACTAACACAATTTTTAGAAAGCTCCAATTTTAAGGGCATGAATGTACAGTGACTCTTTGCAAATGAAGTGAGATGATAGCAAGAACTGTTAGCTCAGTGCAGCATGTACTGGTCGTCTGACTGTCTCTGGGTATCTGTCATTCACATGTCCCAGCCTGAAGGAGCTGTGTGCCTCCGGTGTGAAGAGTCCAGTCAACATGTTAACACCTCTGCGGCTCCACCCACCTTCCTCCAGCCGGTTGATGTAACACCCTCCAGGAACCCGACAGTGAGCTGTTCCCAGGTGTTAGCATGGGTTTGCTGTGATTCAGGCGGAGTCTGAATGCACTGGCCGGGCCCAGGGTCGACTGTCCGACCCACTCTGCAGTGGGATTTGCAGATTCCATTCCACTGCTTCAGCTGGGGAGACAGAGCCTTGGGCTGTTATCCACTGCCTGCCTCAACCAAAGCAACACGACGGCCATCACACAACTCTGCTCGTGTAATCCAACCTGACAGCAGCTCTAGCCTGGCCCTGTGTAATCAAACCCTGCCGAGAATAGACACTTATCTAATGCTTGGCACCGCTGTGCACCGACACATCCCCTTGCACTGCCAGCCCCCTTGGCCACTGACAGTGCGGCCTTCTCTTGCTGAGCGCTCCGTTTCCACAAGGGCTCCATTCCGTGGCTTACCCTGCAGAGTGAGTACTACCCCGGTGTTTGCTCAGAGCAGTCTGGTGTTAAAGCTCGGCAGAACTGGCCCGCGCAGTGAGCAGGCAGATAAAGCTGGCAGCAGCAGGCACGACTGATAGCTGAGGGTTCCTCTGCCAGAGCCTGACGTGAGGTTACACAGCCGATGCCAAGTGTGACCAAACCACCCTGCCCTTGTAGCGAGCTGGGCACAGGCCCTCGGGTGAAGGGGCTGCGGTCTGACCATGGGTGGGGCCAAGAACTCCACGGTACAGTGGGCAAGGTTAATATACAGAAATTGAGTAAAGCACGTCCCCTCCCCCCAAGCCCGGCCTCCCCCTCCCCCAGTGCTGACGTAACTGGAGTGCCAGGAATATCCCCAGCATCTGGAGGATGGCAAACAAACGGTTAACGCAAAGAAAACCCCCACTTGGCTAATGCATCAACTTAGAACAGTACTCCAGTGAGGGGCAGAGAGTGGAACTTTAACGTGACATATAATGTGTGTGGGATTGTACGTTTGTAATGTTTGTGGACCTGTGCCCTAGTGTTTGTCCGTGTTTCTGCTAATGTATGCAGTGCGAGTCAGTTCCTGCAACATATTGAATGGGAATTGTACCTCAGCATAGATGACTCTATGTGGAAAATAAATGGAATGTGGTCCAGGGCTCTGCAAAGCCACAGCTCAGGAAGAAGGAAGACATTTTAAAGTCACCTGTGCTAAATGTGTCATCATCGAAGCAAATATACGATGGAGACAGAGAAAATAAAGTAAATGGAGACATAAGGAAGTGCAGGTGCTGGAATCTTGAGCAAAGCACAAAGTGCTGGATTAACTCGGTGGGGTCATAAATTCATAAGTTATAGGTGCTGAATTAAGCCATTCGGCCTATCAAGTCTACTCCGCCATTCAATCATGGCTGATCATTCTTTCCCTCCCAACCCCATTCTCCTGCCTTCTCCCCATAACCAGATACCCTTACGAAACAAGAATCTTTCAATCTCTGCCTTAAAAACATCCGTTGATTTGGCCTCCACAGCCTTCTGTGGCAATGAATTCCATAGATTTGGCAGTTTCTGGTAGTATCGCTAGACGACGTGGATTGGCGACTTTTCAGCTCGAGACCCTTCTTCAGACTCTGAAACAAAGTGTTGGAGGAACTCAGCAAGACAACCATCTCCCAACCATCGGGAGGGCAACGGCATGGTCGAGCTTAGCATCTTGACCCTGCGTTAGTGTGGAGGGAGGATGGCCAACGCTGGAACCAAATAAGGGGGCATGATGGGCGGATGGGACCAGCTGGGAGAGGGTATAAGAAGGGTGGGCCAAGGGAGAAGAAGCTGATTTCTAACTGGGTGATGGACATGTGGAACTACGGTAGTTAGGGGAAGATGACAAGGGGAAGGGGAGGAATGGAAAAGGTGAAGAAAGGGAGGGTGACGCGGGGCAGACTGATGGTATATCTGAAATTGGAGAATTCAACGTTCATACCATTGGATTGTAGACAACCCAGTTGGAATAGAACGTGCTGTTCCTCTAGTTTGCATTTGGCCTCACCCTGGCGGTGGAGGAGGCTGAGAAGAGACAGGTCGGTATAGGAATGGGAAGGGGAGATGAATAGATATACAACCTGAAGCTCAAGATGTGGACAATACAGCGATGCTCGGTAAACCAGTCGTCTAGTCTATGCTTGGTCTCACCGATGTGGAGGAGGCAACATTGAGAGCACCAAATGCAATTGATGATGTTGGAGGAACTGCGGATGAATCTCTGCCTCACCTGGAAGAGCTGATTAGGTCCCTGGATGTGTGGGGACAAGCTTTGGCCCAAGTGATTTTGAGGTCGGGGTGGAAGGTGATAAATTTCCACTGGTGGAAGGTGATAAATTTGACAGTTCCACAAGAATGCCTCAACACAAAGACAGATGTTCACTGACAATGATACATAGGCAAACTGGATACACAGCCTAGAAGAGCTATAGGCTGGACCATAGGGCACGAGCTCTGCTGCAATTCACCACTGTGGACACTTGTGAAGAAGCTCTTGTTCTATCACTGAAAACCAGGACTAATTTAATGAGAATGACCAGGTGGTTGCAGATCCACCTACAAACATTGGGTGTTCTTGGATTGCAAAATCCATGACAGTTCAAGGGAAGGTCAACAGCTCTATAGGAACTTGAAGGCCGAGGTCCAGCAAAACCTAGGACCCAAAGAGCAGATGGCTGGATGCAAAAACACAGGATGTCCAGCAACCTGGTAATAACTTTGATATGTCCTGGTCCTTCAGAATTGTCAGGGCTAATAAACAGCCCAAACACTCAAGGTCCACTCCTTTGAGAAGCAAAAATGGGGATGAATGCATCAGGGACAGAGAAGCAATCATCAATCATTGGAAGGGACACTCCAAGATCTCCTTAACTGTGACTCCATTACCCCATGAAACAAAAAATAGCAAGGGCTCCAGGGCAGACAGTATCACTCTGCTGGAAGAGCTTTGAGGAATCCACACTTAGGAAAAGGCGAGTACATCAGAGGACCTGTCACAACATAATTGCAGTGATCTTCAAGAAAGGAGACATGTCGGATTGTGGTAACCGAAGAACATAAAAGAACAAGAAAATAGGAATAGGCCAACAGGCCATCAAGACTATGGCATAATTCATTCTGATCATAGCTGATCGATGCGAGCTTTAAATCCTCTTCTGTGTCAGTTCACCATAATAATCAATTCCTCAGGCTATCAAATATTTATCAATCTCCGACTTAATTACTTCTAATTATCCAGATGCTGCCACTTGGTCGTGCAGGGAATTCCAGAGTATAACCAGGCACCATGGAAGACATTCCTCCACATCTCAATTTTTAAAGACCGGCCCCTTATGCTGTACTTGTGTCCCCTTGGTCAGGACTCTCCTACATCTGAAAACATCCCAATGTTTACCCTATCAAGCTTCCCTTAGGATTTTCTATTATTGAATAATGTCACCCCTCATTATTCTAAACTTCAAGGAATCCAAACCCAAACTTTTCACCTTCTTTTGATAGGACAACTCACTCATCCCAGGAATTGGCCTGGTCAAACTCCGATGTAGGTAAGGGAACTAACGCTATATGCAATATTCCAGGACACCTCACCAACAACCTATATATATGCAACAAGAACTCCCTATTTTTAAACTCTAATTCAGTTGCAATGAAGCCAAAATTATTTTTACTTGATTAACTACTTGTTGAAACTGCCAGCTAGCGCTCCATGATGTTTGCATTCGAATACCTAAAACACTTTACACATTTGCAATATCTCTCCATTTTGATAAGGTTCTGCCTTTTGAATCCTGTCACCAAAATACATGACAAATGTAGGTCCCTTACAATCGGAGACAGGTGAATTTACAAAAGGAAACAAGGAAATTACAGAACAGTTCAACGAGTACTTTGGTTCTGTCTTCACTAAGGAAGACACAAACAATCTCCCAGAAATACTCGGGGATCTAGGATCTAGTGGGAGGGTGGAACTGAAGGGAATCCACATTCGTCAGGAAATGGTGTTAGGCAAACAGTTGGGACTGAAGGCAGATAAATCCCCAGGGCCTGATGGTCTGCATCCCAGAGGAGGTGCCCATAGAAATTGTGGATGCATTGATGATCATTTTCCAATTTTCTCTCGACTCTGGATCAGTTCCTGTGGACTGGAGCGTAGCCAATATAACTCCACTTTTTAAGAAAGGAAGGAGAGAAAAAATGGGGAATTATAAAACCAGTTAGCCTTACATTGGTAGTGGGGAAGATGCTTGAGTCGATTGTTAAAGATGTTATAGCAGCACATTTGGGAAGCAGTGACAGATCAAAGTCAGCATGGATTTATGAAGGGAAAATCATACTTGACTAATCTTCTGGAATTTTTTGAGGATGTAACAAGTAGCATGGATAAGGGAGAGCCAGTGGATGTGATGTAACTGGACTTTCAAAAAGCCTTTGACAAGGTCCCACACAAGAGATTAGTGTACAAAATTAGAGCACGTGGCTTGGGGGTAAGGTATTGACATGGATAGAGAACTGGTTGGCAGACAGGAAGCAAAGAGGAGGAATTAATGGGTCCTTTTTAGAATGGCAGGCAGTGACTAGTGGGGTGCTGCAAGGCTCAGTACTGGGACCGCAGTTATTCGCAATATATATTAACAATTCAGAAGAAGGAATTAAATGTAACATCTCCAAGTTTGCATATGACATAAAGCTGGGAGGCAGTGTGAGCTGCGAGGAAGATGCTATGAGGCTGCAGGGTGACTTGAATAGGTTGGGTGAGTGGGTAGATGCATGGCAATTGAAGTATAATGTGGATAAATGTGAGGATATCCACTTTGGTGGCAAGAACACAAAGGCAGATTATTATCAGAATGGTGTCAGATTAGGAAAAGGGGAGGTGCAACGAGACCTGGATGTGCTTGTACATCAGTCACTGAAAGTACGCATGCAGGTACAGCAGGCAGTGAAGAAAGCTAATGGCATATTGGCCTTCATTGCAAGAGGATTTGAGTTTAGGAGCAAGGCGGTCCTATTGCAGTTGTACAGGGCCCTGCTGAGACCGCACCTAGAGTATTGTGTGCAGTTTTGGTCTCCTAATTTGAGGAAGGACATTATTGCTATTGAGGGAGTGCAGCGTAGGTTCACCAGGTTAATTCCCGGGATGGCGGGACTGACGTATGATCAAAGAATGGGTCGACTGGAATTTAGGCTGATGAGAGGGGATTTTATAGAAACATATAAAATTCTTAAAGGATTGGACAGGCTAGATGCAGGAAAAATGTTCCCAATGTTGGGGGAGTCCAGAACCAGGGGTCACAGTTTAAGAGTACGGGGTAGAACTGAGATGAGGAAAACAAATGTTCACCCAAAGAGTTCTGAATCTGTGGAATCCTTGCCGCAGAAGGCACTGGATGGTTTCAAGAGAGAGTTAGATTTAGTTCTTAGGGCTAAAGAAATCAAGGGATATGAGAAAAAGCAGGAACAGGGTACTGATTTTAGATGATCAGCTGTGATCTTATTGAATGGCGGTGCTGGCTCAAAGGGCCGCATGGCCTACTCCTGCATCTATTTTTCTATGTTTCTATAACCTCCCCGTAAACTCCATTTGCCAGTGTTTTGCACACTCTTTCAATTTCTCTATCGTTATAGAACTGCAGTATCGTCACAACATGCCCTTCCACCGTTTTTCATATTATCAGCAAATTTGGAAGCAAATTTGTACACTGTTCCTCCCTCTAGATCATTAATCATTAATACAGTTAACAATTGCAGGCCAAGAATTGATCCCTGCGGTACAGATAGTTATGCTATCACATTTCTATGACATAAATTGCATATAATGCAGTGCAAAATGTTATAATGCAATTTCGATTGGGAATTAGAGAACCATTTGAAAGTCACGTTGGAAAATGACGCTCAATAAAAAAGCTGCCCTGGGAAGAAAAACAGTCTCGGGGAAAAAAACTGCTTCCATGTAATCTCCCACAGTAATCATTGTCTCCAAAGAACACAGCTGCTACTTCCACCATGGCTGTTCATTGAAATTGACAAGCATTGGCTTCCAGTGTAACGTCCAATGCCACACTCTGCCAAACAATGTAACATATAGCCTTAAATATTTTAAGCTTGTAGTCATAAAACGAAACATATTGCTATTGAAAACTCGCTAGCCCCTAACATTCGTTCCCCCATTGACATAATTGTTCATATAATATGGGATCTCATGGGCACTAAACATTTTAACACCCTTTCCAATACCAATCTCTTGATCCTTGACGTTCTCCATTGCCAAAGTAACGCCACATGCAAACTAAAGGAACAGCACCTCATATTCCACTTGGGTAGCTTGCATTGGTATCAACATTGAATTCTCCAACTTAGCGTAATACCCCTGCTACCCCCTCTTTCCCAGGCCCCCGCCCCTGTGCTGCTCTTTCTTCCACCATCTCCTATCCCAGTCACCATACTCCTTTCTTCCTTCGTAAACTTATGCCCCATCCCTGAGTCCCCCATTGTCCTTTTAACTCTCCTTTCCCCTCTCCCCTTCCACATATCTGCTTTACATTTCACTCCTGCTCTCCTCTGACACCCATTTGTCTCCTTTTCATCTCTAGCCTTATCATTTACTTCACTCATCTGCCAATTAAACCCCTGTCATCTGTATCCACCTATCATTTGCCAGGCTTTGATCCACTCCCACCCCTCTTTTGCAATATTCTCTTCCCTTCTCTAATCATTCTGAAGAAGGATCCCGACCCAAAGGGTCGCCTGTCCATTTCCTCCCCAGATGCTGCCTGACCCGTTGAGTTCCTCCAGCTGATTATACACCAGCAGTTTGAATATCTGCCATTGTTTCTCTACAGAACTGTCCCTTAGCTTATTTATCCTGTCCACCTGAGACGACAACTCCATTGTAATTGCTCTTGAAGGCACTGGTTATGGTCCTATGGAGTTTGCCCTCAAATTGTATTTGGATTTCTATCACACTGTGGTTACCATACCGCGGGTCATTTTAATCGTGATATCTTATTAATCCTTCCTCTTTACATAAATACCAAATCTAAAATAGACTTTTCCTGCGTAGATTCCATAACACACTGTTCTACGAAGTGATCCCTGATGTATTCCATCCAATTTCCCTCAACGATTCCCTTACCAGTTTGATTTATCCGATCAATATGTCAATTAAAATCTCCCATGATAATTGCAATTCCCTTCAAACATGCCCTTGATATTTCCCCATTTATGCTCTGACCTATTGATAGGTCACATTTTAAGGACACATGTGGGAGTTTACAAAAAAAAAACAGTGCTGGTGTAAATCAGTGGGTCAGGCAGTATATCTGGAGGAGTCAGGCACAATTTTGGGGTCTACAGAAAACTTCCACCCATGTCTCCATTCCCTGCTATCTATCCCGTTACAAACGTTAGACACATCCAAATAAACAACAATGTTTTTTTTGTACACAGATATTTACAACTCAGGATTTGATGATTTTTGCATTTTATGTGAAGTCATAGAATCAAACGCAATTGGAAGAATTGCCAACTCATCAATGCTGACCAAGATGCCTATCTAGGCTAGTCCCATTTGCCTGTGTTTGACCCATATCCCTCTATACCTTTCCATATCCAAGTGCCTGTCCAAATGTCTTATAAACATTGTATTTGTACCTGCCTCTATAGCTTCCTCTGCCAGCCCATTTTACCTGCCCGCTATCCTCTGTGTGAAAAATATGCTCCTCTGTTCCATGAATCATTACCTTCCCATCTTAAATTTACATATACTGCCCAGGCCTGTTACACCATTACTGTCTATTTCTCCCTCACTATTTTATGCAATTGCTCCTTCAATTCTCTCTGATTTATTAAAGCTCTTGGAGTTCTCTCTGGTCCTGGTTAGTTTTACTCCTGACTACATCCCTAGTTACGTGATTTACTAGGTCCCAACATGGTTCAGGTGGAGCCCATCTCAATGGAACCACCCTCTCCAGGCTACCCCAGTACTGATGCCACAATTCAAAACCCATCCCTACCACATCACGCTTTGAGCCTGGCATTTACCTCTGTGAACCTATTTATCCTTTGCCAATTTGCATGTGTCTTAGGTAACAATCCTGCCATTATCACCCTGTGGTTCTGCTTTTCAATTTTGCCCCGAGCTCCTCATAATGTGCAAACTTCAGTAAAACCTTCTCCCTTGTCAGAACTTGTTCACACTAATGTGTCCTGATTTTAAACTCTTCACTGAACAGAAAAGGCAGGAAACAAAGCAAAAGAAAAACGCCCAGTAATCGTTCTGCTGCTTGACGGCAACCGGTGGCCTTGTGCTGACCAGGCAGCTGTCTCCTATTGCCATACCTCACTCTCCGACAACTCTGCTGCTGGTCTATGAAGGTCTGCACCCCCAGGTCCTCTTCCCTCATCTGCCACCACTGCCGGGTGTCTCCCTGCTGCCTGCCAAAGAGAAAGTCATCAGTAATGGCTGGAAGAGCTGTTCCCTGAACCACAGTCTGGATTCTGTAAATCTAGAAACACAGTAGATATGATCTTCACTGTGTGACAGCTCCAAGGACGATACAGGGAACAGCATGGTTAGAGATACAAGAAGGAAACAGGCTTTTCGGCTCACCGAGTCCATGAAGACCATCGATCACCCGTTCACAGTAGTTCTATGATATTCCATTTTCTCATCCACTGCCTGTATACTAGCGGCAATTTACAGAGGTCAACCAAGCTACAAACCTGCACGTCTTTGGGATGTGGGAGGAAACCGGAGCACCCAGAGGAAACCCACGCGATTACAGGAGAATGTGTAAACTCGACAGAGACAGCACCCGAGGTCAGGATTGAACCTGGGTCCCTGGTGTTGTGAGGCAGCAGCTCTACCAGTTGCGCCACTGCGCCGCAATGGTCTTCATCAATCTCATTGACGACTTTGATTATATTAACTGAGAGTGACCGTGGAATATCCTCCTCAAATCTGTCTCCATTTTATGCTTGCACTGCTGTGGCCTGCAAGCTGTGATGTTAGCCAATGGATCTACAACCAAACTGATCTCAGCCAAGACCAGTGACAAACATGGCTGCATCATTGCCACAGCTTTTTTCTCAATGAAATGTTACACTTTGCCTCCTGTAAGAGTGGAGCAAATCTTCAAGAACAAATGGGAAATTGTCCCATGGCAACTGAACCTAGGTACAATGTACAGGCAGCACTGGCTCATGATCAAATGATCAGCTCCATAACCTTGTAAATACTCTCCCTAAAGCATGTGGGAAAATGGGCCTCACCTTAAACATTCCTCTACCAACCTGTTCTTGCTGCACCACACTGCCCTCTGACAATAATGTTTCTGAGTGAGACCCTGGTAACATCAATCACTTATCTATATCTCAGTAGACAACACTTCAGGCAGACATCGATGATGAAGTTCATCACTGTCTTCAATCCAACATTACAGCCTCTGGGCAATTTAGGAAGAGGGGGTTTAAAGGGCAAGACCTCAGACCTGGCATGAACCTCATGATCTACCATACAGCCGTGATCCCTGCATTCAATATCCTCTTCACTCCTAATCTATCTCTAGCAGACATCCCAGGGCACTGGAAAAATGCCATCAGTGCTGCCCTGCAAAATCCTCCAATGTCACCATCCTCTTCCAGGTCCTGGTTACTGATGATCAACTTCATTCAACAAGTCATATTGTTTGCATACCAGAGTCCTGAAATAGGCATTTCATTCCAAGTTTGTCCTGTGAAGAAACGACCAGGTGGTTAACGGAAATGTTTCCAAGCTCAAAGCCACCTTGATATACTGCTAACAAAACATCCCAACAGGCCATTGGCCATAAACACTCAATGTCTTAGAAGGAGCATTCAGGACAGGAATGAGAACCTGGACTCTGTGCCTCAGGACCTCAAGAGGGCATGTGTAAGTTGCAGAAGAAATCTCCACCTCACAAGTTACCGGCATGCCTATTCCACTTGCCACCCCTGTCTTACCTGTGGAAAAACCAGTGGAGTTCCACACTGGCCTCAGCAGCCACTTCAGAACCTACAAAAACCAGAGTTATCCTTGATACCAACAGGTTGCCTGAGAAAACCTGGGTCAGGGACCAGGGTATGTCTGTGGAACTGTGTGTGCATAACACCATTTCAGTCAATGTGTGCAACACCACCTCAGTCAGTGTGTGTGTAGAAACATAATCTCAGCCAATGTGTGTGTGAGAGAGAGACAGCACCTGAGTCAGTGTGTGTGAGTGGGACTCCACCTCAGTCAATGTGTATGTGTGTGGGACACCACCTAAGTCAGTGTGTGTGTGGGATACCACCTCACTGTGTGTGTGTGTGCGTATGTGTGTGTGTGTGTGTGCGCGTGTGTGTGCGCGTGTGTGCGTGCGTGTGAAACCCCACCTTAGTCCATGTGTGTGTGTGTAATTCACCACGTCAATGTGTGTGTGTGTGTGAGAGACACCACATCAGTATGTGTGTGTGTGAGATTCACCACCTTTGTTAATGTGTGAATGTGTGAGACACCACCTCGGTCAGGGGTATGTGTGTGTGTGGAGGCAAGGGAGCACATTGCTGGAGCTCTGACAGATATTTCTGCATCTTTGCTTCTGGATGATGTAATAGGGACAGAAATTGGAATGATAGGGATTGTCAACATGGCTTTGTTCATGGGAATTGGCACAAAATTGATGAGGTTTTTGAGGAAGTGACTAACTATATTGATGAGAGGAGTGCAGTAGATGTTGACGACATAAACGTCTGTAAGACCTTTGACAAAGTCCAGTATAAAGGCTTGTTCAAAATGATCCAGGGAAAGCTGGCAAATTGGATCCAAAATAGGCTTGGTAATGGGAGGTAGAAGGTGGTTGACTTTCTAATTGGACATCTGTGAAGTGTAACATACCATAAATATCAGTGGTGTGATCTCTGATGTTTGTGAAATGCATCAACAATCTGAATGCAACTGTGAGATGTATGCAGATACACTAAAAAGATTGGGGGGCAACAGCATTATATTGGTCAGTTGGAAAGTTGAGTGGAACATAGGTCAATGGATAATTCTGACAAGTGAGAAGGGATGGGTTTTGGGGTGGGGGTAGAGTAAATAATAGGGTCTTGGGGAATGTTAATGACAAGAGGGACCAAGTCCATAGATCTCTGAAAGTAGCAGCACAGATAGGTGATGGAGAAGGCATGTTGGATGCTTAAACTCCTTAGCCAGGGCATTAAATATGAGAGCTGGGGTATCATGTGAGGACTTTATAAAACACTGGCTGGGCCATACGAGAGGTGCTGTGTGTAGTTACAGTCCCCACAATGCAGGGAGGATCTGACAACACTGGAGATAGTGCAGAGGAGATTCACCAGGGCTTGGCCTGGAATGGAGCTTTCTGATTATGGGAGGATTAAGAAATATTTGTTTTCAATAGAGCTGAGGAGGACATCATCGAGGTGTGTAGAATTGTGAGGGGGTCGAAGTGGTAGATAGCAAAAATCTTTTTTCCCTGCTGGGTTTCAGGTGAGAGCAAGGAGGTTTAAAGGGGATCTGTGGAGGAATCTTTCAGCCAGAGAGTCGTTGAAGTCTGGAATGCATTGTCTGAAGAGTAGCTGGAGGCATTGGTTCATACAGGAAGCATTTCAACAAATTGACAAGACACTGAAGGCTATAGATTAATGCAGGCAAATGAGATTATAGCCATACCGCGTGGAAACAGGCCCTTCGGCCCAACTTGCCCACACCGCCCAACATATCCCTTCTACACTAGTCTTACTTGCTAGCGTTTGGCCCATGTCCCTCGAAACCTGTCCTATTCGTGTTGCTGTCAGAGTTGGTATTTTTTTTAATATTTCAAAATAGACTTTATTCAAGTAATAAATATTTACAATACATCAACCGTGCGAAAAATCCATCCGACATTTTCGGAGGCTATACAAATTCTTCCATGCAGTCTATATACATTTTTCAAATTTTACTAATTAATCCCCCACCCGTGCCACTCCTGTGGCCCCCCGGCATGGGATACCTTCCCTTATTTTGAGGGGCGTCTCCACCATACAGTGCCCCCCATGTCCAGCAGCGGAAGGACCTTAGACTGTGGCCCTCCCCCACCGAGCCTTGGCGTTGGCTGCACCGAGCTTCAGTGCGTCCCTTAGTACGTACTCCTGCAGTCTGCAGTGGGCCAGTCGGCAACATTCCCCGACGGACATCTCGCTCTGCTGGGTGGTGAACAAAGCTCGGGCAGACCAGAGAGCGTCTTTCACCGAGTTGATAACCTTCCAGCAGCACTTGATGTCAGTCTCTGAATGTGTCCCTGGGAACAGTCCGTAAATCACAGAGTCCTCTGTGACAGAGCTGTTTGGAATAAAGCGTACCAGGGACCCTTGCATTTTTCTCCAGACTCTTTGGGCAAATCCACACTCTGCAAAGAGGTGGGCAACCGTCTCCACTCCATAGCAGCCGTCCCGAGGGCAGCGTGCGCTGGTAGTGAGGTTCCGATGGTGCAGGAAGGATCTGACTGGGAGGGCTCCCCTCACCGCCAGCCAAGCCAGGTCTTGGTGCTTGTTGGTGAGTTCTGGCGATGAGGCATTTTGCCAGACAAGCTGGGCAGTCTGCTCAGGGAACCACGCCACCGGGTCCATCGAGTCCTTTCCCTGCAGTACCTGCAGGACATTCTGTGCTGACCACTGCCCAATGGACATGTGGTCAAAGGTGTTGGTCCGGAAGAACCTTTCCACAGACGACAGATGGGGCGGCAGTGACCAGCTGACTGGCACGTTGCGTGGCATCTGCGCCAGGCCCATCCTTCGCAACACCGGGGACAGGTAGAACCTCAGCAGGTAGTGACACTTGGTGCCCACATGCCTTGGCTCTACACTCCGCCTGATGCAGCCACATATAGATGTGTAGAAGTGGTGGCTTGGGTATGATGGGCCGAAGTGTCTGTTTCCTGCTGTGACCTATTTGTATGTGGAACTACACTTCAGTGTGTGTGTGGAATTGTACCTCAGTGTGTATGTGTGGAACTATACCTCAGCGTGTGGAATTGTACCTCAGTGTGTGTGTGACTGTACATCAGTGTGTGTGTGTATCGCCTATTTACCACAGTTCTTCTCAATTCTGCGGGTTCGGTTCCACCGTGAGCCTCAGTCGCAGTGAGTCACTCAGGCCGTGGTCTCCCCGCGTTGGTTACACAAAAAGCTGGAGAAACTCAGCGGGTGCAGCAGCATCTAAGGAGCGAAGGAGATAGGCGACGTTTCGGGTCAAGACCCTTCGTGCACACGGAGGACGGTGGGGCTGGGACAGACCTGTCCGAGCTCCCATTCCTGGCGATGGCATCGAGTGAAGCGCGTCTTCGGGCGGGAGAACTGTGGCCCCGGAGCGAGAGTGTGGGAGCGGCCGGGGTGGGGTGTTGAGGGTTCCGGGACGACTGAGCGGGGACGCCGGGGAGGAGGGTTGCGTGTTGGCCCCATATTGAGCGGGCACCCCGGGTGGGGCAGTGTGTGGAGGCACCCCACCGCGGGTTGGCACTCACCCGGGGTGGGTAGGTGCAGGGTCCCTGGGTGGGTGCGTTGGCACCCTGGGGTGGGTACACTGGCATGCTGGGGTGGGTGGGCTGGCACCCTGGGGTGGGTGGGCTGGCACCCTGGGGTGGGTGGGCTGGCACCCTGGGGTGGGTACACTGGCACCCTGGGGTGGGTGGGCTGGCACCCTTGGGTGGGAGGGCTGGCACCCTGGGGTGGGTGGGCTGGCACCCTGGGGTGGGTGGGCTGGCACCCTGGGGTGGGTACGCTGGCACCCTGGGGTGGGCGGGCTGGCACCCTGGGGTGGGTACACTGGCACCCTGGGGTGGGTGGGCTGGCACCCTGGGGTGGGTACACTGGCACCCTGGGGTGGGTGGGCTGGCACCCTGGGGTGGGTGGGCTGGCACCCTGGGGTGGGTACACTGGCACCCTGGGGTGGGTGCGCTGGCACCCCGGTGTGGCTGTGTGCGGGGCCCGGGGTGGGTGCACGGACACCCCAGGGTGCGCTGGGTGCACGGACACCCCACCCCAGGGTGCAGCCCCGGCAGCAGCAGCAGAGTCGAGGGCGAGGGGCTGCGTGCGGGAGGGGCACGTGTGTGTGCGGTGAGTCTGCGCCGCACATCCCGTAGCGGAGATCCGTCACTCGCCGGAGAGCTGCGCCGTTCCGCAATAAGATGAGGACCGGGCTGTAGCGGCTCTCTCTACATCTCTCTCTCACTCTCCCTCCTCCTCCTCCTCCTCCTCCCCCCCAGCGCCTGTGCGAGCAGCCAGCGACAGCAGAAGCCGGTGGCGATGGAGACAGCGGCGGGGCAGCGAGCACAGAGCGGGCTCAACCTCCCGGGCACGGACAATGCAGCGGGCGGGGCGGCACCGCCACCGGCACCACCTGCAACAAAAGGTCAGTGTGGAGGCAGCCCCCCCCCCCCCCCTCCTCCTCCTCCTCCTTCCTCCCCTCCCTAAAGCCGGCGGAATGTTCTAGCAAAAAGACAGCGCGTTGCCGCAGTTTTGCTTGTCCGAGGGTCGGTGCTGAAGGAGACGCGGACTGAGAGGCAGATCCCCATCACCCGAGCCCCCCAAATCCGGCATCCGAGACTCCAGCCCCCCCCATCTAGCCCCACCCCAAACCCAAGCCTCCAGCCCCCCCATCTAGCCCCGCACACGAGCCCCCCAAATCCGGCATCCGAGCCCCCCAAATCCGGCATCCGAGACTCCAGCCCCCCCCCCCAAACCCGAGACTCCAGCCCCCCCCCCCAAACCCGAGACTCCATCCCCCCCCCCAAACCCAAGACTCCAGCCCCCCCCCCAAACCCAAGACTCCAGCCCCCCCCCCAAACCCAAGACTCCAGCCCCCCCACCCCAAACCCAAGCCTCCAGCCCCTCCATCTAGCCCCGCACACGAGCCCCCCAAATCCGGCATCCGAGCCCCCCAAATCCGGCATCCGAGACTCCATCCCCCCCATCTAGCCCCCCCAAACCCAAGCCTCCAGCCCACCCCCCCATCTCCACCGAGCCCCCCAAACCCCGCACCCAAGCCTCCACCCCCCCCCCCCCCCCCATCTAGCCCCGCGCCGCGCCCCAACACCGTGCGCCCGTTCCCACCCCAACACCGCCCTTTCTCCCCCCCCGGCGCCATCGCACCCCCTCTGGCCGCTTCTCCCCGGATCCCGCACCCTCCACCCACACCCGCGCCTCGCCCTGTCTGCACCGAGCCCACACCCTCCCCCGAGCCAGTTCCCACACCCTCTGCCCCGGCTCCCGCTGTGTTGTGCCGCCGCATAGAGGGAGCGCCACACCCCCACACGGGCAGGCAGGGTGGAGAGCGCTCCCCTACTCAAACCCGCCCACACCAAGAGTTGGTGCGGAGTAAGAGACAAAGGGGTTGACAGTAACAGGTAGCGTCGTCTTGTGTGCCCGCTCCCCGTCTCTCCAACTGCAGCAACAGAGGCTGCGGGCGACATCCAAATTCGTGAACAGCTTGGGTGTGGGGGGAAAAAAAACGAGCTACAGGGTTGAAGGAGTTAATTCTCCATCTCGCCCCTCAATTGTAGTCATTGATTGAAATTCGTGAAGCTGCCCATTGATGCGGTGTTTGTATAGACGGGGCTGGAGTAAACAGCACTGCACAGAGATGGCTGTGACTGTGAGGGCGGATTTGTACTGTGAATTCCTTTGTGCTACCACCGCCCATCACTACTGCATTCATCAAGCCAAGATCTGTATTCATCAACCCAGAGGGCGAAATTAAGGTTGACTATTCACAGTTGGGTGTCCATTCATCCACCAGTCAGTTCCTGGCGACCTTTAGTAATATAACGTCAGCTTTTTAGGTGCCTTCGGGGTGGTGCTGTTGGCAGAGCTGCTGCTCCACAGACCCGGGTACAAAACCAACCTCGGGTACCGTCAGCATGGAGGTTACACATTCTCTCTGTTCCCGCGTGGGTTTCCCCCGAATGACAGATTCCACTCGCAGTTCAAAGACGTGTGGGTTGGGAGGTGAATAGACATCTGTGAACTGCCTCTACTTTAGTCGAGAGAGGAGGTGATGAGGGAGTGTAGAGAATGGGGAAAAAAATGGGATCAGCATAGGACTGGAGTAAATGGGTGGTTGATGATCACTGTGGACTAGATGGCCTTTTCTATGCTGTACCTCTGTGACTGTGACCATTCAAGGGACCATGTTAACCTATTAATTATTAGTATTCACCCATCTGATGCATGTGAGGGCTCCAGGGAGCCCTATCTATACACCTCACTTCTACCTACCTTAAGCGTGTCCCCCCTTAACCACTCTACTCCAGGGATAATAGTACGAGTCTCGCCACATAAATGAACGTCTCCATCCCAGGCAATATAGAAACATAGAAAATAGGTGCAGGAGTACGCCATTCGGCCCTCTGAGCCAGCACCGTCATTCAATATGATCATGGCTGATCATCCAAAATCAGTGCCCCGTTCTGCCTTTTTCCCCGTATCCCTTGATTCCCTCAGCCCTAAGAGCTAAATCTAACATTCTCTTGAAAACATCCAGAATTGGCCTCCACTGCCTTCCTTCATATTCCTCATCTCAGTCCTAAATGGCCTACCCCTTATTCTTAAACTGTGACACCTGGTTCTGGACTCCCCCAACATCGGGAATATTTTTCCTGCATCTACCCTGTCCAATCCTCTAAGAATTTTATATGTTTCTATAAGATCCCCTCTCACCCTTCTAAATTCCAGCGAATACACGCCCAGTCGACCCATTCTTTTATCATATGTCAGTCCCGCCATCCCGGGAATTAACCTGGTGAACCTATGCTGCACTCCCTCAATAGCAATAATGTTCTTCCTCAAATTAGGAGACCACAATTGCACACAATACTCCAGATGCGGTCTCACCAGGTCCCTGTACAACTGCTCCTAAACTCAAATCCTCTTGCAATGAAGGCCAATATGCCATTAACTTTCTTCACTGCCTGCTGTACCTGCATGCTTACTTTCAGTGACTGATGTACAAATGCACCCAGGTCTTGTTGTACCTTCTCTTCTAATCTGACACCATTCAGGTAATAATCTGCCTTTCTGTTCTTGCCACGAAAGTGGATGACCTCACATTTATCCACATTATACTGCATCTGCTATGCTTCTGCCCACTTACCCAACGTATCCAAGTCACCCTGCAGCCTCATAGCATCCTTCTCGCAGCTCACACTGCCACCCAGCTTTGTGTCATCCGCAAACTTAGAGATTTTACATTTAATTCCCTCGTCAAAATCGTTAATGTATATTGTAAACAACTGGGGTCCCAGCACCAAGTCTTGTGGCACCCCACCAGCCACTGCATGCCATTCTGAAAAGGACCTTTCCTACTCTTTGATTCCTGTCTGTCAACCAGTTCTCTATCAATACTAGTCAATACCCTACCCCCAATACCAAGTGCTTCAATTTTGTACAATAATCTCTTGTGTGGGACCCTGTCAAAGGCTTTTTGAAAGTCCAGATACACCACATCCACTGGCTCTCCCTTATCCATTCTACTTGTTACATCCTCAAAAAATCCAAAAGATGAGTCAAGCATGATTTCCCCTTCATAAACCCATGCTGACTTTGACTAATCCCCTCATTGCTTTCCAAATGCACTGCTATAACATCTTTAATAATCAACTCCAGCATCTTTCCCACTACCGATGGATGGCTAGCTGGTCAAAAATTCCCCGTTTTCTCTCTCCCTCCTTTGTTAAAAAGTAGAGTTACATAGGATACCCTCCAGTCCACAGAAACTTATCCAGAATCGAGAGAAGATTGGAAAATGATCACCAATGCATCCATGATTTCTACGGCACCTCCTTGTGTACTCTGGGATGTAGACCATCAGGCCCTGGGGATTTATCTGCCTTCAGTCCCAACAGTTTACCTAACACCATTTTCTGATTAATGTGGATTCCCTTCAGTTCCTCCCTCCCACTAGATCATCGGTCCCCTAGTATTTCCGGGAGATTGTTTGTGTCTTCCCTAGTGAAGACAGAACCAAAGTACTCGTTTAACTGTTCTGCCATTTCCTCGTTTCCCATTAAAACTTCACCTGTCTCTGACTGTAAGGGACCTACATTCGTCTTCACTAATGTTTTCCTTTTTACATACCTAAAGAAACTTAAATAAACTTTTACAGTCAGTTTCACATATCTTGGTTAATGTCCTATGCACCTTCTCCAGAGCCGTCACATACCTCCTATAGCACTGTGACCAGAACTGCACACAATATTCAAACTGAGATCTGTCCAAGGTTTTACATAGTTAAAGCATAACCTCCCTACTTCTGTATTTGATGCTGTCATTAATGAAGGCCAGCATCCTATATATCTTCTTAACCAAGTTATATACCTGTGTTGCCACCTTCAAGGACCTTTAGACATGTACTACAAGGTCCCTCTGTTCCTCAATACTCCCTAATCTATTCCCTCATTCAGAAACAAGGGTTCTGAACTTAAAGAAAGGTAACTTTGAGGGTATGAGACGTGACTTGGCCAAGACAGACTGGCAAGTGATTCTTAAAGGGTTCACGGTGGATATGCAATGGAAGGCATTTAAAGACTGTATGGATGAACTACAACAATTGTTCATCCCAGTTTGGCAAAAGAATAAATCAGGGAAGGTAGTGCATCCGTGGATAACAAGGGAAATCAGGGATAATATCAAAACTAAAGATGAAGCATACAAATTGGACAGAAAAAGCAGCCTACCAGAGGACTGGGAGACTGAATGTCCAGCAGAGGAGGACAAAGTGCTTAATTAGGAAAGTGAAAATAGATTATGAAAGAAAACTGGCACAGAACCTAAAAACGGACTGCAAAAGTTTTTATAGATATGTGAAGAGAAAAAGGTTAGTTAAAACAAATGTAGGTCCCTTGCAGTCAGAAACTGGTGAATTGATCAGGGGGAACAAGGACATGGCAGACCAATTGAATAACTACTTTGGTTCTGTCTTCACAAAGGAAGACATAAATAATCTGCCAGAAATAGCAGGGGACCGGGGGACAAATGAGATGGAGGAACTGAGTGAAACCCAGGTTAGCCGGGAAGTGGTGTTGGGTAAATTGAATGGATTAAAGGCTGATAAATCCCCAGGGCCAGATAGGCTGCATTCCAGAGTACTTAAGGAAGTAGCCCCAGAAATAGTGGATGCATTAGTTCAAAACTCTTTAGATTCTGGAGTAGTTCCTGAGGTTTGGAGGGTAGCTAATTTAACCCCACTTTTTAAAAAGGGAGGAAGAGAGAAAATGGGGAATTACAGACCAGTTAGTCTAACATCGGTAGTGGGGAAAATGCTAGAGTCAGTTATTAAAGATGGGATAGCAGCACATTTGGAAAGTGGTGAAATCATTGGACAAAGTCAGCATGGATTTATGAAAGATAAATCATGTCTGACGAATCTTAGAGAATTTTTTGAGGATGTAACTAGTAGAGTGGATAAAGGAGAACCTGTGGATGTGTTATATCTGGACTTTGAGAAGGCTTTCGACCAAAGATTATAGAGGAGCAAGATAGGCCACTCCTCGGAAATTCAATGGACTGGTGTGTAGTACGTAACGGAACGTCACGGCCGCCATTTTGGCGGACTGCCTCCCCCCGTGTAATCCGCTCCAAAGCTACAGAGCAGTTGTAAGCAAAGATGATAGAGGAGCAAGATGCATTAGAAAGTTATTAGATTTATTTGTAATAGATCTTTACTTACCTCTCGATCTCTCTCTCCCCTCTCTTCTCGCTATCTCTCTTTATTCCCTCGATCTCTCTCTCCCCCTCTCGATCTCTCTCTCCCCTCTCTTTTCTCGATCTCTCTCTCCCCATCTTCTCCCGATCTCTCTCTCCCCTCTCTTCTCTCGATCTCCCTCCCTCCCCTCTCTCCCTCCCTCCTTCCCTCTCCCCCTCCCTTTTCCCCCTGTTCCCCCATTTCCCTCGCATCTTTCCTCCCCAGCCCCCATCTTTGCGTAATTTCCCTTGCATTGTATTGTGCAGCTTCCCTTGTATTGCTTTAACACACACTGTGCACAAAATTACAGGCACACACAAACACACATTCATATAAATATATGCTAGGACAGATAGAAGAGCTTATTAAAATCTTCTTACAAAGACCATTATGTAATTTATTTCTATCCTCTTTTGGGCCTAAGGCATAGCATGGCTGCCAACTCTCACACAGAGGGAAGGGAGAGAGATAGATCGAGAGGGGAGAGAAAGAGATCGAGAGGGGAGAGAAAGAGATCGAGAGGGGAGAGAAAGAGATCGAGAGGGGAGAGAGAGTGATAGAGAGAAGAGAGGGAGATCGAGAGAAGAGAGGGAAATAGCGAGAAGAGGGGATAGAGAGGGATCGAGAGGTAAGTAAAGATCTATTACAAATAAATCGAATAACTTTCTAATGCATCTTTCTCCTCTATAATCTTTGCTTGCAACTGCTCTGTAGCTTTGGAGCGGATTACACAGCGGGAGATCGAGGGACAAAGATTATAGAGAAGCCTAGTTTCCCAATGATGTTGACGCCATCGTCAACGCCATCTCTGGTCCGCTAATATGGCGTCGACAATCACACATGTGATACTACGCCTTTTCCACTGAGTGGCGCATCTTGCTCCTCTATAATCTTTGCTTTCGACAAGGTCCCACATAAGAGATTAGTATACAAACTTAAAGCACACAGTATTGGGGGTTCAGTATTGATGTGGATAGAGAACTGGCTGGCAGACAGGAAGCAAAGAGTAGGAGTAAACGGGTCATTTTCAGAATGGCAGGCAGTGACTAGTGGGGTACCGCGAGGCTCAGTGCAGGGACCCCAGCTATTTACAATATACATAAATGATCTGGATGAGGGAATTAAATGCAACATCTCCAAGTTTGCGGATGACACGAAGCTGGGGGGCAGTGTTAGCTGTGAGGAGGATGCTAGGAGGCTGCAAGGTGACTTGGATAGGTTGGGTTAGTGGGCAAATGCATGGCAGATGCAGTATAATGTGGATAAATGTGAGGTTATCCACTTTGGCGGCAAAAACAGGAGGGTAGTTTATTATCTGAATGGTGGCCGACTAGGAAAAGCGGAGATGCTACGAGACCTGGGTGTCATGGTACACCAGTCATTGAAAGTAGGCATGCAGGTGCAGCAGGCTGTGAAGAAAGCAAATGGTATGTTGGCATTCGTAGCAAAAGGATTTGAGTACAAGAGCAGGGAGGTTCTACTGCAGTTGTACAGGGTCTTGGTGAGACTACACCTGGAGTATTGTGTACAGTTTTGGTCTCCTAATCTGAGGAAAGACATTCTTGCCATAGAGGGAGTACAGAGAAGGTTCACCAGACTGATTCCTGGGATGGCAGGATTTCCATATGAGGAAAGACTGGATAGACTCGGCTTGTACTCGCTGGAATTTAGGAGATTGAGGGGGGATCTTATAGAGGCTTACAATATTCTTAAGGGGTTGGGCAGGCTAGATGCAGGAAGATTGTTCCCGATGTTGGGGAACTCCAGAACAAGGGGTCACAGTTTAAGGATAAGGGGGAAGTCTTTTAGGACCGAGATGAGAAGATCTTTTCTCACATAGAGAGTGGTGAGTCTGTGGAATTCTCTGCCACAGAAGGTAGTTGAGGCCAGTTCATTGGCTATATTTAAGAGGGAGCTAGATGTGGCCCTTGTGGCTAAAGGGATCAGGGGGTATAGATAGAAGGCAGGTACAGGATACTGAGTTGGATGATCAGCCATGATCATATGGAATGGCGGTGCAGGCTTGAAGGGCCAAATGGCCTACTCCTGCTCCTATTTTCTATGATTCTAAGACTCAGCTGTTCACAGTGTATGTCCTAGCCTCTAGTGCTCCAAAAATGCATCACCTCACATCTGTCTGTATTTAAGATAGACACAGAATGCGGTAGTAACTCAGCGGAACAGGCAGCATCTCTGGGGAGAAAGGATGGGTAACGATTTTGGTCGAGACCCTTCTTTAGAATGAGAGTCAGGGGAGAGGGAAACTAGAGATATGGAAAGGTGTGAAAACAAAAGATCAAAGCAGACGATGTTCAAGGAAGTGGTTCACTCCATCTACCATTTCACATCTTATTTGCTTTGATGGTGTTAAACAAATTTGTGGGGCAGGCAGCCCAACAGTTTGTTGCAGATCTTCAGTTGCTGTGTTTACAGAATAGCAGTGTTGGATTTCTCAGTGTAACCTTGTGCACTGTCTGTTTCACTGCAGCTTTCCCTATTGATCTATCGAGGTTGCTTGCAGCTGCCAGCAGTTAGCCCTGCAGGTATAATATCTGCAGTCAGCTCTCTAGTCAACATTCTGCAGGTGAGCAGCACCTTAACACGAGTGTTGCTACTTACTGAATGGATTCTGCAGTGTAAGGAGGGAGTGGGAGAATGTTTCTTGGGGGTCAGAGGAATCCGGGCAAGCTGGTGAAGAACAGTGCCAACACTGGGAGGTTGGTGGTACTGGTGACGGAGAAAAAGTGGTATAATGAGCAGGGCTGCTCTATGATCTTGTGAAAAGCCTATGATGCATTTTACTTGAATGCATTTCACCAGAGGTTGGACTTTGGTGATGTGGGGTTTGAAGCTGATGCTAATGTTCATTTATGTTTTGCATTTATAATTGCAAGTCACTTTGACTTTTTAACTTCCAGTGTTAGTGGTAACCAACTTGCCTGCCAGTGGCGGTTTCTCAGTTAATTAGGTGTTTTTCCCCAGAACTGGCATCTGGTAATTACTGTTGACTGAAGATTCCAAAATGAGTGCTTTCTCTTTAAACCACAGGGTGTGCGAGAGCAGTCTCTGTATTTCACCTGAGGGTATTTAATTGGAGTGCCAAGGTTGGAACTTGGTGAAGCAGGGGAATGAGGTGCCATGGTATTTCCCCAAAATATCAGAGTTGGACAAATAAGGAGCAAAGTGTCAGAAGCAGCCTGGAGCACAGTATGATAAACAGGGGGATAGGAAATGCTGCAGAGAATGCTTCGCAAGAAGGGGTGGATGGTAATGGGCAGCTGGAGCCAGGGGGAGCAGGGTGTTCTGTGTCCCCGCCGATATAGAAACATAGAAAAATAGGTGCAGGAGTAGGCCATTCGGCCCTTCGAGCCTGCACCGCCATTCAATGTGACCATGGCTGATCATCCAACTCAGTATCCCGTACCTGCCTTCTCTCCATACCCCCTGATCCCTTTAGCTACAAGTGCCACATCTAACGCCCTCTTAAATATAGCCAATGAACTGGCCTCTACTACCTTTTGTGGCAGAGAATTCCAGAGACTCACCATTCTCTGTGTAAAGAATGTTTTCCTCATCTCGGTTCTAAAGGAATTCCCCCTTATCCTTAGACTGTGACCCCTTGTTCTGGACTCCCCCAACATCGGGAACAATCTTCCAGCATCTAGCTTGTCCAACCCCTTAAGAATTTTGTTTGTTTCTATAAGATCCCCCCTCAATCTTCTAAATTCCAGCGAGTACAAGCCGAGTCTATCCAATCTTTCCTCATATGAAAGTCCTGACATCCCAGGAATCAGTCTGGTGAATCTTCTCTGTACCCCCTCTATGGCAAGGATGTCTTTCCTTGTTGGATCCCCAGGCTTTGTGCCTTCCAGAATGCCAGACCCGCTGTTATAAGCATGCCTGACTCTGGGGATGTTACACATTTTCAAGGATTCATTCAGAACATCTTTGAATCACTTTTTCCTGCCCACCTCATAGTCTTTTATCGTGGCTGCTGGGAGCAGTGAACCTATTTCAAAAGTCTGCTGCGGAGCAGTTTGTATCACTCGTTATCACCTTCTCCACAGCCAACAATAGACCATTGTTGGCTCTACCTTTCCTTGATCATTGTTGCTTGCTTCCATTTGTCCTTTTGCATATACCTTTCATTCATTTGTTCAATGTACCTTTTCGTATCTCTCGGTCCCCTCTCCCCTGACTCTCAGTCTGAACAAGGGTCTCGACCAGAAACATCACCTATTCCTTTTCTCCAGAGATGCTGTCTGACCTGCTGAGTTACTCCAGCTTTTTGTGCCTGTCAAAAATCTGTTGCAGAGTCAGAATACAAGGATTATCTCAGTGCTGGGGATGAGATACTGGCCTTGGAGAAAGTGGTTCAATCGTGAAGTGCATTTGGTTAATTTTGTGGATAGGACAATGGTGGTATCTTGGCAAAGGGTGTGGTGAGGGTTTAAATCTATGAATTGTTCAGGATCACTGCTGCTTTGTGCTGCGCTTGTGGCTTTGATCTTTCAACTCAGATGGCTAAAGGCATTGGTGATTTTCTTCATTGGCAATGCCTTCATTTCGAGGCGTTCCTGAGGTATGGGAGGCAGTTGCTGATTTCCAAGGACTAACAAGAAACCAACAAGAAATATGAGAGTAGACAGTTAGAACATTTACAGCTGTAGAGAAGGAATGAGGGAATCTAAGATAAACATTGGTCCCTTGGGCAAAGAGAGTTAATAATGAGAAATTAAGAAATGGCAGAGTTTGAACAAACATTTTTAGTCTATTTCTATGGCAGTGCATGGCAAACATTTTTAATCTATTTCTATGGCAGTGCATGGCAAACATTTTTAGTCTATTTCTATGACAGTGCATGGCAAAAAATGTTTAGTAACAGTGGCCGATACAGGAGCAAAGGGGAAGGTGAAATTCCAAACAATCTCAATCAATTGAAGAAAGTATTAGGCAAACTCCTGGGGATAATGGTTTGCAAGTCCCCCTATACCTGATGACCAGCATCTTGAGGTCTTGAGAGAAATTGCTGGAGAGTTGGTGGATGCATTGGTTGTGGTTTCCCCAAAAGGTTCCACTCGACTGGAAAGTGGTGAATGTAACCTGTTTCAGGAAAGAAACGAGAAAGGAAGCAGAAATAGCAGGACATTTTGGAAATCATAATACAATCAAGCAGGGTCAATGTGATTTTATGCAAGGGATGTAATGAGCAGCGTAACTAAAGCCAACAGATGGAGTGCATTTGGATTTCCAGAAGGTGCATGTGAAAGGATTCCTTCCTGGAGCTTGGGTTAATATGTTAGCGTGAGTCGAGGATTGGCACACTAACAAGAAACAGTTGGGATAATGGTCATTTTCAGGTTGTCGAGCTGTGGCAGTGGGATGCCTCGGGGGATCATTATCGAGACCTCAATGATTGACACTCTATGTTAATGAAGGAGATGAAAGGGACAATTGTACTATAGCCAGATTTACTAATGCTACAAAGGTAAGTGAGAGAGCAAGGTGTCTCGAAGAGATAGCAGTAGGTTGAGTGAGCGGGCAAGGGACTGCCACCTGGAGTACAATGGGAATGAATATGACGTTATTCACTCAAGTAGGAAGAGCAGAAAATAAGAGTGTTGTTTAAATGTAGAGACCTGGTGTTGTACTGGTGGGTGGGGGGGGGGGGGGGGGGTCTAGGGTCCTTGTACATGAAACACATGATCAGCATGCAAATAAATGGTGGGAAATGGAATATTACATTTTATTGCAAAGGAATTGTAGCAAAATTGTAGCCACGTTTTGCACATGTGTACAGGGTGCTCGTGAGACTGCACCTGAAGCACTGCCTACATCGTTGGTCTCCTTAGTTAAGGATGTGTTTGCATTGGAGACTGTGCAGAGAAGGCTCACACGTTTGATTCCTGGGATGAAGGGATAGCACGCAATACTACAGTTGAATTCTGACCAAGCTTTTATAAAGTTAGAACATAACATCTCAATTTCTGCATTTGGTACCCCGGTTAATGAAGGCCAGCACCCCATATGCCTTCATAACTATGTAACACACCTGTGTTGCCATTTTCAGGGATCTATGGGCTTGGACGCCAAGATCCCTCAGTTCCTCAATACTCCCTACCATTCATGGTGCATGACCCAAAATGCTCCAAAAATGCATTGCCTCATAATCATCGGGATTAAACACCATCTGCCTTTTCTCCACCTATTTCACCAACACCAGTACCACTCTGCAGACTAAGACCACCAAGACCACTCTTTCAACAACTCCACCAATCTTCTTATCATCCACCAACTTACTGAGCTTGCCTCCAATATCAGTCATTTACATACATTAGAAACAGCAAGGGTCCCAGCACCAATCTTTGTGGGACATTCACTGGTAACATGCAGGAACACAACCCACTGTCATCCCCCTCTTTATCTTTTGCTAAGCCCGTTTTGGATCTAATTTGCCAACTTGCCCTGGATCCAAAGGGCTCCTGCCTTTAGAACCAGTATCCCAATGCGGGACCTTGATAAAGGCTTTACTAAAAGTACCTGTGAATCACATCCACTGCCCTGCCCTCGTTGATATACTTTGTTACCTCTTCAAATAATTCAATTGGTTAGGTGGGATTATCTGTTATCTGTACTTCACTTGTGTCCAGGTAAGATTTACACACCTCAGCCAGAGCCCTAGCTTCCCTTGCCTCCTATGGCAACCGAGGATAAATCTCATCTGGTCCTGGGGATGTATCCACCTTTAAGCCCTCCAAGGCAAATACTTCCTCTTTAATATGGAGACGTGTACCAGACTCACCTTCCCCTTCATTGAGTGAAGGAAAGAAGTGTAGATGCTGGTTTAAATCGAAGGTAGACACAAAATCCTGGAGTAACTCAGCGGGACAGGCAGCATCTCTGGAGAGAAGGAATGGGTGACGTTTCAGATCGATTCAGGTTCGTGTTGGATCTGAAGAACACAGGCTGCGGGTTACACAGGTCAGGGAAATTGACAAGCAATTGCTTCGATCGGCACTTGTGCAATGATACTCTATTAAACAATGTAACAAACAGCCTTTAGTAGTTTTAGCTTGTAGTAATATCACATATTCACCTGTTAAAAAGAACGTCGTATTTGAAAACAACTCATTGTTTCATGGAGTGACCGATGGGTAGTTGGAGCGAATCCCTTACTCGATGATAGCGGCCAATCCGGACATTTCCTCTCCACCCTCCCCCATGGTGCATTACAGTGAGGGCTATCTGTAGCAATGTTAAATAGCAGAGCTGGCCCGAGGGCCTGTTTTCTACTCACTGCTGCACGGAGAGGTCGTCCCAACTCCAGAATTAAGGAGAGGAAGCATTTTTTGTCACTGCATAGGATTAAAGCAGAGTGGCTTGTGGAAATAACAGCATAAGAGGCAAGAGGATGCTGATCGGTACAATCCTTCACGAATGTCAAGTATAATTTGTCCTTGTGTGCTTCTATGAGCCTCTGTGCCTACAAATTCTTCTGTTGGCAAGATTTTTATTGTACCTGTCCCTCACTTATTTGTGCATATGATGATAAATGTGACTGGATTTGATTTATCTTGTCGTCTTAGAACTAAGAGCGAGCAAGAAGATCTAATAGAGAATTTTTAAAGCATGCAGGGTACAGATGCAGTAGATAGAGAGAAATTGTTGGAGCTAAGATCAAGCTTTAGGGGAGACAGAATGAAGGTGATGGGCCAAAGAGCCTGAGGTTCCTGGATAGAAAGATTTTGCCCTGTGGGTGGTGGGGACTGGAACACACTGCTGAGCGGAGGCAGGTTCACCCAGAAAGTAGTTTCAAGCAAGCTTCCTCACTCTTCATGTAAGATCCAAGATAGCCAACCAACATAAGCTTTCCTCTTGACCACCAGCCCATTCCAGGTGTTGAGCAAACATACCCAGAACTGCTTCTTCTGCATTAATATCCTTCTTTAAACAAGATCTCCAAATATGAGATCACCAGTTCCCTATATAACTAAAACATAATCTCCTTACTTGCAATAAACATAAATTATTTTTAGCTTTCTCAATTATAAATTGTATGTACCTGCAAACTAGCTTTTTGCAGATCATAGATTAGGACACCCAGATACCTCCCAGATAGGGGTGACACCGGACTAGCAGTTACTGGTGGAGCTGCTGCCTCACCGTTCCAGCAATTGGCTCATTCCCAACCTCTAGTGCTGTCTGTGTGGAGTTTGCACGTTCTCCCTGAGACTGTATGGGTTTCCACAAGTACTCCACTTTACTTCCACATCCCAACAGTATGTGAGTTGATAGGTTAATTGGCCTCTGAAAACTTACTCTGGTCAGTAGGTGAGAGATAGAATCTGTGTGGGTTTGATTGGAGTATGAAGTGAGTGAAATGGAATAGTGTAATTGGGTTCTTGATGGTCAGCACAGACTTGGTGGGCTGAATGGCCTATTAACCTGGTGTTTGACTCCACGATTATGATGCTTCAATTTTACCCTCACATTGTACTGTTTGCCAGATCCTAACCCAATCGTGTCCATTTTGTTGCTTGCTTGTATCCGCTTCACAACTTGTTTTCCCGCCCAACTTTGTGGTCAGTAAGTTTAGTGACAATACTTTCTGTATTCTCAGCCAAAGCCATTTACATAAATTATGAAGGTTGAAGCCCAAAACTGATTCCTGTTGTACACCGCTGGTTACAATGTGCCAATCAGAGAAAAGGCCAATTTATGCCTCGTGCTGCGTGTTCACTCCCAGTTAACCTTTTATCCACTGCAATTTGTTATCTCCTACAGCACAAGCTTGAATTTCCGCTCTAACCTTTGATGTGGCCTTGTATCAAATGCTTCCTGAAAATCCTAGCACATTCACTAGTTCCTCATTATCCACCTTACGCATTAATTCATCAAAGAGCTCAAATAATGGGTTGCACATGATTTCCCTTTCACAAAACCATGTCGACTGCCTCATTACCTTGAATTTTTCCAAATGTACTGCTATAATTTCCTTAATAGTGGCTACTCACATTTCCTCTCAGGGATGTTGTTAATTCTAGTATCCTACTACTGTTTTCTTCATTTTTTTCATAAAGGATTTATATTTTGTTATTTTCCAATGCAATTCTAGGAAATTTTGTACAATTAAATTTAATGCATCAACTCAGCCACTGTTTTGTTAAGATCCTGAGATGAAATGCATCAGGAATTAGAAACTTGTCAGCTCCATTCATTTGTTCTATACTGCTGCCCTGTTGATTGGAGTTTTCATAGAAACATAGAAACTAGGTGCAGGAGGAGGCCATTCGGCCCTTCGAGCCAGCACCGCCTATCATTGTGATCATGGCTGATCGTCCCCCATCAATAACCCGTGCCTGCCTTCTCCCCATATCCCTTGATTCCACTAGCCCCTAGAGCTCTATCTAATTCTCTCTTAAATCCACCCAGTGAGTTGGCCTCCACTGCCCTCTGTGGCAGGGAATTCCACAAATTCACAACTCTCTAGGTGAAAAAGTTTTTTTTCTCACCTCAGTCTTAAATGACCTCCACTTTATTCTAAGAATTTTCCCGAATGTCTCCCTTTCTTCTACTTCTTCACTTTTACTTATTTCTGACATTTAACTTGTATCTTTATAGTGAAGATGGGTGCAAAATAACCTTTTAGTTCAACTGCCATCTCCAAGTTTGTCATTTGATTTCACAGATTGTCTTTTTATTGTGCTTGCTTCAGTTGTGCCAGGCCATAATCAGTTCAAGATGATCACTCAATATTGAAGGTTCATTCAGTTGTTCTACGGAAGCATTGAACTTTAGTGAAGGATGGAACACTCCCATGCTGCAAAAGACATTGTGGAAGGGGAAGGAGCCCATCTTGTTTTGTGTGTGTGCCTGGGCGCTAAGATGGCAAGTTGGCCAAAACCTGTTGTTTTGAAGAGTTAAGTTCATTGAAGAATATGGTGTCCCACCGCAGTGCTTTAGTGCAGTAATACACGTGGAACAGTTGCAGATTCTGTGTGGGGTTGAGATGGATTGCAGGACACAGAGTATAGTGAAAGCTGAGGGAGATGTTGGGAGACTGCAAAGTTTGTGGAACCGTTGATTTGTGTATCAAGGGAGGTTTGCTGAGCGAGAGGAAACTGAGTTTCAAAGAACCATTCCATATGGCGCAGACTTTGGAGTTGGCAGTCAGGTAAGACCAGATCCTCTTTAGTCAGAGAGTTAACCTGTGGAACTCACTGCCACATTGGGCTGTGGAGGCCAAGTCAGTGGATATTTTTAAGGCAGAGATAGACAGGTTCTTGATCAGAAAAGGTGTCAAGGGTTGTGGGGAGAAAGCTGGAAAATGGGATTAGGTGGCAGAGAGCCATGATTGAATGGGCCGAATGGCCTGGATGGGCCGAATGGCCTAATTCTGCTCCTATAACTTGTGAACTTGTGATAGCACCCAACAATAGCTCAATGTGGTGACCAGTCTTGGCCAAGCTCTGTGACATCCTCGAGAGAGGTGAAACGCCCGAGGAGAAATGTTATAATTGTGGCAATGGGAACTTTGGGCTGACAAATGCAGATACGGGCCACAGTATCAATCAGCATTCATCATCGCCTAGTGTGAAATCCCTCTGGGAGAACAATAATAGGTTTTATCAATGTGAACTGAGCAAGCAGGGTGGTGAGCTTGATGGATCACATCAACTTAACCTCAACTCCATACAATCAGCATAAATGACTGAGGTGAAGGGACAGAGTGTATTGCAGCCAAACCCGTGAGAGGTGGAAAAACGAGTTGTGGGTGGACAGAATCTACAAAGGGATGGCAACAGGTTAAATGAGACAGATCTGTTAAATGGAGAATAATTGTGAGAAGTTAAGCTCATCCTCTTCCGTAAGAAGAAAAGAAAATCGGAAAGTTAATTAAATGGAGGGGCTCCAGAATGCTGCTGTGCAGAGCAACCCAGAGACACTTGGTCATAAAGTAGGTAGCATGCAGTTTACAGCAGGTGATTAGTGAAGGTGCCTGAAATGTTATTGCAAAACACTCAGTTATAGAAATAGAAACTTGCTATAACCGTGCAGAGTGCTGTCGAGACAGCTATTGCAGAAGTATATGGTTTTGGTTTCTATATTGAATGATATGCTTGCATTTAAGATGGTGCTGAGAAGTTTCACCAAGTTGATTCCTGAGTTGATATGTGAAGAGAGGTTGTGCTTGTTCTCACTACAGTATAGAAGAAAGGCGTGATCTCAGTGAAAAATGCAAGATTGATAGGATGGCTATGGAGAGAGTCTTCCCCCTGGAAGAGGCATCTAAAGCCAGATGATGAGTTCCAAATAAGGACCCTCGCATTTAATCAGAGATGAGGAAGGATTTCTTACGAGTGTCTGAATCTTTGGGATTCTCTATCCAATTCTCTATAGTTAGATAGTTAGAAGATCAGAGTGTCCTGAGAGTTTGGAACAGGCAATGCAAGTGGTCTGAGACCCACATCAGACCAGCATCGATCGTCCTGTTGGGGCCAAAACAGTCTGGAAGCTGCTCCTCCGGCCAACTGCAGCTTTTCTTTTGCAAAAGTGGACACAAAATGCTGGAGTAACTCAGCGGGACAGACAGCAACTCTGGAGAGATGGAATGGGTGATGTTTTGGGTCGAGACCCTTCCTCAGACTCTCTTCTCTTTTGCATCTATATGTCAGTACAAGTCGTTCACCTACTACGTGGATTACCTGTGAACTGTTCATTGAATGGAGAGTTTGCAAGTTGGAAATGTGAACGTGAATCGAGTTCCCACCCAGCAAATCCAATCCGCCTGCCTCCCAAACGGCCACTTGTACATACGGACTGTGCACTGGTCAGGTATTTTTAAGCTGGGAAGAACCTGTGAAATTGATGGAAGGTTAATGCTTTGGGAAATTAATCCTGCCCCTGTGTTGTGGATCAACTGTGCACAGTTGAAGTGACTTTGACCAGATGGCACACAGTGATGGCTCATCATCCTTCACACCTACACTGGGGAGACTTTAGACTTCAGAGATACAGCATGGAAACAGTCACTTTGGCCCACCAAGTCTGCGCTGACCAGTGATCACCCCGTACACTAGTTCTATCCTACACACTCGGGACTATTTACAATTTACATAAATCAATTATACTACAAACCTGGAAACTGGAGCACCCAGAGAAAACCCACCCAGTCGCAGGGAGAACGTACAAACTCTGTACAGGCAGCACCCGTAGTCATGATCAAACTACTGCTGAGCCATTGTGTCACCCCAACTTCATTATCATTCTCCCAATACTTGGGCCCAAATCATTAATATGCACAAGTAGCAAGGGACCTGAGCCCCATGGAACCCCAACGGTAACGGCCTTTAAGTTACAAACACACCCATCAGCCATTGCCCTCTGCTTCTCCCCAGGAGTGCTGTAAGGCAGCAACTCTACCATGGTGCCACAGTGCTGCCCTAAAGGAAAGGGCTAAGGAGGCGAGATGTGAGAGGTTGGGGAGTTTGTTGGGAGCAAAAGAAGGTTCCCTGTTCTCAGTATTCCTGGGTCCAGTTTAATAGGTCAACGTTGGCTATCCAAGAGAAGTCAAGACTGGGGTAAGATCAGGAGCATGAAGCCACCTGCGTCAGCTGCACCTGACAAAGCTTCATGAGTTCACTGGAGTAAGTGGACATGTTCATGATGTGGAGGCCAAGCTTCACCTGAAGAAGTTTGGCTCCACAGCTCTCTTCAAAGTATAGTCTACACCTTTTTGTCTGAAAGCGAAAGGTCAGGAGAGAGCTGGAGAGACTGAAGAAGCAAGAGCTGGTGAGGTTTCTTAAAGGGCTGCTGCAGTTGCTGTTGTAGCAAAGACTGATGGTGCGGTGAGAAGCTGTGAAGATACTAACTTAACAACCAATAGAGATGTACATCAGGAGTTAATGTTCACACACGGGGAGTGTAATTGTATGTCGGGGGTTAACCTTCACAGTGCGAGTGTAATGATACATCGGGGGTTAATGTTCACACAGGACTGCGAGTGTATGTCTTTTGGTTTAATTTAGAGAAACAGCATGGAAACAGGCCCACGACGACCAGCAACCCCCACACATTAATACTATCCCGCACACTAGGGACAATTTACAATTATACCAAAGCCAATTACCAAAGACAAAACCTGTACGTCTTTGGAGTGTGGGAGGAAACCGGAGCTCCCGGAGAAAACCCACACAGGTCACGTACAAACTCCATACAGACAGCACCCGTAGTCAGGATCCAACCCGGGTCTCTGCCGCTGTAAGGCAGCAACTCTACCGCTGTGCCACTGTGCCGGGGGTTAATGTTCCTCACTCCATCCCCAGTAGCTGAACGAACATCAGCTGCAGTTGAGTAAAGGCTGCGGCTGTGGGGAAATCTGACCCCAGGCCTCTGACTGGTGCTGGTCTCAAGCAACGTTAAACAATTTCACATTTTTTTAGGGTCTTTTGAAACAGCACTAAGGCCATCACTGATGTTGCTAATGCAGGACAAACAGCAGAGATGATTTTTCTGGGTGAAAATGGCAGATTTGTGCAGGATGTGTGAAAAGGGAGGGGTCTGGGTGTTACATGTGCAGAAATCACTGAAAGTTAGGAGGCACAATCCAGAGCCGGCCTCTGGGCCTCATCATTAAACCACAGATTAAAGAGCAGGCAATTTATATTAGGTTTGTATTAATCAGTAGCTAAACCACAGCTGGAGTGTTTAACCCAGTTCCCGTCACCACACGGAGAGATCAAGGGATACCAGTACACAACTCCCTGACATTGGCAACATGGGTAGATAGGGTAGGGAAGAAGGCATTTGCCCTCAGTCGGGGCATTGAGGACAAGAGATCATGTTACAGCAGTACAAGTCGTTGGTGAGACCGCATTTGGGCTATCGTGTGCAGTTCTGGTTGTCCTACTGGAGGAAGGATATCGTTAGGCTGGAAAAGGCGCATATGGGATTTACTCGGGTTCGAGGGGTTGAGTAACAAGAATAAGCCGTGACTTCTAACATTGTGGCATTTAATCATTTTTTGAGAGTTAATGTTTAGGAATTGATTCAGGAGTCAGGTGTAGTGCCATAAGTTGTATTTTTGCATATTTTCTTGTAATAAAAAAGGCCATTCAGCCCATTGAGTATTTATCGCCCATTTGGTTCAATTGCCCTGTTCCCTTTCTCTTTCTTATGCGCATTAATTTCCCTCCTTCAGCACGGATTCATTTAGCATCTACCTACAATTGGGGCAGTTTACAGGTGCATTCAGCATACCAACCAGCAAGTCTTGAGGATGTGGAAGGAAACTGGAGCAGCCTGAAGAAGTCCATGGAGAACGTGCAAACTCCACACTGACAGCACTAGAGATCAGGATAGCACCCGAGTCATTGGAGCCGTGAGGCAGCCTTGCTAATTGCCTAGTGGTTTGGAATTTGATTAATATTGGAGAGGGAGTTGTACTGATCTGGATTATTTCCCCTTGGGCAGCCTTCAGAGTCAAGAGAGAATTCCACTCTGATTTTGTGAGTTATCATGTGAAGCAGTTGACGAGGCCAATGTGGGAACTGCAAATTATTTTGTAGATGGTGCAGGAGCAGCCCAAGTCTGGGCGAGTAGTTTGTGAGATGGTCCACTCATCCTGCTGCTTAAGCTTGTCGTCTGTGTGCTCCCATTGCACGAGTTTCTCGGTACCATCTCACACGCTCTGCTCCATTTCAGGCAGTTAGTTATAGGCCAGAGAGTGCCAGGAGCCGGTGGTGATGACGCATCTTTTAAGGAAGCTTTGGAATGTTTAGCTTTGTCCACCTGGTAAGTTCTTCCTGTGACAGAATGCGGAATAAGTGTCAATTGCTGAATCTGTTACTCGGACCTTGGAGCTGTGGTGTTGGCCTATGGGAGGACGCTGATGTGGGTTTGCTTATTTTCCTAGTGCACTTGGAGATTTTGTGGATACAGCATTATTGGCTCATAAGTTCATAAGTGATAGGAGCAGAATTAGACCATTTGGCCCATCGAGTCTACTCTGCCATTCAATCATGGCTGATCTATCTTTCCCTGTCAACTTTATTCTCCTGCCTTCTCCCCATCATGCCTGGCACAATTTCTAATCAAGAATCTATCAACCTCTGTCAAAATATCCATTGACTTAGCTTCCACAGCCTTCTGTGGTGATGAATTCCACAGATTCACCACTAATAAATTCAGACTAAAGAAATTCCTCCTCATCTCCTTCCTAAAAGTACATCCTTTTTTTCTGAGGCTGATCATAATCATAATCATACTTTATTAGCCAAGTATGTTTTACAACATACAAGGAATACAAGTATGTTTTACAATTAAAAAAGCAACAAAACACACAAAATACTTTTTAACATAAACATCAACTGCAGTGACTCTGTGCCCAAGGCCTCTGGTCCTGGACTCTCCCATCCACTCTATCCAGGTGCTTCACTATTCGGTAAGTTTCAATGAGGTGTCCCCCCCCCCCCCTCATCCTTCTCAGCTCCAGCGAGTACAGGCATGGTGGCGTCAAACTGATCATCATATGTTATCCCAATCATTCCTGGGATCATTCTCGCAAACCTCCTCTGGACCCTCTCCAGCGCCTGCACACCCTTTTACAAATAGGGTGTCTTTCCTGTATTCCTGCTGTGGGTAGTTCAAGTCTCTGAGGCATATGGGATGGCTGAGGTTACTGCTCTGTAGTAGACTGTGAATTCTGCAGTAAGTCTGAAGCATCAGTCAAATGCTGTGCTGGTGAATTGAAGGTGGTAGTGAATTTCATCATTGATGTCTGACTTTACTGAGAGGTAGCTCCTGAAATATGGGAAGTAGTTGGCTTTTTTTATCAGGGTCTTATGAACCTTTATTGTCAGTGGGCAGTGTAGTGCTACAGGTACAGCTTGATAACGGACTTAATCTTGCGAATGTTGAACCAAAGCCAATCTCTTCTATGCTTCAATGAATGAGCCAACAATGGCTTGGAGCTCAGCCACCGAGCCTTGGCAAATGCAAGCGTCATCTGAATACATTTCATCCCCAGAAGGTGCAGGTCAGTGCTGGAAAGGTTATTGCTCTGGTTTGGATTGGTGAGGTACTTTGTTGTAGCATTGAATGGAACAGAAACGGGCACTTCAGACCACCGTGTCCCTGCCAACAAGCAAGTCCTTTCAATACTAACCCTATTTATCAGGACTTGGCCTGTGGCCTGCTCTGCTCTAGCAATGCAGCAGCTTGTCTAGGTCTTTCTTAAATTATGTGAGCGTCCCTGCTTCCAACATCCATGCCAGCAGTGCCCTCCTGATTTCAAACACCCACAGGTGAGAAACCCTTCCTCAGATTCTCCCTGAAGCCTCTTGACCTATTCTCTTTGGTTGTAGATATGCACGGGGAAACCTTCTTCACTAACACCTCTACCTATTGCCCCTCGAAATGTTGCACATATCTAGTAGGCCTCACCTCAGCTTCCTCCACTCCAAGGAAAGCAAACCCAGCCTCCCCTGTCTCTTCACAACTGAAATCTTCCATCCCAGGAAACATTCTGGCGAATCTGCTCTGCACCTTCTCCAGTACAATCACACCCTTCCTGCAATGTAGCAACCAAAATTGCATACAACTGTGGCTGGACTAAATTAAAAAAAGAAAAAAATGTACTATTACCTCAAAAGGATGCAAACTACTGGAGCAATTTGGCAGGTTAGGCAGCATCTCTGGAGAACATGGATAGATGACTTTTTAGGTCAAGATCTTCTTCAGACTAATTGTGAGGAGGGGGGGGGGGTAGAAAGCTGGAAGACGGGAGAGGCAGGACAAAGCATGGGAGGGGATAGGTGGACACAGGTGGGGTTTTTTTAAATAGGCAGATAATGGGAACAAAGACCAGAGATAAAAGCAGGTCGTGCGAGACAGGATTGAAGTTGTGGGGTTATGGGGGTGTGTGGGTGGGGGTTGCCACATATACCTCGTACTGCACTTGGGTAGCTTACAACCCAACTGTTCTGTTAACAAACAACAAAATATGACATCAAAATTATATATATATATAGTTTGGAGATTATTTGGAGGTTGTAGTGTTTAATGGACTAATGGTTGTTGGGAAGAAGCTGCTCCTGAACCTGGACGTTACAGTTTTCAGGCTCCTATACTTTCTTCCTTGTGGCAGGAATGAAATGAGAGTGTGGCCAGGGCAGTGTGGGTCTCTGATGATGCTGGCTGCCCTTTTTGAGGTAACTGCCCCTGTAGATCCCTTCGATGGTGGGGAGGTCAGTTCCCGTGATGGGGTATCTGATACCTGCCCCAGTTTCCCAATTCAGAGTGAGTTGTTGATGCTGTTTGAACAACAGCAAGGTTTACAGCTTGTTGTACCCATCTTCTTCCAGATTTCTCCCCTGTCTCAGATGAACCGGTTTCAGATGCATCTGAAGCAAAGACTTCACCATCATCCGAGGGTAAGTGCTCAATAACTTCAGTATCATCATTGTCCCCTTCTTATGCGACGTACAAAACTGCAGAGTCCCAACATCCTGGAACTGCCATTCATCTACAACATGAGAGCTGACAGCCCCCGTACAAAGGCAAAGTGCACAACAATGTCACATCCATTTAATTGCTTTCAAACACATCACCATGTTATGACCAGTTTTGGTCTCCATGGTATGGGAAATATGTTGTTAAGCTGCAAAGCGTGCAGAGAAGATTCACGAGGATGTTGCTAGGACTCGAGCTACAGGGGGGTGGGGGGGGAGGTTGAGCAAGCTAGAACTTTATTCCTAGGAGCGGAGGAAGATGAGGGGTGATCTTATAGAGGTGTACAAGATCATGAAAGTAATAGATCAGATAAATGCACAATCTTTTGTCCAGAGTTGCGGAATTAAGATCAAGAGGACATAGGTTTAATGTGGGGGGGGGGGGGGGGGGGGGATTTAATAGGAACCTGAGGGATAACTTTTTTTATACAAGGGATGGTTGATATAAGGAACAAGCTGCCAGAGGAGGTAGTTAAGACAGGTACTATCTTAACGTTTAAGAGACATTTGGCCAGGTACATGGGTAGGACAGGTTTAGAGGGTTACGAGCCAAGTGAACATAGATGGGGCATTTTGGTTGGTGTGGGCAAGTTGGGCTGAAAGGACTGTTTCCACTCTGTATGACTCTATGACTCTACGTCCAGCCTCTATCCTGTTCCCCAGATTAATTTCAGTTCACCACAGTCATCGCATTGGTCCAATCAAGATAAATCAGTTTCCCTTGTCTATTCCCTTGTTTTCCAGTGGATGACCTTGCTATTCACAGTGAACACAGCAATGATTCCCACTATTCCTCACTGTTTACCGGGATGCATTTGTAGCCTTCAGTCTGTTACCTGTAGACAATACATTTCTGTGTCTCGGTTGTCTTCCAATGAATTGCGTGCTCTCTGTAAACCCTCAGTTCAGGATGTTCCACCCAAACCTTTCATCTTCAATACAGTGATATATTCCTTCATTATAGTGATCTTCATTTGATGGTCTCCTCCACAGTGGAGTAACCCAACACAGATTGGGTGATTACTTTGTCGAGCTCCCGTGCTCTGTCTGAGGAGCAAATCTGAGCCTCTTGTGGTAATTCTACATCCCACTTCTTCCCCGCTCTCTTCCTCTGTGGCCTCTTGCGTTGCAGTAACCAAGCCCAACATGAGCTTGGGGGGAAACCACAGCCCTTCTGGGTTCTTGAATCTTCCGATTTTCGGTAATGTGCCCCTACCCGTCTGTATCAGAATAAGTCAATTCCTCTGGGACATCCATCTCTCAAATGAGCTCCCTTCTCTAAGCCTGGGCCAGCTTTCTGCCCACTTTCTTGCAGCTTTATATTTGTTTATATTTTTTCTCTCTTGCTGCCCTCATTTATCCATCAACCAGAATACTTTGTCCACAGTTTATCCCCATGCAGACCTGTCCTCAGCTTATCGAGGATATTTCTTTTGCCCCTTTCTACCCCACACTCTAATGCAACTTAAATCCAATTTATTCTCTCTTTCCCACTCGCAATGAGGAGTTTCAGCCTGAAATATGACTTTCTCTCTCTACAGACCCTGGAGGTCCCGGTCAACGTTTCCAGTATTTTCTATTTTTATTTCAGTCTAGTGCCTGAAGTTTTTTTTGGGAGGGGGATTTTGTAATCTTTAGGGTGTTTTCTAAATCCACACTGTTTAGTAGAATCCTCTTTATTTCTGTGTTCTTGTGTCCCATCTATACCCCACAGCTCACTTGCTCTGCATCTCGCCCACTCTTCAATGTATTCCATCAATATCCTGAGCTTCGGTGTGTTCCCGATGCAGCTCGGCCCAACATATTCTCTCATTACCCTACACTTCAGTGTGTCCTATGTCCTCCTACAAATGTGCCCGGTGGACTAGAGGCCCTGCACCCCTGCGCCACAGTTGGACGTTGCCCCATAGTAAAGGATTCCATATTCCTGCAACAACCAACTCCCCCATGCACTTTCTCTATTCTAATTACATATGCTCCCTCTAAACATTGCTGTAATGTCCACGACAATGCAGGGTCTCAACCCAAAACATCGACAATTCCTTGGAGACACTTCAGTCTGAAGAAGGGCCCCAACCACAAACATCATCTGTCCATTTCTCTCCACAGATGTTCCTCAAACCGCAGAGTTCCTCCAGCAATCTGTTTTTATTTCCTCTGCTTCCTCTATGTTCAGTATGTTCTCTCTCTTCCTGCTATTTAGCACACTCCTGCAACATGTCACCGTTCAGCGTGTACCATTTAAACCAGCTTTAGGAGCAGGAATGGGCCATTTCCCCCTTCTAACCTATAGATTCTAGCCCATTGATCTAAAGTATTGATCAAGCTGATCTTCTACCTCGGCTCCATTTTCTGGCACCATCTGCAAATCCTGGGATCACCATGGAATCTAGAAACCTACTGGTCTCCATTGTGAAGGGACACTGCCTGAGGCTCCACATCACCGAGGGATGGAGAATTACAGAGACTCACCAACCCCAGATGAAGACAATAGTGATTGATGTAAAAACAGAAAACCTTAAGGAATGAGCAGAGCCAACGTGAATTAATGCAAAGAAAACTCAGATACAATTAATCTGGTGGTGTTTCTTTTGAGGCTATGACCAGCGTGTTTGGATTTTTGGAAGGTTTTCAATAATGTCCCTCACAGCAGATTGGTTAATAACGTTAGAGCACATGGAATTGGGGGCTAATGTACTCGCATGCATAAAGCTAGAGGCCTGACAGGTATGACAAATTAATTCTGAGCAATAAGGATGTGGGGCTGGGACATAGTAGCTAAAGGGGGGGTTGTGAGACAGGACTGGCGTTAATGTTCCAGGATACAGGTGCTTACAGGCAAGATAGAAGTGGGAATAAAAAAGAGCATTTCTTTACTCACAGGTAGTAATCCGGACATTACAACCTCAAGTGTCCAGCTCTTTACCCTTCCACCTAATTACACAAACCCATGTTGCAGGACCTTATCTGTCTTTTTATCTGTTATTAATACCAATATGTACCATGACCTTTGGCTGATCAAGGAGAGCTACTTTGAAACATCATTGATCCTGGCAGCAGGGATTAATTCCCTGCCACCATAACTCGTAATCATTTTCTCCACTGTAGTCCAGCGGTTTTAACGTGGGCTATTGCTGCCTTTCCCAAGAGTATCCAAAATGCCCACCTGATTGATAGTCCTGAGTAGCCCTCCTCACGAAAGGTCCAGAGTGGGGACGTTCACTGGTGATTGCACAACGTTCAATTCCCAACCCTTCAGCAAATGAAGCAGTCCATGTCAGAAGTGTAGCAAGACCTGTGGGACACTCGGGCAGGGGCACACACATGGCAAATAATATTATTGTATTATTGTATTCGTATCTTGCATTTTCTAAAGGGGAACCTGTTTGGCCTGCAGACTGAAATCAGGCTCATTTCTCCACTTGCTTCCAAATCATTCCCCTATTTCCCCCACTTGTCCCCTCGTCCGGCAACGATTTACAATGGCCAATTAACCCAACACAATGGGCAACACAATGAGGTAGAGCTGCTGCCTCGAAGCTCCAGTGACCATGGTTCATTCCTAACCTCCAGTGCCATCTTTATGAGTTTGCTCATTGTCTGTACCCAATTGTGGACGGACACCGGACCTCACTTGGTTACAGACAATGAGCAAACTCATATAGATGGCACTGGAGGTTAGGAATGAACCATGGTCACTGGAGCTTCGAGGCAGCAGCACTACCTCATTGCGTTGACCATTTGTACCAGAAAAGTACCAGAGAAATACCCTTGCCATGAAATAAAAAATCTAGTTTACTTTTTACTTTAATCTCAGATTGCCCCACCATTAGTATCCTGGGGTTTGTTGAGGAGAAACTCAGCTGGAAGTAAATCTGGTGGCTCCTGGAGCAGATCAGAAGCTGGGTATCCTGCACTTCCGAATCCCCAAGCATTTCCACCAACTGCAAGCCTCAAGCCAGGAATTCTGGACGTGCAGCTCTAACAATTCTCAGGAGGATGACCATCATCTAGGAAAAAGTAGCTAGTTTAATTTCCACACAGTTGCCCACAATATACATTCTCCGACTCCATCCCCAGTGCATAGTGGCTGCAGGGTGAACCATCCACAACAGATCTACATCAGTGAGACCAAGCGGAGGCTTGGCGATCGTTTCGCCGAACACCTCCGCTCGGTCCGCAATAACCAACCCGACCTCCCGGTGGCTCAGCACTTCAACTCCCCCTCCCATTCCGTATCCGACCTCTCGGTCCTGGACCTCCTCCACAGCCAGAGCGAGCAACACCGCAAGTTGGAGGAACAGCACCTCATATTCCGCTTGGGGACTCTGCATCCTCTGGGCTTAAACATTGAATTTTCTCAATTCTGTTAACCCTGGCTGCCTCCTCCCCTTCCCACCTCTCCCTCAGCCCTCGGGCCCTGGCATTCCTTCTCTCTCTATCTCTCCCCCACCCAAGTCGCACTAGCTTCTCATTTTCACAGCTTACAATGGCCTGTTTCCTTTATCATCGATACTTTTTTGCATCTTTCATTCATTGTTCTTTATCTCTCTACATTACCATCTATATCTCTCGTTTCCCTGATCCCTGACCAGTCTGAAGAAGGGTCTCGACCCGAAACGTCGCCTATCTCCTTCGCTCCTTAGATGCTGCTGCACCCGCTGAGTTTCTCCAGCATTTTGTGTAACCATCAACAACAGACGCTGCCTAAACTCGCCCAGGTGACTGGTTTGTGAAATAAGACACAAAATGTAATTGTGATTATTTCTCAGTCAAATTGCACCTTTCAGGAAATTCAATTGAACACTTTTGATTACAAATTGCACTTGCGTGAAGATGTGGTTTTCATATCAATATGTGTGGAATTATATAATTCCCCATGTGACTTTACTTCACTAAGAAGAAGAAAGGCAGCAGGCACTTAGGAACATCGCCACCTAGAGGTTTCCCTCCATCTTGCTTTAGTTTAGTTTAGAGATATAGCGTGGAAACAGGCCCTTCGGCCCACCGAGTCGATCCCCGCACACTAACACTATCCTACACACACTAAGGACAATTTACAATTTTACCAAAGCCAATTAGCCTACAAATCTGGGGTTACACAAAAAGCTGGAGAAACTCAGCGGGTGCAGCAGCATCTATGGAGCGAAGGAGATAGGCTACAAATCTGTATGACTTTGAAGCGCGGGAGGACACCAGAGAAAACCCACACAGGTCATGGGGAGAGCGAGCAAACTCTGTAGAGAGAGCACCCGTAGTCAGGATTGAACCGGGCCTCTGGTGCTATAAGGCAGCTACTCTACTGCTGCACCTACATTTATTCTGCACTGCTTTCTAAATTTATTGCTGGACCTTTATTATTGCCATGTCTACACCCTGGAACTCCTGCCCCAACAGCACTGTGGGACTCTCGACGATAAAGACTAATGGATGTAACTCATCCAGAATGTGACTCATCATCACCTTCTCACCAACAATCAGAAGCACAATATAATGCCTGGTTTGCCAGTGATACCCAGACACTAAAAAAGACAAAAATGCCTCATTGTTCATTTTCTGAACAGTGTTTCTTTCTCTGATTTATTCCTACATGTGTCTGGGTGAAATTCTGTGATCTCCTGTGTTTGAAAATGGACAGATTCTGCTCACCTGGCCGCAGGCTCCTTAGAGACATCATCTCAACCAGCTGCTGCAGGTAAGACTCCCCACACCCTCCTCCCCACCCTTCGGGCTGCTAGTGTCAGTGACATAGGGTCAAAACATACAGAAGAAGCTAAAGTTCCCGATAGTTTTTTCAGCGAGGGTTGCAGAATTTAGAAGTGTTTTGTCCACCTCGGCATTAATGCCAGATATGCCAGCTCCGTGTCTGAGAGCTATATCGCTCATCTTTCTGAAAAGCTTGTGGTGTTGTGACGAGACTGTGAATGAACAATCGAGAAGCATTCGATGCCTTGAGTGGACTAATTTTGCTTTCTTCATCGGAGTAGCAGTTTGTACAACTCAGAGCACTGTGGACAGAGGCACAGCAAGTGACAATGTGGACACATCCAGACAGAGTCAGCAGCTTGTATGCTGGGCACAGCAGCATTAAGTCACTGACTTAGTGAGTAGATCTATTGGTCACTGATCCAGAGGCATGAGTTCAAATCGCATCACGCCTTTCGAAGATTTAAATTCAAGAAATTAAATCTCTTCTCAGTGAAGAAAGATAGTATTTAAAGGTGGTCTTGGTAACGGCAGCCATGGACTTGCTAAAATGCTGTAAAAACCCACCTGGTTTACTCAGGCTCTTTGTGGGAGAAAACCTGCTGCCCTATACATGACTCCAAACTTGAATGTTATTGAGGGATTAATACAGAGGTATCCACAGCTATGTCAATGATTTTTAAAAAACTAACACATATGTGTGAGCCTGCTCCAGAAGAACATCCAGGAAAACAGTTTATATTATTCTGGTGCTTGGCCTGATTGGAATGCTGGAGCTAATCCAGGCAGGCTGGCTACTGGTTAACATGGTAACCCACACAAAGGACGCCGCTCCATAAAGTGGTGACCGCAGGTGAACCTAGGAATCCCTTCATCATACAGCTTAAGACAACTTTAAGTGGGGAAATGTACTGTACCTAGTAACAGCATTTAAGAGGCATCTGAACCGGTACTTGAATGAGCAAGACACAGTGGGCCGGTGGGCCTGTTTCTTTGATGTACAACTCTGTGACTATGGGTTCTGGTAAAATTAGACAAATTGCAGAATTTGGGTAATTTCTCTGCTGTTTCATTATTCCCAAGATAATTATTTCCATCTCAGCTAAAAGAGACACGTATTAACCAGATTTCCTTTTTCTTTTTAATCATTTATAAAAGCTCTGAAGGTCTGTTTTTATCTTTCTTCCCAACTGACTCTTTTCCTTCTCAATTTCTCAATTTCCCTTTGCTGAATTTTGAAATGTTCCCCACTTTCCTGGTGCTACTGCTCTTTTTGATAACATTATATGTATTTTCCTTTCATACAATACTATCCTTAATTTCTATTGCTAACTGCAGCCAGATGATTTTTTTCCTTTTTAGGTTAATTGGCAATCAAGTGATTTCGGTAAACTACATACTTATTTGTTCTGTTTGTTAGCCTTTGCTTGTTAATTTTAGACTTCGGAGAAACAGTGTGGAAATAGGCCCTTCGACCCGCCAGGTGCCCACTGGCCAGCGATATCCCTGTACACTAACACTATCCTACACACTAGGGGCAATTTACAGAACCCAATTAACCTACGAACCTGTACATTTTTGGAGTGTGGGAGGAAACTGGAGCACCTGGAGAAAACAAACGCTGTCACAGGAAGAACATACAGACTCTGTGCCAACAGCACTCATAGTCAGGATGGAATGCAAGTCTCAGGCGCTGTAAGGCAGCAACTCTACCATTGCACACTGTGCCGCCCACGTAACTGTTGTACGTTGGACTGTAATTTCTGAATCTCCCATAACCAAGGTGTCCAGGGTTGATACCCGCTGAGTTTCTCCAGGCCTATTTCCTTCGCTCCATAGATGCTGCTGCACCCGCTGAGTTTCTCCAGCACTATTGTCTATCTGCAGTAGAGGTGCAAGTTTTGGCAGGGTGGGGCAGGTCACGGCTAGCATCTGTGGGAGAAGGGTGCATGTTATCCAGAACAGTGCACAGGGCAGAGGGGAACACAGTCCTTGGAACAGTGTTAAGAGGAGAGGGGGAACATAATCCCTGGGATAATGCTCAGAAGGAGGGGGAGAATGTAATCCTTGGAGAAATACGCAGGGGAGAGGGGGAACTTAATCCCTGGAACAGTGCACAGAGAGCGGGAATATAATGGGAATATAATTCCTGGAGAAATCCGCAGGGTAGTGAGGAAGCATAATCTCTGGAGCAGTGCATGGTGTGGGGGGGGGCATATCCTCTGGAGTGCGTGAATGAAAGAGACACCCCTGGGTCTAGTCGCCCGGTCCGAACACTGGGTGAGGCAGCGGCAGACACCGGAGAGGGTGGGAGGGTGACAGTGGCCGGAGGGCCTGTGCAGAGAGCAGGCAGATCACTGGAGGGAGGACCATGGCAACAGACCTCAGCACTGACTACGATACAGGTGGGGTGGGAAGTCCTCTTCTGGCCCTGGATAATACCTTCAAGCCAAGTCAAGTTGAGAGTGTTGTCCCATGCACCAGTACGGTGAGGTACAGGTACATTGTTTGCAGCAGCATCACGGGCCGTACACAAAAATGTCAATTATACATAAATTTCATACAAATTCTCCAAGGCTGTGAAAAGAAAAGGACTGCAAAAAGCAAGATATCTGCACCTAACACAACTGGAAAGCTAATCCGTGATCGTGCAATAGGTGGGCCATAATGTTTTGCTGCTGAGGTACCATTAGGGATGTGAGGGTCGGTTCAAGAACCTGACAGGTGTAGGAAATTACCTATTCTTGAACTAGGTGGGGTGTGACTTCAGGTTTTATACCTCCTGGCCAATGCCAGAAGCCAGAAGCGGGCATGGCCCAGTGGTGGGGATCCTTGATGATTGATGCTACCTTCATGAAGCTATGCTTTGGATGGTAGTGATGGCTGTGCCCGTGATGGACTGGGTTGAGTCCACCAGACCTTTGTGTTCCTGCCATCGGAATTGCCGTACCAGGCAATGATGTGACCATGAGGATTCTTCCTACAGTACATCTGTGGAATTATGTTAGCGTATTCAGTGACAGACTGAATCTCTTTACACTTCTAAGGTGTTGGTATGCCTTCTATGTGATTGCATCAATGTTCTGGGCACAGGACAAGGCATCCACCATGTTAACGCCCAGGAATTTGAAGCTGCTAATTCTTTCCACCAACGAAAACGGGCACGGGGTCACCAGACATCCCCTCTCGGAGTCTGACATCGCCACACTTCCTCCACATCCGTGCTTCCTCTTCACTTCTCATCTCCAAAGCAGCCGGTGTGAATGACAAGCGGAGGTAACTTTACTGACTCAGTCCTCTCACAGAGCAAATGGGCCAGTGGCTGTGAGCTGTAAGAGATCGTGAACACGTTAAAAAAATGAAAGGAGTGGGCCATTCACCCCTTCAAGCCTGCTCCATCGATCATTGAGATCACAACTGGTCTTCTTCCTCTGGGTCATTTTTCTGCTCCATCCCCAGGTACCCTGAACAATCGATTTCTGTTTTGGATAAACCTGATGCTTGAGATTACACAGATTTCCAGGTTGGAGGTTTGCTGCCATCTGACTAAGACATTTCTCCTGATTTAAGTCCTCAATGTCTACCACTTACTCTCAAAATGTGTCTGCGGTCTTGAGCCAGGGGAAGCATTCTCCCTGTATCTTGCTTATCAAGCCCTTTAGTTATTTTATGCTTTTTGATAAGATTGACTCATTATTCTAAAGTCCATGCAATACAGTCCCAGTCTACTCAATCTCTCCTCACACAGCAATCCCACCATCCCAGGAACCAGTCCAGTAACTCCTTCTGTGGCAAGTACATCCTTCCTTGGGTAAGAAGACCAAAACGGTTTACGCATCCCAGATGCGGCCTCACCAAACCTCTCCACAATTGCAATAAGACCTCTTTATTGCTGTATTCAGATCTAATAATAAAGGCAAATGCACCTTTCACTCTCCTAATCGCATGGTGCACCTGCATGCTGGCCTTCGGTGAACTGTGTATGAGTACCACAGGTTTCTTTCAAAATCCACAGTTAACACACACTCTCTGCTTGTCTGCTATGTTCACCAACAAGGATATGCTAACGCATCTTCCACATTATGTTCCATCTGATGTTCCCATCCAGATTCTCCTTGTCACCATTAAACCTTTACACTCTCCACACTGCTCACATTCCCACCAGTTTAGTATTGCCAGCAACCCTGGAATGGTTACATCTTCAAATAATGAGTCAAACTAGTTTTCCCCTTAACTCCATGTTGTCCCCGTTAAATATTGTCCTTCCTTTCAGGATGTTCTGAATTACATTGTCCATAAATTATAGCATTGACAATTTTACAGAAGCTAATTCAAGGTTTTAAGATCAGTTTATTGTCATGTGTACCATTTAAAGTCCAGTGAAATTTGAGTTCCTACGCAGCCATACTAAGTGAAAAGCAACAAGACACACAGCCACAGTGGATTCCACATTCCTCACTGTGATAGAAGGTAATAAAGTTCATCTTCTTCCCCTTTTTTGTTCTCCCGCGGTCGAGCAGTCAAACCATCTGCAGTCGGAGCGATCAAAGCCCCCGCAGCCAGCGGTCGAAGCCCCCGTCGAGGTGATCAAAACTCTCACGTAGGGGCGGTTGAAACTCTCTCCGTGGCATGGAGCTCCCGAATCGGCCTCTTCTTACCAGAGACCGCGGGCTTCACGATGTTAAAGTCCACAGGCCCCGCGGTTGGAGCTTTGATCCCTGGCAAAGGGATCACAAGCTCCGCGATCTTAAAGTCCCGCAGACTCCCACGGCTTGGAGCGTCGGGTCGGCCTCCAGGAAAGGCCGCCAACTCCACGATGTTAGGCCGCAGTGCGGACGGAGATACGAAACGGGAAAAAATGGCATCTCCATCGAGGTAAGAGATGGAAAAAAAAGTTTCAACGCCCCCACCACCCACATAAAACAAACCAAGGAACACTAAAACATACTTTTTAACACATACTAAGAATAACAAAATTGAAGAAAGGACAGACTGTTGGCGATTTTCAAACTACAATCTACGTTTTTGGAGTGTGGGAGGAAACTGAAGCACCTGGAGAAAACCCACATGGTCACAGGGAAAACATACCAACTCCATACAGACAGCACCCACAGTCGGGATCTAACCCAGGTCTCTGACGCTGTAAGGCAACAACTCTACCGCTGCGCCACTGTGCTGACTGTGAGTGGGAAAACGGTTAACTGCAATTGATTGTACAAGGGCAGAAAATGCTGGGAAAACTCAGTATGTCAAGGATCATCTATGGAAAGAGAAATGGTCCACACTTCAGGCCTAGGCGTTATTTCGGCAAACCTCTGTCTGGTCCATTCTCAGCCTTCTTCATTCCCAACCACCCCAGAACCTGAACTCCCTGCGCATCTGAACTGCTTCACCCCAGACAATGTCCTGATGAGTCTCCCTCTCCAGTGCAATCAATCACATCCCTCCTGCAGTGTGATGACCAGACAGACCTGCACTCAATACTCCAGCTGTGGCGTAACCAATGTTTTATGAAGTTGTTCCATATGCTCCCACTGTTGCATTTCCATATCCCACTTAATGAAGGCAAGTATCTCGTATCTTCACCACTCTGTTTACCCAGGCTGCCACCAATCTCCAGTTGAGTCAGGGCCACATCTTCCCTTGTGAACGGGTGAGAATCCATGGTGTTTTTTTCCCTGTTTTTAGCTCCAGAGCCCGTCACAGGTGAGGGAGGAGTCAAGCCTCAGGCGGCTTCCACCAAGGGCAAGATGCAGGTGAGAGTCGGGTATTGGCCCAGGGCTGATCCATCAACACATGCCAGCAACACATCACCATCCAAATGTTTCATTTGCTATTTTTTTAAATTATGTTTTGTTTTAAACCATTGTTTTATTTGGTTCATGGAATCATCTTTTGTGTTGCCATTTTTGAATTTTATTTACATGTAAAGGTCTTCACATCTACATCTGCAAAATCCTCAACAGCTAGGGCCCAGGCTGCTGCCAGCTCTAAGAGGGCCATTAAAGCTCCCAGTGCCGGCAAATCTATCGGCCCAGTCGCCAGCCCCAAAAGACTCCTCTCCTCGATAAACCATGGCGGCACGGGTGCTAAAGTGCCGACTGCAAAGGTAAGGATCATATCACGGCTTTGTACTGACAAAGCTCTAGGGCAGAGATCTGCCGGCCAAGCAAACTCCACAGCTCAACTTGCATTCTCGGCGTTTCACGTGCCGTTCATTCCTGCCAGTCGCACGGCAGATATAATCATTCATCTGAGCTCCATATTTATTCCATTGGCCATTGCATGTTGTTGCAGCATTATCTGGAGTAGCACAGCTTATGATCGCCCGGCTTGTTCGACGTCCTGGCTACCAACCTGTTTCCATGGAGAAGTGTGCAGGAAGGAAATGCAGATGCTGGTTTATACCGAAGATATAAAATGACCGACACAAAATGCTGGAGTAACTCAACGGGACTGGCAGCATCTGGAGAGAAGGAATAGATGAAGAAGAAACGCTTCACCAAGTCCTTTTCTCCAGAGATGCTGCCTGACCCACTGACTTACTCCAGCATTTTGTGTCTATTCGTGGGAAAGTTATTGTTTAGTACACAAGGAGTAGCAATCCTTACATTACCCCTGATTTCAGGTTGTCCAATCTGCCCCCAGTCATCATGCCAATTCATGGTTATTGCCCACATCATACCGTCCCTTCAGCTGTCACTTCTTGCCATTAAATCCACTTTGTTTACCCCTCACTGTCTCCAAATCCTTTTCAATGCTGATCACCTCCCCCCTGAATTCCCCCAATCTCTCCACCACTCACTCTTTCATCCCACTCCCTTGTCACACAACCAAATCACTCTCACCTTCAACTCTGCTCTCTCATCACAGCCTTTCCATAACCATCACCTTTTCTCACCATCATTCCTCCATAAGACATAAGAGCAGAATTTGGCCATTCGGCCCATCAAATCATCTCCGCCATTCATCCATGGCTAATCTATTTATCCCTCTTAGCAGCTTTCTCTTTCTCTTGCCTTCTCTCATATCCTTTGATGCCCTCGCTGATCAAAAAACCTATCAATCTCCCCTTTAAATATGCTCAAAGATTTGGTCTCCACAGCTGTCTGTGGCAATGAATTCCACAGATTCACCATGCTCTGGCTAAAGAAATCCCACCTCATCTTATTTCTAAAGGTACGTCCTTTTATTCTGAGGCTATGACCTCTGGTCCAAGACTTTCTCACTTCCTCCCCCTTCAACTTCCCCTTTTGTTCTGGTTCACACTTCTGCATTCTGTTACCCACCCACCATCCCAGCCCGGAACTCTCCACCCTATCATTCACCCCTTGCGGTAACCCCTCGCTGTCACTCCTTGTCCTTCATTGCAAGTCCTCTCCACCACTCCTTGCTATCACCATCACTCCTCATTTCTCACTGCCTCGCCCACACTCTCCTCCGTGGCCCTGTTTACCCACTGGACAAGCTGCAAAGTTGTTGCCCCTCTCATCATCCGGCGGAGACTGTGACGGAGGCTGTCCTGCTCTGGTCAGTGTTAAGACGCTGAAACCGTGTGGTGGATTTGGTGTAAGGTGCCAGGCCCTGCCCTGATGCCAATGTGCCGTGTCTCTCAGCCTCGTGACTCCGCGCCGGAGGTCAGCAGAAGTCGACTGCCAGCAGCCAAAGGGTCCAAAGCCACAGCCAGACCGGCGGCCACTCAGAAGGAATCTAGTCACTCGCCAGACCACCGACGGGCCACAGGTGAGAGGATGACACTGAATAACAGGGGACTGTGGAGCACACTGTGCAGACGGGACCAGCCTGCAAGGGTCAGAGTCATACATTGACCTTTCACTCTCAGACTAGGTTCTGATGGTCATATGTGTTCAAGAAGGAACTGCAGATGCTGGAAAATCGAAGGTAGACAAAAGTGCTGGAGAAACTCAGCAGGTGCAGCAGCATCTATGGAGCGAAGGAAACATAGAAGGATGCTGCTGCACCCGCTGAGTTTCTCCAGCACTTTTGTCCACCTTCTGGTGGTCATATAGTGACCTTTCACCCTCAGGACACCAGGGGTCATATGCTGACCTTTCACCCCCAGGGATCACACACTGACCTTTCACCCTCAGACCAGGCACCAGGGGTCATACACTGACATTTCACCCAGTGTGAGTCACACACTGAACTTCACCCCTGGGTAAGTGTGTGAGTCACATGCTGACACTTCACAGACAAGACTGAGTGGGCCATACGTTGACCTTTCACCCTCGGACCTTCACCATCACCAGAATCTTAGTTTAGTTTACATGTACAGCATAGAAACAGCCTGTTCGGCCCGAATGTAGTAAGGGGGGGGGGACCTGGAAAAAAAAACGCAAGCGGTCACAGGGAGAACGTACAAACTCCATGCAGATAGCACCCTTAGTCGGGATTGAACCTGGGTCACTGTGCCGCCCTATGCTGACCGGACTGAGTGGGTCACATGCTGACCGTCCATCCATGGAAGGGCACCGTGGCCACTCACACGCTGACCTTCACCCTGGGTCAGACTATGAGCCACACGTTGACCATTCACACTAAACTGGACAGTGTGGGTCCCACACAGATTGTGGGTGCATTGGAGCACTGACCTTCAACGTTGCCACCAGGCTCCAAGTGTGGGTTGTGACATTGCGTGCGGGACTGAGTGAATTATCGGGGTTCTGCTGATTAGTGCTCCATTATTTCCTGACGAGGGATAAAAAGAACATGTTGGCTGTTGTGTTTGAACTGAGTGTGCATGAGATTTGATGTATTCGGCACCTTGAGTGAGGGCTCAGAATTGGCGGAGACGTGTTGCTCTGCTGTTCGGCTTCAATGTTCTCTCTTCCCTTGTCACTCAGGGGACTCTGTGGCCAAGCCAGGAGTGGGTGGGAGTGGATGCAGCAGCCCAGGAGGTCCTGGGACCCCCACCAGCCGATCACGTACTTCGTCTCAGCAGTCCTCGGGGTCCGCTAAGGACATAAAGAAAGTGGCTGTTGTACGCACGCCCCCAAAGTCCCCCGCCACTGCCAAGGCACGTCTGGCCCCTGTCGCTGCACCCATGCCCGATCTGAAAAACGTCAGGTCCAAGATTGGATCCACAGAAAACATTAAACACACCCCAGGTGGGGGAAAGGTAACCATCCAAGGCTCACTCTTATAACGGACTAGACCTGATTCTCTGAACTTGTGTGCAGACAAATGAGGGAGAACTGCATTTGACCAAACCTAGTGACAAACTCACAAGCAAACAATGCACTTAAGATTCATCTGCAGTGGGATAGAACGGGAAAACAGAGAGGTTATGTTTAAAAAAAGACACAAGGTACTGGAATATCTCAGCAGGTCAGGCAGCATCTCTGGAGGACGTGGATAAATGACGTTTTGGCTCGGGACCCTTCTGGATGGGCAGCTGTGCGATGTTCTGTGTTTAACAGCAGCTGATAGTCTAAAACAATTGGATCACGTTAAAATATGGAATTCATGGATACAGTGCGCTTATTAAATGGAATCTGGAGCTGACTTTGAGAATCTGATTTGTGAAAGGAACGTGGAATTCCTGCTGGAATGTGGTGAGAACCCAGATCTCAGTGAATGTGGAACTCACTCCAGTCCCAAGCAGCTGAGATGATTCCATACGTTTTCTAGTGTTTTAGATGAAACATGAGGGTGTCTTTGGGATGTGGGAGGAAACAAGAAGGTAACCAGGGAAAAGGTAGGAGCACTCAAGGATAAAGGAGGGAATTTGTGCTTGATGGGCAAGGTACCAAATGAGTACTTTGCATCTGTTTACTAAACGGGTAACTGTTTTCCCCAAGGAAAAGGACATGGGGGACTGAGATCAGTGTGGGAAATACCAATGTGCCAGAAGAGTGAGATTAGGAGAGGGGAAGTATTGGAGCTCTTGGAGAACATTAAGGTGGACAAATATCCAGGGCCAAATGGGATTTATCCCAGGTTATTGACAGAGGCAAGCGGGGAGATTGCAGGAGAGCTGCTGAAGATCTCTACCAATTCTCTGGCTGTAGCAAGGTTCCGGAGGACTGGAACGCAGCAAAGGTTGATCCTTTGTTTAAGAAGGAAAATAGGGAGTATTAATAGTTTTAATGAATAGTTTCTTTATTGTCATTGTAACATGAACCATGTACAACAAAATTTAAAAATGTCAACCAGTCAGTATCCAGGGATTTATAAATTGTTGACTCATGTCAGTGGTAGGGAAGCTATAGGAGAGGATTATTTGGGGCAGGGTTTACTCCCATTTGAAGAGAATGCGTTAATTAGGGACAGTCAGCATGGCTTTGTCCCTGTCAGATCGTGTCTTATTAACTTGATCATTTATTGAGGAGGTGACAAAGGTGATCAATTCGGGTAGGTAGGTTGATGGTTCTTGTATCCATGGAATTTGGTCTGATCAACCACGGCTGGGTCCCCTGGGCGAGGGTGTCTGATGTTGAAAGACCCGAAACACCCAATGACCCCAGGTTACATCACTGATGATATGTTCAGGAGCTTCAATAGATGTCTTCTTTTTTAATTCAAGTAAGGCATTTGATAAAGTTCCCTGTAGTAAATTGATCCAGAAGATTCAGATGCATGGGATTAACAGTGACTTGGCCATATGGGTTCAGAACTGGTTTACTGATAGAAGAAAGGTGGAAGGACAATATTCGGGCCGGACGTCTGTGACCAGTGGTGTTGCGCAGGGATCTGGTATTGGAACCTCTGTTGTTTGTGATATTTATACTGTACATGACTTGGATGTATATGGAAATGGATTGGTTGGTACGTTTGCAGATGATACCAAGATGACTGGGGTTGCAAGCGTAGCCCGTGTGTCAAACACAGCTGATGATTCCCACATTGGCAACTGACGACCACATTGTCGATCCTGTGTCGGCATTATCCTTGTCCTTCTCCTTGGTGAAAACAGATTTAAAGTACCCGTTTAGTAAACAAATGCAAACTTTTTCATTATGTTTGGAGTCAGTTTGTAATATCCCATCCCTCCCTGCTTGGAACAGGGTTTCTGGATTTAACTTCTATCCAGGGATTTGATCCAATTGGGACTTTACCCTCTGCGTGTAGCTTGTGACATGTGGCTTCCACCAGCTATCTCCAGCACTGCTTGTTGATGGCCTTGAGTACTCCAGCAATGCTTGTGTTGCTTGTTTCTCAATGTAATTTTGTGCAGGTGCAAATCATCCACAAGAAGGAAGATTACAGCACCGTGCAGTCAAAGTGTGGCTCCAAGGACAAGATCCGATATACTCCAGGAGGTGGAAACGTACGTATTCCCAATTGACACCGTGTGAGACATTCCCTCCTCGTTTCAGGGTGTTTCGTTCCTTTTTTTAAGGCGTGAGATTCCGCTCTCCCCCAGTATTTCAGATGTCCTCTGCCTCGCAGTGCGAGCTTCCCTCTTTTCAAAAGCACGCCGGATTCTCCTTCGATTTCTGTCCCTCTGTGTGAGATTCCTTCTTTCATATCAATTGGAAATCGATATTTCGCCTCTTCCCCTCTCCTAATCTCACTCTTCTGGCACATTGGTATTCCCCACACTGATCTCACAATTGGAACTCTTTTAACAGATTCCTACATTATCACAAGTCTCCCAGACATTGGGTCCCTACCCCTGTATCCCAGTCGGTGGGAGCCCCCAATTTATCAGATGCTGGCCCCCTCCCCTGTTTCCCAGTTGCTGGGGGTCCCCCATGTCCAAGACATTGGGAGCCCTCTTTTGTTGGAGATTCCTTGTTTCTGCTCTGCAGGAATTCCCCCTTTATCTCTCCTGACATGTCTTCTGTCCCAGCCCCAGGACTCCGGCTTCACCCTCATCTGGACCCAGTTGGTACCCAGTTGACTTGAGACGAGGTTCCTTTTGGTTCCACATTGTGATGTCTGTTCTTTGTCTGGTGTCTATCGCTCCTGTGTCCCACTGTTTCATTGCAAAACCGTCCCATCTACACCTCTAATTACCAACTTTTCCCACTTGTTTGAACAATTCAGGTACAAATAACGAGCAAGAAGATTGATCTGAGTCACGTCTCCTCAAAATGTGGATCTAAAGATAATATCCGTCACAAGCCAGGTAAATCTTTGAGAGTGAGGGGCAAAGAGCAGACTGGAGGGAATGTGAAAAAGAAAGAACATAAGCAGAATGAACAGAGGGAGCAGCAGATACATGCTTAAAAACATTCAGGCCGGTATATGGATAGTTTAATTTAGTTTAGAGATACAGCGTGGAAACAGACCCTTCGGCCCACCGAGTCCGCATAAACCAGCGACCCCCCTACACTAGCAGAATCTTACACACTAAGGACAATTTACCATTAACTTACAAACCTGTCTTTGGCGTGTGGGAGGAAACCGGAGCACCTGGAGAAAACCAACGTGGTCACGGGGAGAACGTACTGTACATGCTCCCTACAGACATCACCCATGGTCAGGATCGAACCTGAGTCTCTGGCGCTGTAAGGCAGCACCTCTATGGCTGAGCTACCACGCCACTCTATGCTGCCCTGCGTAGGTAAGGTTTAGAGGGTCATGGGCAATATGCAGGCAAATGAGATTAGCTTAGATAAGCATCTTGATTGGCATGGAGATTTGGACCCATGTTTCCGTTAAAGACGGTGAGAGACATATCACCTATGAAGGGCAGAGACAGGTATTAGAAACAAGAAAGAGAGCACAGATATATTTGTCAGAGGGTGAAAAAGAGAGCGTTGGAGTAAGCTGGTGGGTCAAAACAAAAAAAGTGCGGGACAGTTCATGAGGAGAGAAAGAAAGAGCAACACATCTTGCAAGTAGTGTCAACTGGCAGATGCATCTTGTATGAGAGAGAACAGAGCCCTCTGAGAGACACTGAAAGAAAGGAGCAGACAGCCATAAATTAGAGGGGGGAGGAGCAGGGGAGTAACCACAGATGTATCTGAGAGGAAGAGGAGGCACATTACAATGAGTCAGAGCAGATATCTTGGAGAATGATAAAGACCATGGATCTATCGTATCCTCCAACCTTTAGAGCGAGCAGAAATAAAGACACAACTTGCAAGGAAAGATAGAGACTGTGGGGGAAAGATAAAGAGAGACAAAGGATGCTGGTACATCGTACAGAGAGAAGAGACAGCGCATAGCTGCGTCCGAGAGAACCAGAGACACATCTTGGTGGGAACACGCCCATGAGGGACCTGATAAGAAAATGTCTGTGAGAGGATGAAGACAGTGGAGGGAGCAGAATTAAATTGAGCTGACAAAGCAATTGGTGAATCTACGAATTTCCTCCCCAACAGGTGGCGGCAATATCGAGATCAAATCACAGAAAGTGGACTTCAAAGACAAGGCCCAGTCCAAGATTGGGTCGATGGACAACATCACCCACACACCAGGAGGGGGCGCCAAGAAGGTGAGAAGCACACGCCAACTCAGGGTGAAGGTTTCATGAGGGCAGGAGCCCACGAGATGCAATCTTATCGGAACGGAAATGTTCATTCATTCAGATAATACCATTCTTGTACTCGGAAAATTCCCCATTGAACCGGGAAGGTCTAATGAAGTGAGGTTAGAGTTGACCAGCCCTGGTCCACCACTAGTGTTTAGAAGGAGCGATCAATCAATCAATCAATCAATTTTATTCATCACATTGCACACAAAGTGCAAGTGAAATGAATTTATCAGCAGCGGTACAATGATAAAGAACACACAAAAACACACTAAAAATTGAACACAAACATCCACCACAGCATACATCACTGTGGTGGAAGGCAAAAAAATTTGGCCAGTCCATCTCCATTTTTCCCCGTGGTCGGCACCTCAACCCTCCGCAGCCGCCGCTACGGGCATCCAGATGTACAGGCAGGTAAAGTCCAGGTAAGTCCAGAATCGGCTCTTCCCCACCGGAGAAAGCAGCTTCAGGTTGGTGTAGGCCGCAGGCCGGCGGTCGAAGATCTAAAGTCCCCGCCGCGCCGCAGCCAGAAGTACCGCAGACCGCAGGGCTGGTGGTCGAAGCTCCCCTCCAGGGGTCCCCGGCGAGGGACCCCGTTCCTGATGGTAAGTCCACGCCGGGCCAGCAGTAGAAGATGGCCGCGGGCTGGCGGGGGAAGCTTCTTCTTCTCCCGGGTCCCCAACGGGGGGATCCCAGGCTGCGGACTCCGCACCAGCTGGAGCTCTACAGACTGCGACTTCAGGCTGCTGGCTGCCGCGGCCAGCGAAACAGAGCGCTCCCCTCCGGCGAGGGCTCACCTGCTCCATGCCGAGAGTCCACGCTGCACCCACCACTGAAGCCCTGGGCGCGTCTCCGGGAAAGGACGTCCGATACTCGCTGTTAGGTCACGGGGGAGGTGACCTGGAAAAACCGAAACGGTTTCCCCCCCCCCCCCCCCCCCCACACACAAGACACACAAAGAAACAGAGAGGACCTAATCAAAGCTTAGTTCTGACAGAGCTCGAGACGTTAGACTTTAGAAATACAGCGTGGAAACAGGCCCTCCTGCCCACCGAGACGGCACCAACCGGTGACCACCGTGTACACAGATCCACGCACACTAGGGACTATTTTACAACTTACTGAAGCCAGTTAACCTACTAACCTATATGTCTTTGGAGTGTGGGATGAAACCGGAGCACCCGGAGAAAGCCCACGGGAGAATGTACAAATTCCATACAGAGAGCACCCGTAGTCAGGATCGAGCCCGGATCTCTGCCGCCTTAAGGCAGCTAATCTACCGCTGCGTCACCGACATGCTTGAGGATGCTTCCCAGTAGGCCTAAACCAGTTTAAGGACACTGATAAGACCCTTGGAAGGGAAATGTGTGAATGTATGGACTCCTTGACCGGTGTTCAGAGTAGATGAAGTCTCCAGGCACAGAGGCATCAAAGGTATGGGAAGCAAGCAGTAATGTGATATTGAGATAGAGGATGAACCACATTCATACTGAATGGCGAGTCAGGCTCAAAGGGCTGAAAGGCCTACCCTGGCTTTAATTTTCTAGTTTTCAGGTAGGAGCTAATAAGAGAACCAGGCGGGGATGACAGAGGTCGAGGGTGTCCAGAGTGAGAGTCCAGAGTAAAGACAAGGTACTGGAGGCAGCGTTAGGCGTACATCCTTGAAAGATACGAGGGCAATTGCCGATTACAGGAGACAGTTGATTTGTGCCATTATCAACCTCTCAAAGTACTTAGGAGACACAAAGAACTGCAGACGCTGGTTTACAAAAAAAGACACAAAGTGCTGGAGTAACTCAGTGAGTCAGGCAGCATCTCTGGAGAACATGGATAGATTATGTTTCAGGTCAGATTGAAGGTGGGTCCCAACACAAAACATCCCCTATCCATGTTCTCCTGACCCGTTGAGTTACTCCGGCACTTTGTGTCTTTTCTCGAAGTACCCAATTCCTTTGCAGAGCATGGATTCTCTGTTATTTTTGGTCATGCTCAGATCCTGTTTCTCTTGTCTGCAGATTGAAACTCACAAGCTGTCTTTCCGCGAGTCGGCTCGAGCCCGCACAGATCACGGTGCAGAAATCGTCTACGTATCCCCGACCCCTTCCAACGAGGGCTCCCCTTGCCGACTCAGCAACGTGTCCTCCACTGGCAGTATCAACATGATGGAGTCTCCACAGCTCGCCACACTCGCTGACCAGGTCTCGGCCTCTTTGGCCAAGCAGGGCTTGTGACTGTTGTTTTGAAGCAAGTTGGATGTTTGCGCCTGTCTAAACTAACCTGGCGTCTGATCTTGCGTACACCACCTCTGGCTTTGCCTGCGTCTCCGACCGGCTACAGACAGTGGTGCTTTGTTGTCTTTTGTGTGTTAATTCTTGATCTGCATTATTTAGGCTTTTTGAGAAGTCTGAGATGTTAGAAGTAGCTTGTCCCTTTATTTAGAGATTAGTTGCTAAAATACGGAAATGGCTGAAATGTAATGAATGGTACAAAAAAAATCGAAATCTTTTCAAGGGAAATGGTGGCCTTTTTCTCAAGGGCCTGAAACCCACCTGGTAGAAGCTCCCGGAGGTGACACAACCTGTGATCAGAGCCGGTTCTGTTCCCACACTGCGACACAGTGAGGTGGGAGGGCCTCTTTGGATGGCAGTGCTTGTTCACCCGAATGGTACTGAAGGTAAAATGGTTAAATTAGAAGCCCAGCCCGCCAAGGCAAAACCTCTACTCCTGCAGTGTAGACGATCAAGTGATCTGACCTAATGTTTCTCAGATGATTCAAAGAATAGATAGAAACTGTTCCATCAGAGTGTAGAACACCATACTGAGGGTAGAGCCAAGCTGTTTAGAGGTGGTGGGAAACCCATCCACGCACAGTGATGACTGCTACCCCCAGGGGAGGCTGAGGGAACTGATTTTGTCCGAGTTTTTCCAGTCAAGGATATGAATGGTGAGAGATTCAAGGCAAAGAGTTGTAGCTAAAGTCTGATTAACTGTGATTCCACTGAATGTTAAAGCAACTAAAAGGGAGGCAGGAGATCTTCCTGTGTCTATGTTCTCTCTCAGATAACTCGGTAGGTTATCTGATTCATCCTGTAACAAGCATGAGATGGTCCTGTCTGGTCACATACATCCTGCCCCTTACGCAGAGTCCATAGCTCAGTATAGCCGCTGACTCGAGTGCTAACCCTCCAGTCAGCGGTCTATGGATCTATGGTGCTTTATCGTGCGAAGTGCAAACTCGCAGTGAATTTTTTTTGTTACAAACAGGCCAGTAGAGTATTGCCCCAATTATTGCCCTGATCCCTGATTAGCAAGTGTACAGAAATAGTATTGAGCCTGCATGCATGTTTGGCCGGTCAGTGTGGCCAACCCCAAGAGATGTACTCAGATGAACACTTGAGGTGGTATTCTCTGGCTTAATGTCATTCGCTCGGATTGGGAAGTTGTGAATCTCCCAGGGCTGGGGGTGTGGCTGTCTGAGGACCCAGCTCCACCACTGACCCCAGTCAGCCCTGAACCTCAGATCATGGAAGACCCATCTGTGCTTCTATAGCCCAGCTGGCCTTTCACCATTTAGATCATTTACAGCACGCAATTGCTTGGCATTTGTACGTTCTGTAATCAGTGTGAAAAGACATTTCCAGATATAAGTAAGTAAGTAAGTTTATTGGCCAAGTATTCACATACAAGGAATTTGCCTTGGTGCTCCGCCCACAGGCAACAACATGACACCTCCAGTTTAAATTCCATTTGGAATATTTTGGAGGAGCAAGAAACCAAGAACCAAGAAACCAAGACATACAGTGACAGTTACGAATGACTCCGAAAACACTAAACATTAATAATAATAAGACATTAATGATAAAACACCATTGATCAAGTGTGCGGACCAACAAAATACCAGATCAATGGGAGGCTACAGATTTTTGGCTGTTGAGTAGAGCAACTACTCGTGGATAAAAACTGAAAATATAAAAGAGAAAGCCCCAGATCTGATCTGCAGTTTACACCTGTTCCTAACCCCCCAAAGGAAGGAATTAATTTACTATCAATTCCTATAATCATCTTAAGCACCTCCAATTAAGTCGCTACATTATCTTCTAAACTGCAACAATACAGATTTGTTTATACTATTTAACCATTTTAGCTCCATTACAATTCTGGCAAATATGGAAAGTCTGTGGGACATATCTGATCATTTTTTCCACTGGAAGTATAACCTGCTTGTGCAAAAAGCTGAGCAGAGGTTGACCAGGGAACCAGATATTTGGGGAAGGAGAGTTCAGCCCATTCTCAGATTCAATTACTACATCTTCCCCTGTAACTTTTCCTTATCCTGGAACATTACGGTAATATTTTGCCTGCCTCTTTCAAGCCCTGCGGGGATAAAGGTTGACTCTATTTCATTGATTTCTTGCTGAAGTGGGATTGGTATTGGGTGAGTGAAGTGTGACGACATTGCAGAAAAACCAGAACCAGTGTTCTGGAGAATGTGGACAGGTGATGGTTCAGGTTGGGACCTTCTAAAATCCATGGAGAACCTATCCACGTCCTCCAGAGATGCAGCCTGGCCTGCTGCGTTATTCCAGCACTTTGTGTCTTTACCTGTAAACCAGAATCTACAGTTCCCTGTTTCTCCCAGACATGGTTTTTGACTGGTGTCCTCAAGTTCAGGAAGGATGCCCGCTCATGGTAGAGGAGTGGGAGGGTTAGGGCATCTACACATGGAACTCATCATCACTTCATTTCCTGTGGGGTCACAATCCATGACTGTGTGGTTCAGGTCTGAAGCTTCATCCTTGGATGCTGACATGGTGATACACAATCCTATTGTTGTCCATGAATGTCTCCACTCGTTTCTTTGTGCAGTTGTGGCCTGCAGTGACCTGCCCCCATTTGGTACCACTGTCTTGACCATGATCTTGCCAATTGGCCATGTTGTCAATCGACCGTTCTTGTCTCACCATTCATTGCCCTCATTTCATCTAGTTTCTCCGGACTTTGGTGTCACTGCCTTGTGATTTTGAATTTGATTAATCCCAATATCTTTGGTTTGACTCACCAATGGTGTCGCATCTCCTTTGGCTTCAGTAAGCATCGATCTTGTTGTTGATCTCATTATCTAATGGTAGCAATGTTACAAAATTTTGAGATTTAAAAAATCAAGTCTGCAATTTATCCCATCAGATAAAGCATAAAAAGAAGTTTAATTTGACACCTAATTCACTTTCATATCTTCAGTATTAAGAAAGTTATGGCCATTTTCATACTTGGAAATTAGCATCTTGTTCCCCATTGCCTTTCAATTGACTTAACTCAAAAGCTGTGATCTGGAACAGTTAAAAGCCCATAACTTTCTTAAAAATTAAGAGAACTCAATGAAATTTTCAGTTATAGATTGAAGCATTCTGAAACAAATATGAAACAATCTTACTTGGATGACCTGAAATTAAAGCATATAATTAGTTAGTTATCTAATTGTAGCGAATTACAAAATTCAATGAGTAGATCTAAACATCTATCCATTTCTTAAGAAAAGATAAACTTTTTTTAAATTGCCTAAGTGTCCAAATAACATTCACACAATAATCCACAATATAATATAATTTTTAAATCTCATTTTCATGAATTTCTGGGCCAAATGGAAGGAATTTAGTGTTTGATTCCTGTAAATTAATGGCCATTTAAATCAACTAGCGAGTGGGTTTTAGTGGAATGTGGTGGATTGGAACGTTGCGGTTAGCGGTGAAGTCGGGAGGAAAAATACTGTTTGTTCATACATTTTTTTGGACCCCATTTCGCAACATGAAAACGTTATTAAAGCCTCCCGAAAAAACAACTTTTAATATAAAAATAAACTATTTACCTTTTTTTCTCCCCTACGCAAAATCCTTCCCGTTGTCGGCGCTCACAGCTTTTGAAGGTGATTTTTAACTTACTCTAGTTAATAAATAATTTAGAGTAATTTAAAAATACCTTAATTCATGAAATGTCGGAACGATTTTTCTTCCACAACGAAATCGCCCGACATTGATCGATTTTTCCTGCCAGTGGAAAAACGACACTTTAAGCCCGCCCCCCTCTGAAAGGCGCCAAAGTCGCGCACACGGGGAGCGGCAGAACTGCAGCGCTGCTCAAGGTAAGTTTTGTAACATACCTACTATTGGCCTCAATAACTTTAGAACTATACAACACAAAAACAGGTCCTCCTGTCCACCTTGTCTATTTGGTGTGCTGGAGTAGTCTCATTTGCCTGCATTTGGCCCATATCCCTCTAAACATTTCCTATCCATATATCTTGAAAGTCATAATTGTAACCACTTCTTTAGATTCCTCTGACAGCTCATTCCGGATAGGGACAACCCACTGAGTGAAAAAGTTACTCCTAAGGTCCTTCTTAATTCTCACCTCTCTCTTGAGTCTGTGCCCCCTAGATTTAGGAACCTCTACCCCAGGAAAAATACTGTAAACTTATTCATGCTCCTCGGTGGTCTTGTATACCTCAAGAAGGTCTTCCTTCACACTTCAAAAAAAAAAGTCCCAGCCTCTCCCTATAACTCGAGCCCACAAGTCCAGTTAACATCCTGATGAATTTCTTGTGCATACTCTTCCAATTAAATGACATCCTTTCTGTAGCTGGGCGACCAGCACTGTGCACAATGCTCCAAGTGTGGTCACAGCAATGCATTGCAACCCAATTACCTAATCTTTGTGCTCGATATGCTTCTCAATGAAGGCAAGCGTACCAAACACCTTCACCACTCTGTCCACTTGACTCGCCATTTTCAGGGAACCATCCATCAATGCTCTGAAAAATCTCTCTGTTCTACAATTCTCTCCGGGATCTACCATTTAATGTGTAAATCCTGCCCTGTTTTGATATACTAATTTGCACCACCTGACACTTGTCAGAGTTAAATTCTATTTGTCATTCCTTGGCCCACCTTCCCAACTGATAACTAACAATCTCAATGCTCACTGGTCTCACTGTTACTTGGATCCACTGCTGTTTGGCCTTACCTTCCAATGGCCTCACAGTTGATAGATTTCATTGGTACACAAAAGGCTGGAGAAACTCAGCGGGTGCAGCAGCATCTAAGGAGCGAAGGAGATAGGTGACGTTTCGGGTCGAGACCCTTCTTTCATTATCCACTTATCACATCCCTGAGGAATTCGACTGTTGATTGGTCTTGATCTCTATAGATCGGTCTTGTTGTTGGTTGGTCTCAGTTGTGGGTTATCTCATCGGCCACTGATCTATTGGTAGATCTCACCACACTGAACCAAAACAATCCCACTACTTTATCCTGATCTCAATATTCATAGTTCCGCCCTTCCCTTTAGTCTCACTGCCCTGCAAACTCTCTGTTAATGTATCTCTTAATTTATTGATTATAACACAGGAAGCCATTCAGCCAGGTTAATGCCAACCCTCAGCAGAGCATCCCATCGATTCTATCCCTCTAATTTTCATGCTGTCTATTCATTCCCTTTTGATATTTCTTTACCACTTATCTGGAAGTAGGGTAATTTAGTGTCGCCAACTAACCTACCTTTGGGATGTGAGATGAAACAGAATCATCCAGGGAAACCCACCCAGTCACAGGAAGAACATGCAAACTCCACAGACAGCATGTGAGGTCACCATTGAATCCAGGTCAATGAGCCAGTGAGGCAGCTGTTCTTTACCACTGTCCTGCCACTTTGCTCCGTGGCGTATGTGCCTTCTTGCCCCTCTATCCCATGGTCTTGCTGTCCATTGCTCCCAATGTCAATTTCTCTTACTGCCCATTGGGGGTGGTCATTTAAACTGAGGTCCGTAGGGATTTCTCTTCACACAGAGCGGCGAATTGCGGAATTCTTTACGGCTGGTGGCTGGATGATTGGGGTTATTTATAGATGAGGTGGATGACTGTTGAAAGACCAGTGAACTCAGGGGAACTGGCACAGAAGAGGAAACACAGCCTGGAGCAGTTTAACCATGATCATATTGAATTGAGGGGCCAAGTAGCCAACTCCTGTTCCTATTTTCTGATGTATTTGTGCTGATCTTATTTCCACTGATCTTATGACCATCATTTTTTCTGTTGATAGATCTCGCTATCCACTCACCTGTGTTGATTTGTTTCATTATCTTTTGACTTACCATTTCACTATTCTAAACATCCATTGACTCAACCATCTCTTGGTTTCATTGTCCATTGTGTTGCTCCAAGACCCGATTGGCCATATGTCCCTCTGTCTATTGGATCTTATTATTCATGAATCCCATTGTGGATAAATCACACAACTGTTGTGTACACTTCACTTTCATCAGGAGCAAGGAATTACAGAGTTTTGCCACTCTCGAATAATTTGTACATACCTCACTTTTAGATTAGTGGCCCCTTTTCTAGTACTCTGTCCCCTCATTCCTGAACCTCTTCCACAATAACCTTTGATGCAGCGTCTGAACAAGAGCCTTCTGAAATCTTAGAATGCCACATGCACCGATTCTATTTTATCCACAACATATGTTGCTCCCTTAAAGTTCCTTGCATACCTCTGCAGTTCCTCCCTACAAAATACTTCTTTAAAGAACTCCAATCACTCCTCCCAAGATCAGGATCGAACCTAGGTCACTGGAATTGCAAGGCAGTGGCTCCATGCATTAGAACTAATCCCCGGTCCACTGCGATGGGTGTCCATAATTCTCGATGTTCACGGATAGTGTTGCTGTTCATCTCACTATCCCTGGACTTCAATGACCATTGATCACTGAACATTTATAAATGATCTTTTAATTTCACCATTCCATTGGTCGCATTGCTATCAATGTTTTAATGTCGATTGTGGGACCATCTATTGGTCTCACCATTCAATGGTCTCAGTTTCGATCGATCCTGTTGTTTGATTTCCTGGCACGCTGGTGTTTTTATCCTATCACAATGCCCATTTATGGTGATACTCATTAGCCTTTCATAGAGTCATCAACACAGAAATAGGTCCTTCAGCCCAACTCATCCATGCTGACCAAGATGCCCCATCTAAGTTGGTCTTATTTGTCCATATCCCTCTAAGCCTTTCCTATCCATGCACCTGTCCAAATGTATTTTAAATGTTGTTACTCTACCTGCTTCAACTACTTCCCCTGGCAGCTCGCTCCATACACCTCTGTGCCTCCTCTGTGTGAAAACATTGTCCCTCAGGTTCCTGTCTTTCCTCTATCGCCAAAACAAATGCCTTCTAGTTATTGATTCCCCCATGCTGGGAAAAACACTGTGTGCATTCACCCTATCTATTTCCCTCATGATCTTATACATCTCTATAAGATTACCCCTCAGCCCCTTGCACTCCAAGGAATCAAATCCTTGCCAGCCCAAGCTCTTCCTGTTGCTCAAACTGAACACAACACGCAAGTGCGGCCTCATTAATGTCTTGTGCAACTGCAACATAGCATCCCGAATTCTATATTCAATTCGCACGTGGATGAAGGCCAGTGTGTTAAAAGCATTCTTCACCACCCTATCTACCTGTGACTCCACTTTCAGGGAACTATGTACTATCCTTTGATCCTGGCACCTCATGGCCTCACTGTCCATTGGTACGGCACTGTGTGTTCTCACTGCCCACAGATCTCATTGTTCTTTGCATATTACATTTTGATCTTGGTGCCTTTTGATATTCCTCGAGAGATCTCAATCCCATTGGAAGTGCTGCACCATGTATTACTGCTTATTTCATATGTGCTTTTTAGCTTGGTGGTTTCGATGTTTCTGTCTGTTGATATCACTGAACAAACTTATTTACTTACTGTAACACAGACTGAGAACACTCAGCCCATTGTGTCGATACTAGCTCCCAGCAGAGCAATTATGGGGAATGCCCTACAATTTAATCTCTCTTACACTTGCTAGCAATTCTACTTTAATCCTTTTAACAATTTAGCTGCAATATTGGGCAAGGGGCTCCGTTGTCGAGGTATGAGTAGGGTTATACAGGCGCCTTCAAGAACCTAATGGTTGTAGGAAAGTAGCTGTTCCTCAAACTGGCGGTGTAGAATTTAAGACCTTAGTATCCCCTGCCCAATGGCAGGAGCGAGAAGAGGGCATGGCCTGGATGATTGGGATCCTTGATGACAGATGCTGCCTTCTTGAGGCAGTGCCTTATGTAAATGCGTTCAGTGGTGAGGAGGGATTTGATGAGCTGGGCTGAGTCAGGTCCACCATTGTCTACAGCCTCTTGCATTCCTGTCTGTTGGAATGTCTCATGAAGCAACCAGTCAGGATATTCTCTACAGTACATCGGTAGAAGTTTGTACCTAGTAGTAGTACTCAGTACCTGGTAGGAGTATAAGATGATGCAGTGAATCCCTTTAAACATCCAAGTAGAGGTGTTGGGGCTTCCTGATTACATCTCCGTGCTGGCCCAGGATAGACTGTGTTACATATTCCAAACGTTCTTTGGTTAAGAATATTTTCCTCTGAATCCCCCCCGAATCTACTTCAAGGCCTCTGAACTCTGCATTGCTCCAATGGCCAAAAGTAGGGGTCCCTGTGGTTCAGAGTGGATCTCCATTCATCATTCTGCATATGGCCCATCATTTCACTTGCCATTATCACTTTCTAATGATCTCTTGCCCACTGATTGATGATGTTGTCCAGTAAAATCACTAAATAATGCATTAGATAAAAGGTGCAGGAGTAGGCCATTTGGCCATTCGAGCCAGCACTGCCATTCACTGTGATTATAGCTGATCATCCCCAATCAGTACCCCATATCCCTTGACTCCGCGATTTATGAGAGATCTATCTAACTCTTTCTTGAAAGCATCCAGAGAATCGGCCTCCACTATCTTCTGAAGCAGATAAATCCACAGATTCACTACTCCCTGGGTGAAAAGGTATTTACTCAACTCCATTCTTAATGGCCTACCCCTTATTCTTAAACTGTGGCCCCTGGGTCTGCACTCCTCCAACATCAGGAACATGTTTCCTGCCTCTAGCGTGTCCAATCTCTTAATAAACTTATATGTTTCAATAAGATCCCCTCTCATCCTTCTAAATTCCGATACACAACCAATTTTCTACCCATGTCAGTTACCTACCCCCAATACCACGTGTTCTAATTTTGCCCACTAATCTCCTATGTGGAACCTTATCAAAGGCTTTCTGAAAGTCCAGGTACACTACATCCACTGGCTCTCCCTCGTCCATTTTCCTAGTTACATCCTCAAAAAATGTCAGAAGATTAGTCAAGCATAATTTCCCCTTTGTAACTCCATGCCGACTTGGACCGATCCTATTACTGGTATCCAAATGTGCCGCTATTTCATCTTTTATTATTGACTCCAGAATCTTCCCCAGCACCGATGTCAGGCTAACTGGTCTATAATTCTGTTTTCACTCTCCCTCGTTTCTTAAAAAGTGGGATAACATTAGCTATGTTAATAGACAGGAAAAGTGGGATAACATTGGAAAATGGTCACCAACGAGTCCACAATTTCTAGAACCACCTCCTTATGTACCCTGAGATGCAGACCATCCGGTCCTAAGGATTTATCAGCCTTCAGTCCCATCAGTCTACCCAACACCATTTCCTGCCTCATGTGAATTTCCTTCAGTTCCTCCGTCACCCTAGGTCCTCTGGCCACTAGTACATCTGGGAGATTGTGACTTCCTTAGTGAAGACAGATCCATTGGTTGATCTTTCTCTCTACCTGACTGTCCACTTATCTCACTATCCTTCAGCCCTTTCCATTCATACCACTGCCCATCATGGATCACATTCTCTGCTCTTTGACCTGTGAAACCTGCTGACACCACTCTCTGTTGACACCGCTGTACACTGCATCTGTCCGTGTACTTCAGTCTGTTGGTCCAGCTCAGTTGCATCCCATCCGTTTCACTGAGAATTAGTTGCTGGCACTCTCCACTGAGCTCACTGTCCCCTTAGCTCTGGGCAGTAGAGTGGCCCTGCTAGTTAAGCTGATGCACACCTCCAGCGACCCAACTTTGATCCTGCTGTCAGTGTAGAGTTTGCACTCTCCCTGTGACCATGTAGGTTTCCCACAGGTTCTCATTTCCTCCCACATCCCAAAGACTCGCAGGTTGGAATTAGTCTGTTTATCTGACTGCCCATCTGCTGTAACCAGGTCTGGTCACTAACTACATAAGGACTTGTGGCAGTATGTAGCCAGGGTTCACTGGATTGATTCCTGGGATGTGAGGTGTGACCTATAGGGAGAGATTGAGCAAACTGGACCAATATATTATAGAGTTTTGATGAATGAGAAGTGAAACAAGCACATTTCCTCGGAGGCCAATCAAGTAGAGATAATCTCCCTGCCAGGGTGAACAGGGCCATCGTTCTCAGTGTCAAAACAAAGGCTCACCCATTCAGGGCTGAGACCGGAACAAATGCCTTCACCCAAGGAACAATACATTTTGGAATTCCCTGTCCTTGGAGGCTTAGTCACAGAGTATATTCAAGACAAGAGATAGGTTCTGGGATACAGAGGGACATGGATCAGTGCAGGCAAATGGGACTGGGATAAATTATCAGCCAAAATCTCACTGAAAGCAGAGCCGAGTAGTGACTGTGAGCTTTAATCCGTTTCCGAAGTGGGAAATCCCATTTGCCAGTACATTATATATCAGTGAAGTCATGTTGATTTGATCACCAATTCTCAGACAGGCCAACATTACACCAACCTTTATCCTGTCCCAAATGCCAGATGCGTGCAATCAGCACCCGACAGTTGATGACTGAACAGTGAAATGGGAGCTTGTAACTGCCCTTTGCCTCATTGCCTGGAGATCCAGTGCAGGCTGGATCAGCAGGCAGTGGGCGAGACGGAACGTGGGTGCAGTTGAGGGAAGGACTCAACGGGTCGATTATTTTACAACCAACACGTCCTGGTCTTAATGAAAGGTGAGAGAATCTAACCCGCCGAGTCACTCCGTGAACTGCAAGGACAAGAGTGACTCGGACCCACTTAACTCCTAGGCAGTGATGTGTGGGATTTACTTTTCATGTGGATAAAGGATAGGATAAGGGTATTCAAGGGAATTCAGTTGTTAGGTTCCAAGTTTCTTGAAAAGGACTGAGAAAGTGGGAAAGCTGTTCCTTGTGAGAGAAGTTTCTCCTCCTCCCCATGTAGCTTTCCCTGGGCTCAGACAGCTCAGTGCCAACATGAAAGTGATGTTGTGATAGTATATGTTGTTTCTTAAAGCTTTCCCTTCGAGGTGTGAGATGGTAATCCAATCCCAATGGCAGCATCTTTGCTAATGTTCAGTGGCTTTGCTTGTCTGTGAATGCTCAATGCTGTAACTTTGAATCATTGGTTTACATTGTTGCTGTAAAAGTTTGGAAATAAAGTCTGTGTTCCAAGACTCTTGATTTTCTGTCCCTTTGTGAAACATGGCAGGTGCAAGTATCCTCACATCAGAGCTTTGACTAAGTTTAAGAATGTGGGCGGGAGAGGTGGAGGTTGTTTGATTTAAGATTTGAAAGGAGAAAGAAGAGAGCAGATGCTGGAATCTGGAGCAAATAAAAAAACTGTTGAAGGAACCCAACAGGTCAAACAGCTGAAATGTAGACAAATGGAAAGTAGATGTTTGGGGTCTAAACATTAGCCTGGAGAGCCTCGCGTAGATGGTAGCTATTGGAAAGGATTGCAACATCACATGAGGCTGCATGTTAGAAAATGCTTTGCTACAAGGTACAAGGTACTTTTATCAAAAGTATCTATTGATACTTTACTGAAATCTAATTTATCAACCTCTCAGGAAGTCACAACATTAATTCCATGAAGCTCAACGTCATCACCATTATCCAAATACCTGTGATAATTCTGATCCTCACCTCTTCTGTTGCAATCTCAACATGCACAGCCACTACTTCACTCACACACAGATTAGTAGGCCCTTCAATTCTGTTAATAAAACCATGGCTGATTTGATTAGAACTTTAAATGCACCTTTTCATCTCTGGTTATGGTAACTACTTCTACTAATCTTAAAATATTCAAATAATTTCTCGAAGGTGGCAGGAGCAAACTTCTGGGACTTAGATTCTCAACTCTCCATAAAAACGGTCTCATCTCAGTTTAGAATGGGGGACACTATTTATAACAGTTAGCTTTTGTCCAAGGTTGTTCTACACGAGGACCATCCTCTCTACATCCACCCTGTCAAAAACTACAGGGACGTATAGTTCACTTACTGAATGGCTCAAAAGGGTTTATTTCCTGTGCATTATCTTAATTTAATATTCTACTTTTATATTTATGTTATTAGGTCATTTTGACCACAATTCTGTATCTTTGGAACAACCACAACTTGTGCATCTAAACTACCTGGGAAAGCCTTTTTAATTTATTATATTCTGCTTACAACATTTTCCAGGACCAACCCTTGTGCAAATTAAGGGTTTGCATCAACTGGTCAAACCAAAATTAGCAGAAATAGTATGAACAAGAAATTAATGGAAGGTATGATTTCCTGTATCAGTCTGGCGAACAAATAGCAAATAGTGTATTTTACAACTTGTATTTTGCAATGAGGAATAAGGCGACCTGACAGAAGAGTGGTTATAATACAGATGAATTAAATTTAAAGATTGAAAGCAGTTTAGTTAAATCTGAATCCAGCGTCTTAAACCTAAACAAAGGAAACCAAGGCAGAACGAAGCACAACTTGCCAAAGGTGGATGGAAAACCACTCAAGAACATGGCAACAAGGAATGGCAAATATTTAAATAGTTTGTCACATGTAAAAGTCCAATGGGAGCTAAGAAGTTAAAGATAGCATTAGATCAAAGGAAAAGGCTTGTAACAATATTGTCAAAAAGAACAGAAAGCCTCAAAACAAAAAACAAACAGAACTCCGAGTGGGTCAGGCAGCACTTGTGGAGATAGATTTTGGGTTGGGACCCCATATTAGGAATGAGGTTGTAGAGGGGAGATGGCAAGTGTAAAAAAGGTGACTGGGATGGGTGAGACAGAGGCTAGTGGCTGACAGATGAAACCAGGTAAAGAGGGAAATGGCAGTCTGTTGGAGCCAGGTGGGGAAGGGAAGAGATTGGGGCTGGAAAATCACGAATGGAGATGAGAGACTACAGTTGCCGAAATCTTTTAAGAAAATTGATGTGGAACCAGACAAGGGGGAGATGATGGGCAGATGGAACTAGTTTGGGGAGGGCATAGGAGACCAATTGGGAAAAGATGTGGTCAGAGTGCAAAGCGCTCTCCAAAGCAGTTACCTGGTCCATGCTTGGATTGCTGATGTAGAGGAAGGTCATATTCAGAGCAGCGAGTGCAGTAGTCGTGGTTGAGGTGATGCACCAGATATTAGCCTGACTCAGAGGGACTGTATAGGTCCCTGGATGGTGGTGAAGGTACAGGAGTTGCATAATCTAAGGTTGCAGGGGAAAATGCCAGGGAAAGCAGAAAGGGGAGGAAGAGAAAACATCTGCTGTCTCCCAACTCGATCCCTCTTTTACCTAGCTCCACCTGCCCATCATCTCTCTTGCCACCTACCAGATCTTGTCTCACCCCTTCCCCTCACCTCTCTGCACTGGCCATTTCACCTCTACATTATTGGTTCTGATGCAGGATCTTATTCCGAAACCTCAACTATCCTTCGAACATCACAAATGCTGCTTGAACCTGAATTGTTCCAGCAGTTTGTTTTTGCTCTGGATTCCAGCATCTGCAGTCTACTGCGTCTCCACGAAGCCTTTGATATGTAACATTTTCAGAATTCTGGTACCAGTGTCAGTATTCCTTTATGACTTATCAAAGAAAACATCAGTTGGTTACTGGAGTTTTATGGAACAGGAAGAATTCTATAATACACTTTCTAAATACTGTAGCTCCTGACTAGTCACAAAAATCGCTCACAATGCATCAACAAGGAATGAACACAACAGCAAATCTAGAAAATCTTTAAACTATTTTTAAAATTTTATTTTTATAAGCACAAGTTGTGCTTAACATTCGGGTTGGTTAAATCATAAAGTAATGCTTTCCTGAATGAAGAAAAACATTCTATACAATGAGGACAATGACAGCCCATACCTCCATACACAGCTTTCAAAAAGAAAATGTACAAAATAGATTTTTTTTTACAAGGGTAAGGACACCACAATCAAAGCAGTCAGCTACAATTTTCATTTAATGAATATAAAAAGATCAAAAAGAAAACTGATTTTGTCTTTACACTTCTCAATGTCCAAAGTGGAAATATACAAAGACAGGCACAAGGCTAACAAAGCTTTCGACACCACATGGAAACAGGTATAATTGAACAATTTTCAGAATGATTGGGTCACAGGGACTGACAAAGAGTGGAACTGGCCCCATCGTATCTGTAGCACAAACACAAAATAATTTATATCTGAAATAGGAATTTAACACCAGGCTTTTTAAACAATTCTGTAACACCGTACGACAGGACAGAGCAGGCGGGCAACCAGGTCAGGCTTACCCACGCAGATGGTCAATCCATCAGCAATAGTGCTATGGTAGACACTAACTGCTGGAGTAACTCAGCAGGACAGGCAGCATCTCTGGAGAGAAGGAATGGGTGACGTTTCGGGTCGAGACCCTTCTTCACCCAGACGCTGCCTGTCCCACTGAATTACTCCAGCATTTTGTATCTACCTTCGATTTAAACCAGCATTTGCAGTTCTTTCCTACAGCAATAGTGCTATGACTGCGTAGGCTTGAAAACAATGTCTGATGGAAATGAAGATTCAGGTAGGCCCTTACAGACATGCAGTTCCTCTTCATTTGACAACTAACTTATTTTAACTCTGCTAACATTTACTCTCAATATTTCAACAGGTGTAGATAAACTGCCAAAGGGATTGACCTATCCACTGCTCTTTCAACAGCTGAAAGCAGATTATTGTGAGGAAGTCTGGATTGTGCACCTTCAGAGCATGATTGAAAAGCAACACTACTTCAACACTGGGAAAGTGGCCAGTGGATCTTGCCAAACAAATTTAATACTAGAAAGCTAGAGAACACAAACGCTTCAGAAAACGTGGACTACCTATTCAACTGGAGTGATACAACAAACACAGTGAGAATCATAACTAAGACAACAACTGGTGTAGCAGACACAGGACATTAAGATTTAGCCTGAACTATCCTAATGTAAACCAACACTCGTCGGGTGATTAAGGTGTAATTCATTGGGACAAAAGTGGGGCCATAGATTTAATCCATGCCATGAACATAAAATGATCTAAATGTAATGCTGTAAATTTTGATTATGCTGATTCTGTTATAAATCTCAGATTCAAGTTCCAAAGCTCTGGGTTGGAAGGCAAATACAATAAAAACAATATGGCTTGTCCTTTCATGCTGTTCCTCAACAAGGTGAAGATCTGGCCAGTTGATAAGATAAATTTGGTTTAGAGTGAATGAGAGAATCTGTTATGCTTTTTACCAAGCTGTTTCCTATGTTCCGCATTCACAGAATGCTAAGTGCTGAGAAAAGAGGAACATTAGTTGAAACCTAAATATAGGTTAATAGTGATTTAGAGTCACTGTTCAAATCTACATACCCTATGCTCCCAAAGAGGTAAGGAGTTCAGGTTAATTGATCAATTGTGCATAAAATGTACACCCATGTGTTATGCACCACAGCCCCCACCTGCAAAATTGTTTAAAATATGTTAGCACGTTCCAGAAAACTAAACAGTAACTGGGTTTTAGGAATCCTGTTGCCCAGTGCTGATAAGACCCATTTTTGTTAAGTCTTTTCTTTGGCAAACCACAGATCTTATCAGGTTTCTCTGATATTTACTCTTGCAGTTTTGTAAACCCCATCAACCCAGCATAAACCCTCCACCTTGCATTAATCTTTTACAGTTTCAACAAAAAAACTTTGATCGAATGCACGTTAAAAAGTAGTCATATGTCTGAGCAAATTGGAATGGCCATAATGAGTAAAGGCAATGCACAAGGATAAACCATGAGATGATGTCCAATTCAGATGTTGCAAGATGGAAACAGCTCATTAATGCCAATATCTCCACAACCAGCATCATTCTAGAGTGTTTTCCTTCCCTCCATCAATTACATCACAACCAAGACATGAGTAGTTGGGCTCAATGCAACTAATAATCAGTATGTGGACAAAACTACTTTCAGAGTGTTGACTTCCTCTCATCAGGAGACAGTCAGCCTCTCCCTCTCCAAATCATTATGTGATCAGACTACATCAACCTAGACCAATCAAGTCAGAGGGCACCCACACAGAGTCACTGCACTGAGGTAAGGGAGCTGAATGAATGGCACTTGGTACTACCTGTACAAAGTAGGCTATTCATACCAGTTTTAAACCCCGGCACAGACTGCAGTCGCATTTGTGGATGGGCTTGAGAATGTGCCTATCCTGAACAGAGCATTGCACTTGTAGCACAGCTTTTAAAGCACAGAGCAGATGGGGAAACAACCTTTACAGAACTGGCACGAAATACCAGTGAAAATCTCTCTGCACTGTCCCATTTTTTGTGTGGACGCTGATGCCCATCTCTGGTAGATGTTTTGTACGAAAGTAGCTTTACATTATTGGCAGCCTTTTGAATACATGTCACTATTATCAGAAAGTGGAAAAGATTCAAGTAAATCAGAACTTGGATACAAACTCGTAAAATCATTACAAGCTTTCTCCAGGGGCAAGGTGGTGTGGCAATTCTGAAAGGGTTTGAGCATGGAACCCTGCAGGTGTTCCTCTAAACTTCCTCTATTCATCCCGACTATTGGTTACTTCAATCAGATCCACAATTGCATGTGTGACAAAGATTCAGCTCATCAGTGTTAATGCTAATGAAGGTTGAAATAAGATACTGCATAACAATGCATGAAAATGGGTACAGCAGGTTACTGTTTTGGTTGGAGACGATGGAAATGCATCCGAATGACCTGCCTTTTCCAGACGCTGCCTGGCCTACCTTCAGGGCTATTTACATTACAGCCTCATTTGGTAGAGGAGCCTTGACTTTTACAACAGATGAATTATCGCTCAATCAACTCTAACATGGATCATGGATATGCAATTAACATTTTTTTTTAATGTAAACTACTGGAGCTTGCATTCTTGTACTGTAATGCTTCTCAGTTAGTCTGGGTGAGTGCTCAAATAGCTACCCAAGGATTCAGTGTATTAAGCTATATATATATAGAGAACATTAAACCTTTAATTATTTCAACAAAGAATCGATTACCAGGCCTTTTCACTTGCAATTCAGATGAGGATATTGCATCCCTGATGATTAATATACCACGAGAATCACTTTGGAAACACAACATTAATTTCTCTTCACCATGTCATGGTTCCTGAAAGGGACTGTCGCGTACGTTGATGTTATAGGAGCTGAAGCAACCACAAGGTTGTGAATTGTTTAAAGAGACAGCTCATTTTACTCAGATGCTATATCCAACATGTTATCTGTAATTGTTTGCCTCTCCATCCCTCTCTTGACCAAAATAATCTCTCATTGGAATTTGACTCAACATCCTATAATCCTCTTTTCAACGGCCAACCCCATTCCAAGCATCTGATCACAGGCTATCACTCAATAGTAGTTTGAAATCAAGATTCAGGAAAGAGAAAGGCACACCAAGAGTGCAGATGCCCCCGACTCTCCAAAATATCCACAGCTATGCAGCAATCAATTCTTCTTTGAACCCCATCAGCTAAATCAGTGCCCATGACTATTATATTCCAACTCACCAAGTGAAGAACAAATTAAAATTAAACCACTATGGGGTGCGATTCAAGTGAACCTTCCGGGTGAAGCTGCTGGCCCAGGTGCACCTAGCTGATGTACACTTCAAAGCTTAAAATAGGAAACAATGTATTTTTTTTATAAAAGTGAGACATGTACTCAACTTGGCGATAAGACAGCAAAAACAGTAGCAAACGTGATTATGAAACTGAACTGCTTTTGGACATTGCTGAATGAATATTCTATTGTTGATTTGAAGGATCAATAATCAGTAGCTACGTGGATTTTTTAAACAACTTTGTTTTGGTTTATTATCGCTTACCAGCCAATGAATCAATCAATCCAGCTTTTACCCTAGAATTTAACTCAAACTAACCTGTTAAAATAACTTAAATTGGTGACAGAAAATCTAACTGAAGAAAGTTGTCAAAAATGGATTCTAAATTCACTAAAACTGTGAATTTTGTTTGGGTGATGTTTGAATATCAAACGTCAAGAAAAGTGTATCTGCCACTATTTTTTTTATCTGTGTGTGAGCCGCAGAGATGTAGAATGCCTCTGCGTGTCATCGTGCTGAACTGTGGCCAGTCCACCACTCTCTAACTCCCTGCTTCCTTGGTTACTTCCTCCAGATGATCGCCGACTGTTTCTGGTTTGCCTGTGGACAGTTGCAGCTCGACATTCGCGTTCTGTCCCTGGGTCACATGTTAGTGGGAATGTTCGCTCCTCCCAGGGATGGATAGCCTACAAAAGAAGCAGGGTCAGTTATTACCGATAAAAAAAAATTACTTTGCTGATAAACAACATCAAGCTTCTGAGAGAGACAAATGCTGGAGTAATTCAGGATCCTTCCAGGGATGCTGCCTGACCCTGTGTTGCTCCAGCATCCAGCAGTAAACCAGCATCTGCAATTCCCCATTTCTAAATTCAAAATTGGTATATATAAAAGTTCATGCTACTGAGACACTATGAAAAGCATATTCGCTGTATACAGTTCGCTTTTGAATGGAGCAACAGTCAGTTGCAACCTCTGTCAAGAGGCAAGCAGCTAGGTAAACATTTCTGTGCACTTGAGCGTGGCTTTTATTGTGCAATATTGGATCAAGAAACAAATGGCCATTCTTTGGAAAGTGAACCAAAAATGTCACAAACGTGCAGATGTCATCACAAAGTCACAGATGTCTTGTAAGAGTTAATCTTATTCATTGCTACTTTCCTACCTACAAAACTATAATGCATGTCTGCTAAATATATGAACATTCTAGCTTTTTAAAATTCAGTTTTAAAAACAGTGACCAGTCATATTTTACCTGACCTTAAACATTGTCAGCATAACATCAAAATTTCACCTGATAAACCGAAAAAAATGAATCAAATATACAGCATAAAACAATGTACCTGTAATGCTTTCAGAATTCAATTTTTTTTGTCTTTTTGGTCACACACGTGACTAGGAATGGGCCAAATCTGAGCAACCACAATTTAGTTTGGAATGTTACAGGCCTGTCCCACTGTACAAGGTAATTCAAGAGCTCTCCAGGGTTAAAAAAAAACAAGCTCGTGGTAAGCACATAGAATTGTACATTCTAACAGTACGTCGGAGCTCGGGACGTCTCTTAGCAGCTCGTAATGCTAACGGCAGGTACTCAGGAGACGCGGTAAGACAGTGAAGACTCGTGAAGATTTTTTAACATGTTTTCAAAATGTCCATGAGAGTCCCGAGTACCTACGAGTGGCTATTACCGTAATTCTCCGAGTTCGAATCAGGGGAAACTTAGGAGAACTCTTGAATTAGCTCGTACAGTGGGACAGGTCCTTAAATGGTGAAGACCACAGAATATTAAGTTAGAAAACTGGCACAAAAATGTAGAGAAGGAACTAATATAGTGGCTCAGGAACCACTCATATATAGAAAATATATATTTTAATCCCCTCAAGACCTTGCCCACAATCTCACATACTGTAATTCTGCACTTTTGTAGAACTTTACCAAAAGAGTTCTGCGTCCAATTACTCCAGATCTACTGGTCCTCCCTGCTAGTTACATCCACAAAAAGAATGCAGAATCTGACACATTTGTTTTCTCTTTCACAAAATTGTATTGACTTTGTCCAATCCTGCAGCTGTCTTTTAATTCTTTAGTCTCTTCCACTGTCCCTAACACCGCACCCATACTCCTACAGATTTAATGTAGTTCCTCCCTCTTATGGACCACATTTCTGGAGAGATTCCTTGTGTAGTCCTTGCTGAAAATAGAACAATTTAATCGATCTGCCATTTCGTTGTTCCTGATTATAATCTAATGATTCCTCGTTTCTTTTGAAATCCATGGTTGAGACACCTTTCCAGTTTTATTTGTTACCAGAGAGGAACGAAGAATGATTGTAATTCAGCCACGTACCCCAAGTGCATGCCATTGCCTATCAACCATTCACAATTTACGCAATGATTCCCAACCTACGGCAGCCAGTTTGTACCTCATACCTTCATATTTCCTTGAGATTCACAAACTCTTTTCTCAAAATCCATTCCCTCACTTTCCATTGTAATTAATAATTCTATCATCTAATTGTCCCCCAAGGGATCCACACAAGATTGCCTGCCAATCCTTCCTTGTTATACAGCATCCAGTCTTGGCCCATTGGGCCCAGGTTGGCCCATTCTCTCATTAGTTCCTTAATACATTACTCCATCATCATGCCATGAACGTTACAAAAACTTCTCAAGCACTCCACTCAGATCAAACAATTCTCTGAAGCAAAGTTCCAAGGATAGTGCTGGTTGAAACCTCACAGTTGTAAATGCGAAGGGCACAATGGACCCCATCAGCACAAACAATTCACAACGGTCAAATTCGCAGAGGTGGGGGATTTGCTCAGAGAAAGAGCATGTCACCATACCACTCGACTGGATAGACTTGGGGATAATTTCTGCGCACACGGATTTGCTTTGGCCATTTTAATGATTAAAATAATAAAGACCATTATCAAAATTCCACCGTATGCATGGCCACAACATGGCACAGGGGAAACCTGATAGAAGCGTAGAAAATTATTAGAGGCCTAAATAGGGTAGTCAGAGTATTTCCCCAGGGAATGAATGTCAAATACTGGAGGGCATGAGGTTAAAAGTGAGAGAGAGAAAATTGAAAGGAACTGTGTCAGGCAATGTTAAAAGTCACTTGCCCAATAACAGCTGCTCCCAAGTTATCCTCCCTAGTTCCAGCCCAATAACCCAATTTAGTACTTTCACCCAAGATCCGGACTTATCCTTGTTCAAAATGCTCCCCCCTGAAACACAAGTCACCTGGCCAGGCTCGTTTCCCAAAACAAGATCTAGTGTGGCCCCTCCTTGAATTGAACTACCCATATAGTTTCAAGAACCCTCTTGCATAAACGTCAGAAATCTTTTACACGGAGTAAGTCCCAGTCATTATTGGGAAAGTTAAAGTTACCTACTACAACAACCCTGTTCCTTCTACATCTTTCTGTCATTTGCAATATATATATAAATAAAAGCACATAAAAATATAATATATATATACATGCACACATATATATCCACATACACACACGTGTGTGTGTATATCCACATACACACATATATACACACACACACGTGTATATATATTATGTGTGTGTGTGTGTGTGTGTGTGTATATATATATATATATATATAAACGATTTAGACGAGGGAATTAAATGTAACATTGTTTGCGGATGACACAAAGCTGGGTGGCAATGTGAGCTGCGAGGAGGATGCTAGGAGGTTGCAGCGTGACTTGGGTAGGTTGGGTGTGTGGGCAGATGCAGTACACTATGGATGAATGCGAGGATATCCATTTTGGTGGCAAGAACAGGAAGGCAGATTAATATCTGAATGGTGTCAGATTAGGAAAAGGGGACGTGCAACGAGATCTGGGTGTGCTTGTTCATTAGCCACTGAAAGTAAACATGCAGGTACGGCAGGCAGTGACGAAAGCTAAAGGCATGTTGGCCTTCATTGCGAGAGGATTTGAGTTTAGGAGCAAGGAGGCCCTACTGCAGTTGTACAGGGTCCTGGAGAGACCACATCTGGAGTATTGTGTGCAGTTTCAGTCTCCTAATTTGAAGAAAGACATTATTGCTATTGAGGGAGTGCAACGTAGGTTCACCAAGTTAATTCCCGGAATGGCGGGACTGACATATGATGACATAATGGGTGAACTAAGCTTGTATTCACTGGAATTTAGAAGAATGAGAGGGGATCTTATAGAAACATATAACATTCTTAATGGATTGGACAGGCTAGATGCAGGAAAGAGTTAGATTTAGCTATTTGGGCTAAAGGAATTAAGTGATATGGGGGAAAAAGCAGGAATGGGGTACTGATTTTAGATGATCATAGCGAATGGTGTTGCTGGCTCGAAGGGGCGAATGGCCTACTCCTGCCCCTATTTTTCGACGTTTCTAATGCCATTAAGTAATTGCACCGTTCTGATTTTTGAGCTCTAACCATATGTGGACTCAATATGTCCTGAGTGTAATGGTGACATTCTCCCTGATTATTAAGCGACTCCTCCACCTCTTTTACTTCTCAGTCACGCCTGCAACGTACTCATGGACATAGAAACGCTGGATTTTCGTTTTATCTAAATCTGACAGTTTTTGAGACTATAGGAATTTGCCACATAAATATGCTGCCCCATTACTGCTTTAATACATTTTTGCGAGAGTTAGATTTTTAACAAACCCATTTACTCGAGTTCACTTGTTTAGCCTCACCTCCTCTTCATAACCAAAATCCGGCGTGGAACAGCGCGTATCTTCATTTGAACTCTGTCCAACATTTTCTTGTGAAAAGAACGAGTAATGCATGTCTGTATTGACTGTTGGTGGATAAGGGCTGCAAGGTGAACCTGAAACGGCTAAATCTCCGAGACTGTGATAACTGACATCAGAAGCAGGCTGAGGGGTCAAATGTTCATCTGTTGATTTGTAAGATCTGCAAATTGTAAAAAAAAGGCATAGGTGTGATCCGATGGTAGTCTTTAATTGTGTATGTGTTGTGTTTCAGAGAATGAATAGCAGGAATTATTGATTGAAAGATATAGCACTGTCCACTGAGACCACCTGACCATTGATCACCCATCCAAACTAGCTGTTATCCCACTTTCACATCCACTCCCTACACGAGGGGCAATTTAGACACCAATTAACCTAAAAACCAACACGGCTCTGGAATGTGGGAGGAAACCCGAGCAACCGGAGGAAACCCAAGCGGGCACAAGGAGAATTTATAAATTCCAGACAGCGCCCAAGGTCAGGATGAATGCATCGAGGGACTGAAGAACTGGATATACACAAGGATAAGATAATGGGTGATAGGTCACTGCTGTTGCATATTGTGATATTCGGGGTAGCCTTACATAAGATTATGAAAGAAATTGCAAATTGTTACTCTTTCTCCAGCAATTTAAGTCCATTGAGAGGTGCACATCTTCCTTACTCCATTTCTCCAAGTCTGCACGCACGTGCATCTGTGTCCGTGTCTGTGTGCATAGGCAGAGGCACAGGGAGAGGGGGTAGTCAGACTAGATTAGTTTTTCCTTTAGAACTATTGATCGGCTGCTCAGTAGTATTAACCTAGATAGGGGGTGTTGACAGCTGTAACTCTCTCCCCTAAAAGACCGATGATCTCAGTGAAAGGATCAAACAGACTCAGTAGTTATCAGGCTACTCACGTTCTTATATACGTTACTTGAACCACAAACCTTTCTCAAGTTACATAATTTTGATGATCAGACTTTTTCCCCAAGTTATGTTTCCAAGCCTATGATTCAGCACACCTACACCTAAATTTCTGGCAAAGGACTTTACCAATTTCAACCAGGAGCTGAGTGAAGATCAGGCTCCTGCATGGGAAGTTTGTGAGGAATTAGAGCCAACTAGTCTTGTCGATACACATTGCTTGTCTACTGATGCTCATCTAGGCTGAGTTACAGCTGCAGGCCAAAGGCTGTCGGTTCCTGGGCAAAGCATTGCAGAAAATAATCCGATGCCCAGGCACCAAGGCATTCTCTTCACACCATAAGCAGCAAAACAAGACACCCGCTCTGGCTGGTTCCGATCGGTACCTGCTTCCACGCCTCTGGGCACTGGCAGGGGAGGCCAACCACGTTGTCCACCGGGAACGTTCAAATTCCTCATATTCTGCGTGTCGAGAACTAAAGGCTGAATCAGAAAGATCCTCCATCTAAAAGAGATGCAGTATTTCTATATTAATAAAATTGATATTCAACTTTGTAAACTTGACATGGTTATTTTCTGTCAGTTGGATGCTTTACCTCTTCTTGCTCCTCTGCACAGAGTCTGTGATTTGTTGCATCAGGTTTTATGTCCATCACACGCCAGCTAGAAGATGAAAATAAAATTGTCACATTTGAAAGAATTCAAGTGTTCTTTCGACCACTTCCCATCAGTAAACAAATGGATTAAACACAAACTCTCAGATAATAGAAGGATAGAACCAGGAGTAATCATTTTGTTAACTTGGATTCCTCCATCCAATCCTATGGTCCGAAACTAAGTTGCTCAGGCAAACCAAAGAGAAATGATGGAAAACCAAATACATTTGAAGGAAGAAGGCAGTGGTCAGACCAAAACGTCAGAGAACATCACCCAAGAGATATGAGGACTATGAGTGGTATTGCCATGTGAAAATGATGCGTTATCAATGTAACGAGTGCCATATCCTAAATGGGTGGAATGTTCAGTTTACAATGTGATGATACAGATATCCTTTTTGTTCGATAAAGGAGGGATGTCATGGTGACTGATGTCATATTTAAATGTATCACGTGTTACTACAGAAAGGTCAGAGGACACATATTGCCAGGATGTAAAGGAATGGCGGACGAATAAAACAAAGCGTTTATGTTCAGTGTCCTTCAAGCGGGTTTATTACATTATGATCAAGGCGAGGATCTGACAGGAGATGCAGAAAATAACTATTGATCTTGACTTTACAAGACTATCCCTCTCAATGTCACCCAATTCATTGTGTGAACACTTGAAACAAATGCTGAACCTGTACCTTGGTGTTAGGATCTCCTTATACTGAAGCTTCTCCACACGAGTTGTTGCAGCAACGGACATTGGGATCACAATGTTGTTAATGTCAAAGGAACTTTCTCCCCTTCGCTTCCTGAGTGCCTGCTACAAAAAGATTAAAGCAGATGATTGCATTGTATCAAGGATGCCTTCAGCCAAATTGGTATACAACAGCTAAATAAATTCTAATATGGATACCACTAATACTTGTAATTTAAATCAGTTTTGGAGGACAGAAGAGTAGATTAATTTTAATAATTGACCAGATCGAGGAAGATTAGTACCGAGATAACAGATACAATTTCCCACCCTTATCCATGATCTTTTTGACAATAGATAATATGTGCAGGAGTAGGCCATAAGGCCCTTCGAGCCAGCAATGTGATCATGGCTGATCATCCCCAATCCTGCCTTCTCCCCATATCCCTTGACCACTATCTTTAAGAGCCCTATCTAGCTCTCTCTTGAAAGTATCCAATACAATACAATACCGTTTATTCGTCATTTGAACCTCACATGAAGTTCAAACGAAATTTGGTTTCTGCAGTCATACAACAAGAAAAGAACCAAGACACACACCAACACAATTTACACAAACATCCATCACAGTGAATCTCTTCTTCACTGTGATGGAAGGCAAAGTCTTGTCTCTCCCCTGTTCTCCATTTCTCTCCTGATGTCAAAGTCAAAGCCCCCGGCGGGCGCTAGCAATTCCCGCGGCCATTTAAAGCCGTCCCGGGCGATGTAAGGCCCTGCTCCGAGTCTTGATGTTAGAGCCCCCGCCGGGCGCTAGCAAGTCCCGAGCGCTTTTAAGCCGTGCCGGACGATGTAAGGCCCTTCTCCAGGTCACTTTCAACCCCGCAATTCAGGCGGGAGAAGTTGCCGTTGCGGGAGCTCTGAAAAGTGGTCTCCCACCAGGGACCCGCATGTCACAGTTCACCGGACCTGCAGCTGGAGCCTCTGAGTTCCGAAGTTGGGCCGCAGCAGCGCGCCACCACAGCTCTCCACACCACGAAGCCGGCCAGCTCCGCGATGGTAGGTCTGCAGCTCCCCAGGTCGTTCCGGTTGGAGGCCGCTCCACGGTGCTAGGCCCCAACGACAACGGAGTCCCGACAGGGAAATGATCGGGTCCCTGTACAGGGAAGAGATTTAAAAGTTTCCCCCACCCACCCCCCAACACATACACAGTTAAAAACCCACTACAAACTACACCCTCAACGGGGCAAAAAAAAAAAAAACGACAGACAGACTGCAGAGGCCGCTGCGATGTCGGTCGCGCCGCCCACTGGAAGTATCTAAATCCAGAGAACCGGCTTCCACCGCCCTCCGAGGCAGAGAATTCCACTGATTCACAACTCTGTGTGAAAAGGTGTTTCCTCATCTCCGTTCTAAACGGCTTACCCCTATTCTTAACTGTGGCCCCTGGCTCTGGACTCCCCCAACATCGGGAACGTTACCTGCCTCTAGCGTGTCCAAACCCTTAATAATCATATGTTTCAATAAGATCGCCTCTCATCCTTCTAAATTCCAGAGTATACAAGCCCAGGCGCTCCATTCTCTCAGCATATCCCGGGAATTAACCTTGTAAACCGCTGCACTCCCTCAACAGCAAGAATGTCCTTCCTCAAATTAGGAGACCAAAACTGCACACAATACTCCAGGAGGGTCTCACTAAGGCCCTGTACAATTGCAGAAGGACCTCTTTGCTCCTACACTCAACTCCTCTTGTTATGAAGACCAACATGCCATTCGCTCTCTTCACTGCCTGCTGTACCTGCATACTTACTTTCATTGACTGATGAACAAGGACCCCAGATCCCGTTATACTTCCCCTTTTCCCAACTTGACACCTTTTTAATAATAATCTGTCTTCCTGTTTTTGCTACCAAATTGGATAACCTCCCATTTATCCACATTAAACTGCATCTGCCCACGTACCCAACCTGTCCAAGCCACCCTGCATTCTCATAGCATCCTCCTCACAGTTCACACTGCCACCCAGCTTTGTGGCATCTGCAAATTTGCTAATGTTACTTTGAATCCCTTCAATTATGTATATTGTAAATAGCTGCGGTCCCAGCACCGAGCCTTGCGGTACCCCACTAGTCACTGCCTGCCATTCTGAAAGGGACCCTATAATCCCTACTCTTTGTTTCCTGTCTGCCAACCACTTCTCTATCCATGTCGGCACTCTACCCCCACTACCATGTGCCCATTTTTGCCCACTAATCTTCCATATGGGACCTTATCAAATGCTTTCCGAAAGTCCAGGTACACTACATCCACTGGCTCTCCCTTGTCCATTTTCCTAGTTACATCCTCAAAATATTCTAGAAGATTAGTCCAGCATGATTTCCCCTTCGCAAATCCATGTTGACTCGGACCGATCCTGTTACTGCTATTCAAATGTGCCGCTATTTCATCTTTTATAATTGACTCCAGAATCTTCCCCACCACCGATGTCAAGTTAACTGGTCTAAAATTCCCTGTTTTCTCTCTACCGCCTTTCTTAAAAAGTGGGATAACATTAGCTTCCCTCCAATCCACAGGAACTGATCCTGAATCTATAGAACATTGGAAAATGATCACCAATGTGTCCACGATTTCTAGAGCCACTTGGATGCCCTGGGATGCAGATCATTAGGCCCTGGGGATTTATCAGCCTTTAGTCCCATCAGTCTACCCAACACCATTTCCTGCCTAATGTGGATTTCCTTCAGTTCCTCCGTCACCCCAGATCCACTGGTCACTACTATATCAGGAAGATTGTTTGTGTCCTCCTTTGTGAAGATGGATCCGAAGTACCTGTACAACTCATCTGCCATTTCCTTGTTCCCTATAATAAATTCACCTTTTTCAGTCTTCAAGGGTCCAACTTTGGTCTTAACTTTTTCCTCTTCACATACCTAAAGAAGCTTTTACTATCCTCCTTTATATTCTTGGCTAGTTTACGTTCGTACCTCTTATTTTCTCCTCGTATTGCCTTTTTAGTTATCTTCTGTTGCTCTTCAAACATTACCCAATCCTCTTGCTTCCCGCTCATCGTTGCGACGTTGTACTTTTTCTCTTTTATTTTTATACTGTCCCTGACTTCCCTTGTCAGCCACGGTCGCCCCTTACTCCCCTTGGAATCTTTCTTCCTCTTTGGAATGAACTGATCCTGCACCTTCTGTATTATTCCCAGTTTCTGATCGGATCCTGATCAGAACTGATCCTGCACCTTCTGTATTATTCCCAGCTATCAGCAAACAGTATAGAAGCGAGATAGACCGATTGATCAAATGGTGCTAGCGCAGCAACCTGGCTCTCAACACCAGTAAAACCAAGCAACTGATTGTGTACTTTGGAAGGGCAAAGATAGGGACCCACAATCCAGTCTATATCAACGGGACGATGGTGGAAAGGCTAAAAAACGTCTAATTCCTGGGCATATTTCCAAAGATCTTTCCTGGTCCCAGCACACGGATGCAATTATAAAGAAGGCACATCAGCGCCTCTCCTTCCTGAGAAGATTATGGAGAGTCGGTATGTCAAGGAGGATTCTCTCGAGGACAGCTACTTCCCCACAGTCATCAGGCTATTAAACACGATATCAAATAAGCTCTGAACAAGAATAGTCTATTATTATTATTGCACTACATCTGTTTATTTATTGTGTATATATGGTCTATAGACACACCAAACGTTTATCTTCCGTTTTGTATTATGTTTACATATTCTGTTGTGCTACAGCAAGTAAGCATTTCATTGTCCTATCTGGGACACGTGACAATAAAACTCTTGCCTCTATTGTCAGGTTAAAACCCGCACAGCCATTACAACAGTGTCATTTGAGCAACTCCATTGCTACTGGACAGGTACTGGGAGAACATAATCTCAACAAGTTGTAACAAGGAATAAATGAAACCAAAATCATCCAGGATTTTTCACAACAGCAACATTCTGAATCTGGATACCGCACAGAGTTAGACAAATACTGAAAAACACACTTCATATGTTATTCTTACAGTCAAAGTGCTGACAGGAAACTTCTCAGTACAGACAGGGTTGGAACCCGAATACCGAAGTTAAGACAACCCTCTTTGGTCTCTACGAAACCTACTTTCCATCTGCAGATTAATCATAGGTCTTGCATTCATATCCAAATGCCTAATGTACATCACAAAGACCACAGTACCAACCCTTGTGATACACCACTGATCAGACTTCCAATCAGAAAAACACTCTGCATCACTTTCTGCCTCAGCAGACAAAGCCAGTTTTGGATCCACTTTGTCAGCTATGTCAAAAGCCTCAGGATACTTCACCACCCAACTGGGAAATGTTCCACTCTCAAACCTGATACACAATATCATGAGCTCACAATTTCATAAGAACAAATTTTTGTTACAATTTTCATTCTATTCCCCAAAAAAAAAAAAGCTTCTCCTTACCAAAGTGGCCGCCATCGTGTTTGTGGTGGTCATGCTTGATGCAGAGCTCTCTGATGAAGATAACTGTCGCAGCAATGAGCCGTGGGTTGAGGTGTGTGTAGAACCATACGAGCTCCCCATATCTGAAAGGGCCCGTCGAGCTGCAAAAGATATTTGGATCAGACAAAAGCAAAATTTCATACATGTTGCAAATCTGAGGTAAAGTACTGGACATGCTCAGATGATCAGGAAGCAACAGTAGAAATAAATTAATCCTTGGAATATCTCAGTAAATCTCTTTCACACGTGCAAAGCCAGGATATCTAGTTATTGAAAGAGATAGTTGCACATGCTAGTTTCCTTAAAAAAAAAGAGAATCCTAATGGATTTGGTAACAGTAAAATGGTGGTTGGGGAGTGTGTGTCCCCGACTGGTGGTTGTCTAGGAGTGGAGCCACAAGCAATGGGCAATGTCTTAAATGCTTCTTGTCTTTATTTCCCCATGGTGGACATGGAAGTTAATGAATTCAGTGAAGGAAAACATTTATATTTCCAAGCATATCAACTTTACAAAGGTGAGGTGTTGGAAATTATGAAACGCATAATGGTGGACGAATCCTCAGTGCCTGGCCTAGTGCATCTTGGGATGTTATACAGAACAAGGGAAGAGATTGCTGCGGCCCTGACAGAAATTTTTCTAACTTTGTAGGCCACAGGCAAGTTACCAGAGGACTGTAGGAGAGATAAAGTTGTGCCTTTACTTAATAAGAGCTGTTGGGATAAGCAAGGGAACTAAAGGTTGGTAAACCTTGTACTAGTGATGGCAAGGGGTTCTGAGCGAATTTATTGGCATTTGGAAAGACAAAGAATAGTCAGCATGGCTTTACACATGCAAAATCATGTCTCACCAATTTTAGTTTTGTTTTTTTAAGAGGTGACTATAAAGGCTAATGAAGGCAAGGCAGTAGATACTGGTGCATTTTGCGAAGTCAAATAAGGGTACGATATGTACAAAGGTAGGGCACTAAGGATCTTGATGACAGATGGACCCAGGGGTCCTTTTCCATAGTTCCCTGTATATGACAAAGGAGTTTGATTACGATAGCAAAAACAGCTGACGGCATGCTTGCCTTCACAGGATGAGGAATAGAATACGAGTCGGGATGCTATGTTAGACCTCGCTTGGAGTATTGTGTGCAGTTTGGATCATCACTATAGGAAGGACGTGATTGCGCCAGAGATAGTGCAGTGGAGGTTCACCAACATATTGCCTGTATTGGAGGGCTTTAGTTATGGGAGAGATTGGATAGATTGGACTTGTTTTCCCTGGAGATTGAAGAGTGACGGAAGTTTAAGATTAGGACGGTCACAGATAAGGTAGATGATCAAAATATATTTCCCATGTAGAAGTATCAAAGATAGCAAAGGTTTAAGCTAAGAGGAGGAACTTACACAGGGGATCTGAGAAGTTTTTTTTGTTTTTTTTTAAAAACATGGAGTACGGTTGATATGTCTGGAAGTACCTTTCAAGTGGTGAGGGAATCCAGACACAATTACAATGTTTAAGAGGAATTAAGACACTTAACCAGGCAAAGCATAGAAGGATATAGTCATAAAATTGGCAAATAGTGCAGACAAGCCTGTTTTTTTTGGCTGTACAGCCTAATGACTTTTCACACTGTGCATGATTAACTTTGCTGTCTCAAACTTGACCATTGCGATGTTGGAGTTGCTTCTATAACACAAGAAATCTTGACCATTGAAATCTTAGTCTGGCCCTATCTAAAACTCTCTATTACTTATTCTAGTAATTGCTTTCTTCTATCCCCGTGGATATTTTCTTCCTTTTCACAGCTCATCTACCCCCATATTACTTTAAAGCCACCAATGTAGCACTATTGTAATCAAAGTTGTGTTTGGAAGGCTGCAATAATATTGCAGTGAATTATATTGTGAAAAAAACATTAACTTTAAAGTCCCAAGTTTATTTTAGTACATGGTTACCATGGACTAATCTTTTCAGTAGAGGATGCTATAATATTGTCAGCTCAAATAAACAATAGTCAGTAAAGGGAGTGAATTATACTCCAACACCCTGCAAAATAATATTGGTCTCTCCAAAGCACATCCACAAGATTCCGTTTCCTCAGCAGATGCGCCACTTCATGCACATTCTTCACACCCATGATCCATCGTTTCAGCAGCCAACATCTTCAAGAAACCTATTATTCTCCTTTGATACACAACTGAATTTTGCTCCATCTTCAGTCCTTGAAATTATACAATGCACCAAGAGGAGTCTGAAGAGGGTTCCTCCTGGCCATGCTCTCCAGCGATACTGCCTGACCTGCTGAGTTACTTCAGCAGTTTAGATTGTTTTATCAACCACCATTGTCATCACATCCTTTGCCATTTTTATACCAATGTCGCCATTGTTCAATCCCGTAGACTTCAATTTTGACATTTGTCACACAATTGCTACACAATTTAGGGAGGCCAATTAACCTCCAAACCCATACACCTTTGCGATGTGGGAGGAAATCAGAGCACTCAAAGGAACCCACGCAGTCACAGGAAGAACGAGCAGACCCGCACAGTGAGCACCCGAGATAGGGATTGAACGTTTCGCTGGCGCTGTGAGGCAGTAGCTCCATCAGCTGCGCCACTGTGTCGCTAAGATTAAATATTTGCAATCCTCCAGCATTATGCAAGATAAGCAATCAAGCTAATTTGGAAAATAATGACATATGGACACAGCCTTCACAATGTCCACCCTTACTTTTTTCCAGTTATCCAATGACTTCTAGAGCTAGCCTTGTAATTACCACATGCATTTGTATGCTAACAATATTTACAACCACCTTCACTTTGTTAGATTGCCTAATGCTTTAGCAATCAAATGCAAATTTTCATTTGGTATCTCACTCCACCATGAAGGGTGATGCCTCCACAAGAATATATCCTTGTGATTTTGAATTGGACATAATTTCTTTACTACTTATTTAGGGAAAACCTATGGCTTTGCTAAAGAAAAAGAAGAGTACTGTTCAGTCATTAAATTCAGATTGACACTACTTTTATTATATTAATAGGAGAAAGAAAACCATGCTCATTCCATCCTCCATACAAAACCATGACACCTGCTAAGTGAGCACCAACACATTGCCAAATCTGCAGTCAGTGACAAGCTGTGCCTTTACTGTGAAATGCAAAACATAAGTGGTAACACTTTTAGCATCAACCAACCTTATATTTTCTCCAAGAATGCATGATACACAATGATTCCCAAGCTTTACTCCAGATAAATGTGAAACGCTAAGAATGGATAGTTATTCATGGAAATATGTTAGCAAGCTTGGCATTGTTACCTGGACTGTTTGTTGTAATATACACCAGAAGCAGTCCATGCCTGGCAAGCTAGAATCAGGAAACAGCCTGGTTACATTAACACCCAGTCTCAGGATTGATAAGCGTCCAAAATCCAACAGAACGGTAACAGATCCCTGCTAGAAGTGCCAGAGTCCCTGCTATAATGGATTATTTAATGTCACTATTCTCTATTATGGTAGAATGGGAGAGCATGTAAACAATCTGCTTGTGCTGAATCTAATAACTCAATTTCTGTAGAAGGAAGTGGTGGTTGAAACTCATTGCTTATTAATTAAGCCCAAATGTTAATTGTTAACACCCTTTCTTCAACATCATTAGCCTATTATGGCAGATTAAGACCCAGGACTCACCTTCCATTACTGAAGAATCCCGGTGTCTCCTTTTGTTGAGGAATCTATCTTGTACGTTAGCGTTCTCGAACTTGGAGACAGACAGCAAATCATCAAAATGCTGCGTCTTCTCTGTACGATTCTTATTATGGGTATACTCTGCAATGAAGCACATTTTAAGTCAATAGATATTTTCCTGCACAGCGTGATGCATGCTCCCTTCGTTAAAATGCTCATAACAATGTCAGGAACTATCGTAGTCATCCTAAATCAACTAACTCTAAACACAATCTTATGTAATGATCTTCACTAAAATCCCACTACGTACCAGCAAGATCCCATGTTCCAACTCTTAAAAAGCAGGAAACCTTCCCTTAAAATATAAATAGACACTGAGTTCACACTTCACACTTGGAATTTTGTCGTCACAGTGGACAGAAACTGAACAAACTTCAGCTGTGAATCAAGACAAATTTGATTATGTAAATTTTAAATTCATGGTTCCGCCAGATCAGAAGGTAATGTGGCCGACTTGGAATTCTTTCAGAGGAGAAAACCACCACCGATCTACCTAGGAGTATGGGAAAGAGCAGCACGCATAGTGTGATGAATGAACGGGTGCAAATAGGATATGATCTAGAGAATTTGAGAGGTAATTAGAAAATAAACTAAATCAATTAGTAACTTTCTCTGCGGTTAAGTGAAACTGCAGGACTTCCTTTTTCCCTAGTGAAGAACGAAAATGTCTTGGGTAGTTGATACTCAGCAAACAGCTATACTCAGCAACTGAGAGCTCAAATTATAACCAACTGTGTCCTATATCAAATTTTAGCTTTGCTGTTGTTTTGAAAATGTACATTTCCATGCTGTCAGTAAGCCAGTGCTCATACACCTATTACCCGTGTCTTACATAACAGAGAGCGCAGATGGCCCTTGAGGTCACCTTGCCCAGGCCAGCATTTGAAAAAGTAATTTAATAACCTTCTGTTCTTTTTTGAAAAACCTGCATTTTGTGTGTTTCATTTTTCTAATATATCCAATTCCTTTTTGAAAGCTACATTAGAATCTAATTTTGCACAGTGCCTTTCAGAGCACAATTCACTATAAAATGTGAAATATCCTCGTGTGATCCATTGTTCTGTTAATATTTCCAATGTATCTCTGCCCTTTCATGTCGTTTGGCCACAGGTGGTGTGAAGTACCTGTTACTTCAATACTCCAATGTGAATGTACCACAATGTGAAAGGGGTCACAGGTGAACTACTCACATGTGTAATGCCTTAGTATCAGCATTTAAATGAAAAGTGTTTGGTTTGTTGCAATTACACATCTTTGCGTAATTTCTGAAACCACCAACAAAACATGCCTCAGGTAGCACTGAACCCGATACTTACTAGCTGATGCGAGTATGGAGTTTGTTAGTTTTTGCTGCATTCTCTGGGATGGATCCGACAGACTTGCCACCGAAAAGCCTTTGTGCTTTAGCAAGAGCTTTTTGGAAGCTTTGTTCTTATCCAGTGATTTATTATGTGAATAACCTTTCAGAACTGGTTGCAAGTGCATGTTCAATGGGATATCTGAGGAGAGAGCAAAACAAAATACATTCACATCCTTCCAATCAAAGATCCTATAGCGGAGCAAGATGGTCCACTCGACGAAAAAGCCGCAGTAGGGTCATGGGTAATCTTTAGCGCCATTTCCGTAACCGGCTTCCGTCTCCGCACCAAAGATCCTACAGCGGAGCAAAGATACTAGTGCGGAGACGGAAGCCGGTTACGGAAACATCCTCGTAAAAACCTTCTCCTCAAGACCATTTTCTTTCTGCCTCACAATAAAAAAGCAAAAAGATGCCTATGTTCCTTCCACAGCGTATAGGGGAGTCTGGTCCAGATCAGCTGGCTGGGACGCCAGTGTAAAGTTGCGGGGAGGTTTGCAATGTATTTTTATGTAATGTTGTCCCTTGTCTGGGCCTTGAATCCAAAATAAAGTTTATCATATATAAAGTATATACAAAAATCTGGAGAAATATATATGTGTGTTATATGATTATATACATTTATATCACATTCATTTATGTGTGTTATTTCCTACACAATCTAATCAGTTGTATGGTTGCTGAATAAAATCATCCTTAAGTTATACATGTTCAAGAAGGAACTGCAGATGCTGAAAAATCGAAGGTAGACAAAAATGCTGGAGAAACTCAGCGGGTGCGGCAGCATCTATGGAGCAAAGGAAATAGGCAACGTCTGAAGAAGGGTTTTCGGCCCGAAACGTTGCCTATTTCCTTCGCTCCATAGATGCTGCCACACTCGCTGAGTTTCTCCAGCATTTTTGTCTACCTTAATTTATAATTTGTTAATCTTACTCAAAACAAATTTTATTTTGTTAAATACTTCATTTAGATAATCCCACCATTACAGACAGATCTCATTCCACTCTCCGGTTATTGGGGAGACCAGCCCCATTTTATCGTTGAAAAACAATTCCACAGACACAAAAAAACATTAAGGAACATTCCAAGAGTAGAGCAACTCGAATCTTCATATTGCTATTAATTTACCAAATATCGCAGTTGTGAACAGCGTGATTAGATGAATTACAGAACGCAAGTTTAATACAAAAGTAAACTCAAACACAACACACGAGCCATTTAAAAAAAAATTTAAAAAACATTAAAAGAGAAAATTAACAGAATTCTATTTTATTAACATATCATTAACAAAAATAACAGAATTATGAATATAACCCTATATCACACACACAAACTGTTCTCCCGCAACGGTGATTACACTGAGAGAGGGATAACCAAAGTCAGGTCGAGTTTACTGAAATGCCAGAAGAAATGGCTGACATTCCGCTCCGTTGCGTACTACACGTCAGCCCATTGGATTTTGCAGGAGTGGACTATAGGATCTTTGCTTCCAATTCTCAGTCTGCTCAGTGCTCCTTGGTTCTGCAATGATCTGTCTTGCCAGCAGGTGGGAGTATCAGATAGTGATAGCTTATCTCTGCACAATCTAGTTTCTAAAAAGATTTTAACTGGAAAATGCACTTCTTTACCAGCATTATTTACTGAGGTTCTCTGCAGTAATGGACCTTGTGTAACTAGTCACTCTGCAGTTGGAACACATTATGCGAAATTCCCACTTGAAAGCACATTCACATCAAGACTAAGATAGACACAAAAAAGCTGGAGTAACTCAGCGGGACAGGCAGCATCTCTGGAGAGAAGGAATTGGTCCCATTCCTTCTCTAGAGATACTGCCTGTCCTGCTGAGTTACTGCAGCTTTTTGTGCCTATCTTTGGTTTAAACCAGCATCTGCAGTTCATTCTTACACATCAAGATTAAGCAAACCAGCATGCCAGAAATGCAACATGCCAACTTAAATTGTGTGCCATCTCCAATTGTATCTTAAAATAGATAAAGCTGTGGATGGAGAAAACACTAGAAACATTAGTGGAGCTGATTCATGAGATGCTCGGTTAGATTTGATCAAAAAAGTTTAAAAAATCTTTATTGTAGTCAAATGCACTTAGATTACGAATGTTTCACCCGTCCTCTTCCTGTTTTCTTTCTCAACCCCCCACCATCAGCCCGAAGGGTCCCAATGCAAAACATCACCAATCCATGTTTTCCAGGGATGCTGCCTGATCCACAGAGATACACCATCACTTTCTTTTTTTTTTAAACCAGTATCTCCAGTTCCTTGTTTCTACAAGAAACGTTATGGCATGCACACAGGTTGAAATTCACATGACAAGTTACTGCATTTGAGTTTGCTCCAAGTGGAGAAGAGGATGAGAATCTGCGAGAACCTGGTAGTATGCTTGGTTAGTTACTGGCCAGACACACGGGACCCTATCCCAGCAATTTATTCACTGCTTTAGTCAAGGACAAGAGGATCCAAATGGGAAAACATGCATTGTTATACATACAAGGCAATTGGCAGAAGACAGGAATGTGCGAGGAAACTGTTATCCATGTTATGCAATAAATATAGGTACAGTGTATAACTGCATAATAGAAAAAGCAACTGAAAATAAGCTGGCAATGACATGGTTTGCAACTGGAAAGCTAATAAACATAAATGTCCACAAACTGGAATACAAACGGAAACTTGCATTATTACCATACAGCTGGTAAAGATGCTATGGAATTAAATCACTAACAGAAACCTATACCAACAATAAACATACCACAATAAAGTAGCACATCCGCACCAATCACGTAGGCTGTTGTAGTTTTCAAAGAACTTACCATCACAGAATGACAGGACTGGGTGTAGACAAGCATCTAACAATGCAAGTCGCTCTGAGATGGGCATGTTGTGCTGATCCTCGCGTGTCTCGGGGTTCTTGGAGCCACACATGATACACGATGTTGTGACATTACAGTTACATTTCACAATAAGAGGGTGCTGGTTCTGTAAAAAAAAGGTCAAGAAACAATGATGAATGATGGCAAATACAGGAAACTCTTGTTAAGCGGAGCGGGAGCTGTGATGTTAGAAAAAAGTCTAAATCATGATTTTCAGTATCGCAAAGCCACTTATTCTGTGCACATGTCAGGAAAAACAAGTAGAAAAAAATAAATTTGGTTGACTTGGGTGACAATGTGAGCCACAACAACAGCTGCGCTAACCGGATCGCGTGATGGGTAATGGGCTCGCTGGTGCACCTTCTGAGTTGGGGGTGGGGTTGGAAGTTAGGGCCGAGCTGAGGTGGCTCCATGACAACCAAAATCCGTTCGAATGGAGTCCTTTAATATGAGGGTTTACTGTATGTATTTGTTGCATTATTACATTAACATGTAAAGCTGCAGCAAGTAAGGATTTAATTGTCTGTTCTCGAGGCATATGACTTTTAAGCACACTTGACTATACTTCAATCAGATTGGCCTTTTGCTTTTAACAAATTTTTCCATTAATCACCTTCCTATTGCATTTTACTCTATAGAACAGTCACAGTAAACCTACCGCTTTAACTATTCTAATCGAGCTTACTATTTTTTGAACCTTGAAGTTAATTTAAAATCAACACGACTGATTCTCACACTCTTCCTAAATCTAACAGTTAACAGTTGTTTTGACTAAACACTGCGCACACACACATCCAACTATCACAGCATACTTGAAACATGTCGGCCACAGACAATGCAGCTATTATGTCAATGAGACGTTTTAAAATTCACTCATGTCCAACTCCCCTTTTTTCCCCCACAGACAAATCATTTTATAGAGATTGAGTCCTGCTTGTGCTGTCCGTTGCCTTTGAGGTGGTCTGCTGCATTCTTTAGGGTGAAGCTATTTCCAATGCTGTTGGACTAAGAATTCCAGGATTTGGATACAGTCACAATCAAGTACCACCAATATATTGTTTAAGGAGGAACTGCAGATGCTGGAAAATCGAAGGTAGACAAAAGTGCTGAAGTAACTCAGCAGGTGCGGCAGCATCTATGGAGCGAAGGAAATAGGCAATGTTTTGAGCCAAAACCCTTCTGCAGACTGGGTTTATTCAATCTGAAGAAGGGGTTCGGCCTGAAACGTTGCCTATTTCCTTCGCTCCATAGATGCTGCCGCACCCGCTCTGTTTCTACAGCACTTTTGTCTACCACCAATATATTTCCAGGTTTGGATAGTGCATAACCTGAACATAAATCTGTCAACGTGGTGCTGTCATTCACGTGCTGTCCTCTTTCTTTCTGATACCACAGAATTCAGAAGTGCTGTCAGGGTAGCCTTAGAAAACAGTTGCAGTACACTCTTATGGATTGCCGCCACTGTGCGTGTGGGTAAGGGTGGGAATTGGTTTGTCCTGGATTGTACCGAGAATCTTGAAAGTTGTTGGAGCTTTACCCATTAGGACAAGTGCGGAAAATGCCATCACACCCCTGACTTGTGTCATGTAGAAAGTGGAAAGATACTGGGGTATCAGCAGGTGATACACAAGATAAGCAGTCTAACTTGCTCTTGTAATCACAGTATTTAGTGGCTGCTCGAGTTGATTTCTGGTCAAGGGCGACTTCCAAGATATTGATGATGGAGAATAAGCAATAAAGGTAAAGACAGATTAAGAATATTAATCTAATATTTCCCCCATCTTTTGCGGCTCTGGAGAAAGATGGCAATGCTGACCTTAAAGGGGGATCTATCCTATCCCTGGCCATCCTTCTGCTCTTAATATACATTCAAAGTGTTGTTCATTTTGAAGACGCCCAGGTTCATCAACTGAGAGAGAATGATAGGTATTGATCTGGTTGTTTCCTTCACCTTGTTGGACATGATGCCATGAGACATAGTGACATCTGCATTCAGCATTGAGGGCTCAAAGTGTTACACAAACTGCCTATAGCAGTGTGCCACAGATGGGTCTATGAAATAAGACATACCCAGAACCTGCAGTTTGACTTTTGTCTGCCTAAAGCTGTAGCACCGCTTCAGCAGTAAGCTAATTTGTTTTAACCGAGCTTATATGAAGTGTTCCAGCCATGTACTTTCATCAGATTCTTCCATTTGCTTCAACATCTCCACCTTAGCCAGGGAGTGGGAAAGCATTTGTTTCTCTCTACTGATGCTCAGCAACAATATTAAATGAAAATCTGATAATCTGAAATGTTAAAGTAAAGCAGGTGACAGATTTCATTTGCAGAAGTATTTTTGAACCTACCTTTTGGTTGAGTGGCTGTATGTTACTGGGTCTTATGAGTCTCCGTTTTTTACAAGTTAGTACTGGACGAACTCGCGCAGCAGTGCATGTAGTATTGAGCGGTACAGGCAATGAATTCAATCTCTGCTTTTTATTTAGTCGTTCTTCCGTATCCAAGTTGTCGGTTGAATTGTTGTCCGGAAGTAAGCTGTGAACACTGCAATGAGCAGCACAGTATACACGGGATGTGTTAAAGCAGAGGCAACAGTTTAATTTTAAAACAGACCACCTACACCAAATCGATTTCCCACATTGTAAACAAAGTGGTGTCGTCAGCCCAGTTTATCATGGGCAAAGCCCTCCCCACCATCAAAAGCACCTGCATGAAGCATTGCTTTAAGAATGTGGCTTTCCTACAAGCATCAGTTTCTTGAATTAATCTGCCTAACTCTAATCCTACCTCAGCAACAGAACACCTCTGGCACAACCAATGACATATTTTCTAATTACGTTTTACACTAATATCTTATTTTGTTCAGTTGTTCTTTTCAGCATCTTTTAGAATGCGTAACTTATGCATTATTTATATTTTTGTGTGTGGTCTGAGTCTATGTACCCATAAAGCTGTTGCAAGCAAGATTTTCGTTGTACCTGTACCTCACAGGTACGCATACAGGTACAGGAACAGATGATCAGCCATGATCACATTGTTTAGCGGTGCTGGCTTGAAGGGCCGTATGGCCTACTCCTGCACCTATTATCTATTGTCACCGTACGCCGTACGTCAAAAGGTTTTTGATAACGTCACATGCAGGTTGGTCTTTAAGGTTAGAGCACAGGGTACAGGAGTTCCACTAATAGGTTATAAGACAGAAAGCAAAGAGTGGGGTTAAGTGTGAAAACAAGGTTTTGCAGAAGCTGGTTTATACGAAAGAGAAACACAAAGTGCTGTAATAACTCAGTGGGTCAGACAACATCCCTGGAGAACAAGGATAGTCCTTCAGACTTAGAAGTCTGAAGCAGTGTGGTTCAAGAGCCCAATAGTTGCTGGGAAGTTGTTCTTGAAACTGGAGGTAACCATTGTTTAGACTTATTCTCATCAAGTGTTATGGACAAAAATAAAGTTACACCGCGTGCCAGTCAGTTTTAAGAACCAGTGTCACGCAGTTTGGGGACCTCATTGAAACGTACAGAATAGTGAAAGGCTTGGATAGAGTGGATGAGGAGAAGATGGTTCCACTGGTGGGGGAGTCTAGGACTGGTGATCATAGCCTCAGAATTAAAGGAAGTTCTTTCAGGAAGGAGACAAGGAGGAATTTATTTAGCCAGAGGGTGGTGAATCTGTGGAATTCTTTGCCACTGAAGGCTGCAGAGGCAAAGTCAGTGCACATATTTAAGGCAGAGATTGACAGATTCTTGATTAGTATGGGTGTGAGAGGTTTTGTGGAGAAGGCAGGAGAATGGGGTTAGGAGGGAGAGAGAGATTAGTCATGAATGGCGGTAGACTTGATGGGTCATAACCCTCACAACATCAAAGATAGACAAAAATGCTGGAGAAACTCAACGAGTGAGGCAGCATCTATGGAGCAAAGGAATAGGTGACGTTTCGGGTCAAGACCCTTCTTCAGACTCACATCAATCACTGTTTCGAAGAGGAGGTACTCCAGAGTTAAAAATAAGTATCAAAAAAAATGCTGGATGGAAATGAAAGTTTACACACATGAAAATATTTCATGAGAAAGAAGCAGCCTGCATCTTGGGAATTTAACAGAAACATTTAGCCAATTTACAAAGTAAAACACTTTGTTTTAATAATTAAATGCAGAAATCACAATTCTGGTACAAAACCTGAAATGTTACACAAATATCCTAATTTTACAACCCTGCTCCAATTTCATCCATTTATAAGGAAGTTAATAAATGCAGAAGGAAACTGAAGGCCATAATGACTGGATTAAGTAGAGAGAAGTGGAAACAGCAAAACTTTCAAATTAACAATGGCTTGGACCTGAATTGGACTGAATTTGATTTGAAAGGGCCCATTTCAGGCATGATAGGGTCTGAAAGGGCCCATTTCAGGCATGATATTCATCTCCGGAAAAAAAGTAGGAAGTATTGGCCAGAGGTCCAGGAGGTCGGTTAGGCCCAAGGCGTGGTGGTTGTGGTGGTGGGGGGTGGGGGGTGGGAGAGGTTCAGGGGACATTTTCAATAAATTGAAAATAATTCCCAAACTCCAAGCTTTCTGCTGGTAGTTTACATAACAGAAGCTTAGAATTTTTCTAACACACAACCAGTAAAAAAACCCCAAAAGATTAAAAAATCATGAAATAAATAAATTCATACAACTAAAAAAATCTTGACAAAAAATGTTACCTGAAATGTCTCTTTGCCTAGCACTGTGTGCAAACAGCACAGAAAAAGTAATTGATAAACCTATGACATAAGTAACATTACCTAAACTCTAGTTTGACTGCCTCTTTGTGTGTATAAACTTGCTCAACATGGCTTCCCTGTGCTTCTTTCTTGCCAGTTGAGCTGCTAACATGTTCCTTTCTCTTGTATTCTTTTTGGTTGCAAAATCGTCTGCATCATCAAGGGAAGCTGGTCGGTGATTGGTCGCAACACCCCTCGGAGACTGCGTCTGATTGGCCGCCGAGTGATCGGTGCATTATGTGATTGGATGCACCACCCTGGGAGACAGGGGCTGATTGGACGGCAGGAGACCGATTTGTTGATTGGCCTGGAATTTTAAGAGAAGCTGGTCGGTGATGGGATGAAGCCCTTGGAGACAGCGGCTGATTGGAGAAATAGGCAAAAGCGGATTTTAAGGGAAGCTGGTCGGTGATTGGACGCAACCCCCTTAGAGACAGCGGTTGATTGGACACTAAATAATCGGACTCAAAAAAATTGAAAAATAGGAAAACATCGGAAGAATATCATGCCTGCCATTTTGAAACAATGTATCCATATAATCCGATATTTCCTTCAAATTTCATAGCATGCAAACCACAAAGTGCAGGAGTGGAGACTGTCCCTTTTTGTTAATGTTTGGAGACCAAACATTAACAAAAAGGAATTGGGAATGATCTTAATCCAATGAGAAATGGCTTCTTTTGGGACGATCAGCTCAGTGGAAAATCTTTTGCTGCATCCCGCTGTGCTCATTTTTTAGTCAACGTGTCAGCCAGCATCTGAGGAGTGAAATGGGCAGGTGACATGCCTGACCCACTGAGTTTCTCCAACATTATTTTTTTTGCTCAATATTCCAGCAACTGCAGTCTTATGTGCCACTATTTCCAAGTCAGGAAGGTGTGTGCGTTAAGGCAAATTCCTGCTGGTGGTGTTCCCCAAGCTTTCGCTGTCATTGTAACTGGTGGAGGCCATGGGTTTGGAAGGTGCTGACAAAGGTGTCTTGGCTGTGTTGCTGTAGATGATACGAATGGTGCAAATCCACAACCACGCATGTCACCATTGACACGCAGTGTGTTAGCTGTATCCTGAGTAAATGGCTGTGGATGGGGTGCCTATCAAGTGGATTGCTACATCTTGAAAGATGTCAAGCTACTTGATGTTACTTGTTGTTGACATTGCACTCATTCAGGCAAGTGGAGAGTAATCCACTACAATCCTGTTTTGAACTTAGAAGATGTTTTGGGAATTTAGACGGTAAGTTACTCATTGCAGGATTCCTGGTCTTGGACATGTACTTGCGCCAAATTTTGTATGCAGCTACTCCAGTTTCTGGTGAATGGTAACCCTCAGAAGTTTGATAGCGGTGGATCCGACAATTGCGATGTCACTGAATGTTCATGATTTTGCATCGTCAATGTTACCTACCACCTATAAGCCCAAGCCTGGATATTGCCCAGCCCTTAGTATGGACTTCGTAATTACCCGAGGTTTGTCAAGACAGTAGGCAGATGTATTTTGAGTCACATACATGCCATTAAAGTGAACCTTTCCCTCAAGGGAGGACAGAACAAATGAAAAACTTTGTTCTCATTTATAGCAAATCAAATTGCTGCTGGACGCATATGCAGACACTTTATTACGGTTTCGGGTTTATGTCTCTTTGCCTACAATCTTAATTTAGGATAAATAAAACGTTTGCATCTAACACTAACATTTTTCAAGCTGTCACATTCTTTTCAGTCCCATGCAACAATTTTTTATGCCAAACCTGAAGCAGTACGTTACCTGTTGACAACTCCATTGACAGGCCTAGAGTGACAGCAGGCTTTAGTTGGTGCAGATTCGATAGGTGCAGAAGATGTCACATTTTCTTTGGGATGAACCGGGGGAATAACCTGAAAAGTACCACATGCATCCATATTTGCTGCACCAGCTCCATGAATACAGCACTCTTCATGATTCACTAAGCGTATTCAGAAAGTCATAAATTACACTGGTTGACAAATATACATATTCTGTTTTGCCAAAGCATTGATTGTTGCTTTATCAAAAAATACCTGTTTTTCTCTTTGTTTGCTCTTTTACATTTCCTCAAATTTTGTACGGAGATAAAGATTTCTGAGAACTTACGTGACATGTTTTATTGTTTTTAATCATGCTAAACCAAATACGGATAAATTTATGTTTACATTCAAAAGCATGTCCAAATTTGTTAGCATAGTTCAAGCACAAGGTTCCTAAATCACAATTACAAGGGAGAGTAAAGGGGTGGTTAATGACCCCAGAATTAACGGAAAAGGAAGCTCACAAAGGGATAGGAGAGTATGGCCAAATGTAATAGGGATCGATGTGAAAGGTAAGATGCGTAAGGAATTAAAAGTATTGTATATGAATGCGCGAAGTATAAGAAGTTAAGTAGATGAGCATGAGGCTCAGGTAAAGGTTGGTATATATGACATTGTGGGGATTACTGAGACGTGGTTGCAGGAGGAACCACGGGCCTGGGAACTTAATATTCAGGGTTATACATCCTATTGAAAGGACAGGCAGGTGGGCAGAGGAGGGGGGTAGCTCTGCTGGTGAGGGATGGAATTCAGTCCCTTGCAAGGGAAGACATAGAGGGACTGACGAGGTAGAGTCACTGTGGATTGAGTTGAGGAATTGTAAAGGAAAGACGACACTAATTGGTGTTATTTACAGACCACCAAATAGTAGCCCGGATGTAGGATGTAAGTTGCAGCAGGAGTTAAAACTGGCATGTAACAAAGGTAATGCCACTGTGGTGATCGGGGATTTCAATATGCAGGTAGACTGGGAAAATCAGGTTGGTTCAGGACCCCAAGAAAGAGAGTTTGTAGAATGCCTCCGAGATGGATTCTTAGAGCAGCTTGTGATGGAGCCGACCAGAGAAAAGGCAATTCTGGATTCAGTGTTGTTCAATGAACCAGATATGATAAGAGAACTCAAGGTATAGGAACCGCTTGGAGGTAGTGATCATAATATGATTAATTTTAATCTGCAATTTGAGAAGGAGAACGTTAAATGGGAAATGGCAGTGACTATGAAGGCATGAGAGGGGAGCTGGCCAAAGTAGACTGGAAAGGGATCCTAGCAGGTGGAACAGCAATGGCAGGAATTTCTGGGCACAATCTGGAAGAAAGGATTCCAAGGGGAGTAGGAGGCAACAGTGGCTGACAAGTCAAGTTAAGGATAGAATAAAACTAAAATAAAAGATGTATAGCACAGCAAAGAGTAGCCGGAAGCCAGAGGATTGGGAAACCTTCATAGGACAACAGAAGGAACCATAAACAGAAGGCCAGGAATATAAAGAAGGACAGTAAAAGCTTCTTTAGATATGTTAAGGGAAAAAGAGTAGCAAAGTCAAATGTGGGTCCCCTGAAGGCAGACATGGGTGAAATTATTATGGGCAACAAGGAAATGGCAGAAGAGTTGAATAGGTACTTCGGATCTGTCTTCACTAAGGAGGACACAAACAATCTACCAGATGTATTGGAGGACAGAGGATCTAAGGGGGTAGAGGAACTGAAATACATTTTCATTAGGCGAGAAATAGTATTGGGTAGGCTAATGGGACTGAAGGATGATAAATCCTCTGGGCCTGATGGTCTGCATCCCAGGGTCCCCAGGGAGGTGGCTCTAGAAATAGTGGACGCATTGGTGATCATTTTCCAATGTTCAATAGATTCAGGATCAGTTCCTGTGGATTGGAGGATAGCTAATGTTATCCCACTTTTCAAGAAAGGAGCGAGAGAGAAAACGGGGAATTACAGACCAGTTAGCCTGACTTCGGTGGTGGGAAAGATGCTGGAGTCAATTATTAAAGAGGTAATAATGGGGCATTTGGATAGCAGTAAAAGGATTAGTCCAAGTCAACATGGATTTCTGAAAGGGAAATCATGCTTGACTAATCTTCTGGAATTTATTGAAGATGTGACAAGTAAAATGGATGAAGGGGTGCCAGTGGATGTAGTGTATCTAGACTTTCAGAAAACCTTTGATAAGGTCCCGCACGGGAGACTGGTGACTAAAATTAGAGCACATGGTATTGGGGGTAGGGTGTTGACATGGATAGAAAATTGGTTGGCAGACGGGAAGCAAAGAGTAGGAGTGAACAGGTCCTTTCAGAATGACAGGCAGTGGCGAGTGGAGTGCCGCAAGGCTCGGTGTTGGGGCCGCAACTGTTTACCATATATATTAATGATTTGGAAGAGGGAATTAGGAGCAACACTAGCAAGTTTGCGGATGACACAAAGCTGGGTGGCAGTGTGAACTGTGAAGAGGATGTTGGGAGGTTGCAGGGGGACCTGGACAGGTTGCTTGAGCGGGCAGATGCAGTATAATATAGATAAATGTGAGGTTATCCACATTGGCTGCAAAAACAAGGGGGCAGGTTATTATCTCAATGGGGTTAGGTTAGGTAAGGGGAAGGTATAGCGAGACCTGGGTGTCCTTGTACACCGGTTACTGAAAGTTGGCGTGCAGGTACACAGCAAGCAGTGAAGAAAGCTAATGGAATGTTGGCCTTCATAACAAGAGGATTTCAGTATAGGAGTAAAAAGGTTCTTCTGCAGTTGTATAGGGCTCTGGTGAGACCACATCTAGAGTATTGTATACAGTTTTGGTCTCCTAATTTGAGGAAGGACATCCTTGTGATTGAGGCAGTGCAGCGTAGGTTCACGAGATTGATGCCTGGGATGGCGGGACTGTCATATGAGGAAAGATTGCAAAGACTAGGCTTGTATTCACAAGGGGGGGATCTGATAGAAACATAAAATTACAAAAGGACTGGACAAGCTAGATGCAGGAAAAATGTTCTCAATGTTGGGTGAGTCCAGAACCAGGGGCCACAGTCTTAGAATAAAAGGGAGGTCATTTAAGACTGACGTGAGAAAAAACTTTTTTACCCAGAGTGTGGGTAATTTATGGAATTCCTTGCCACAGAGGGCAGTGGAGGCCAAATCACTGGACGGATTTAAGAGAGAGTTGGATAGACCTCGGGGGGCTAGTGGAGTCAAGGGATATGGGGAGCAGGCAGGCACAGTTTATTGATAGAGGACGATCAGCCAGGATCACAATGAATGGCGGTGCTGGCTCGAAGGGCCGAATGGCCTCGTCCTGCACCTATTTTCTATGTTTCTATGTTTCTATGACATGGCAGCAGGCCTGAAGGCGCATCAGTCCTGGCTGTCCCATTAATGGAAAGTTGTGGAAGCTTTAGAGAGAGGTGGTTTACCAGAATGCTGCCTGGATTAGAAACCTTTCCCCAGGGTAGAAATGTAAAAGACCCGAGGGCACAGCATTAAAGTGAGAGGGGGGATGTTTTAAGGAGATGTGCTAGAGATTTTCTTTACAAGAGTGATGGGCAAAAGGAAGCAGATACAATAGAGGCATTTAAGAGGCATCTAGATAGGCATATGAGCACACAGGAAATGGAATATAGATCACATGCAGAGAGTGGAGATTAATTTAACTTGGTGTGACAGGCATCGTCAGCCGAAGGGCCTGTTCCTGCGCTGAAGCATCTTCTATGTAAATAACAGCTCTGGAATTCTTTCTGGTCAACACTTGGACTCAAGTGTATATGGGACCAATTGGACCCAGCAACTAGGATGCCATTTCAGAAGAGTCTTCAATGATAATGCACTATCCAATGATTCTGTAATCTCATTGGTTCATCATTTGCAGCACATGGTGATGTTTTCGCTGACCTTGAGCTTGAACTTGCAGAGGCATGTAAACTTTAATGTGAATTAAAAGTCTATTGGCCAATTAATAGGAATGATATCGAATAATCTGGAAAATCTGCCAGTCCTGCACCACTGAAGTTCTGAACAGCCAGATTAAGAGCTTGCCTGCTGAAAATGTTAACTTGCAGTTACGAAGAAGCACTCTATTTCTTAACAAAATTTTATACAGCTTTTATTCAAATGTTATTCCAATGGCTCCAGGTCCTTTGGGGCATTAAAAAAAAACCCCTCTGCAGAACATTAAAGAGAAATATGCAGTAATAAAGTCAGGGCGTTGAAACCCTACCTGTTTACCCACAACTCTGGGTAATGAAGAACGTCCATGGACTGACATGTCAAGATTGCCACCAGCACTGTGTGCTTTAAGATCAATTAGAGATGGACATTCTGCTCTGCCGGGGGAGGAGATTGGCAGTTGGCTCGTGTCTTCTGAGGGTGGAACATCTCCAAGCACAATTGAACCCTGAGAGGAATATTTCACTTTATTATTAGTTTCTCAAGATCACGTACTTGATGAAGCACAATTATTAGAATTAAAGGCATGGCGTTTAATGCATGCAGTCTCAAAGCTTTGCATCGCATACTTAAAAGGGAAAAAGTGAACAAAAACTAACACTTTTGGTTATGCGTACAGGCACAGAAGGCTAACAAGGTTTTGGCTGATTTGTGACCGACTTCACACACCTGTGTTTCTTATCCTTGTTAAACAAAAACCTATTATCTCAGATTTCAAATTAACTGGTCAAGTACTTACATTTTCAAGAATCCAATTTTAAGATTCTATTCTAAAACACAGTTTACTTCATTCCTCAATGGACTGTGTAATGACGCTGCATTTTGATGCCATGCCACTTCGCAGAAATTTCCCCAAAAATAAATTTTGCAATCCATTCCCGTTTTTTCTCCAATGGAAATGAATTGCTGGAAATGCCCAAAGTTGGCAGAGGCTCGATCATTCAGATATTAAGATAGAGAGATAGATAGATATATATTTTACAAAGATAGAGGAATTAAATGTTATGGGGAACTGGCATAGAGGAATTGAGGTTGGCTTTGATAGGCATCAAGCTATTGGCAGACCACGCTTAAGGAGCCTGGGGCTTACTCCTGCCCTATTTTTTGTGCATTATGTTCACCAGTTCTTTTCATAGAGTTCAATTAAATCACTCTGTCGTGTAGGCAATTTAATACTAGTTGCTATTATGAAAACTCTGGGCATATTTTGATAAGGCTAATTTACACTTTGCAAGGGACAAGGGCGTATGGAGTACGAAGTTCGAAGTAGTGCAGGGGGAGTAGTGCACTGTAGATTGAACTGGGCTTCGTGGACTAAATGAGAGCTTCTAATCCTTTGTATTCTAGTCTTCGACATACAAATGCTAATATTTGCCATTTTCATTTTACTGCATCATACATGACATTTTAATGATTAATGCATACAAAGCTTACAGAAGCCACCACATCCAACATTACACCATTTAGATATTACTGTCCTATTTGTTTTTCATCCAAACAAGATTACCTCATTTATCTTTGCTGTATCCATTTGTCATACATTAAATGACTGGAGAAAAACAATTATATATCTGTTTAATTTGAGGTTGCCCCCACACTTGGAGCAACGCCCACCTTTGTTGGCATCAACATGCTAGGATGAAATATAAAGTCACATATTATGTAACTAGTTTATAAGCTTTGATCACAAAAACATCTTTGTGAGAAGCAGGTCACACTGTCAAGCACCCGGCCAATATCTCTACTGTTTAAGGATGATTGACCTATTTCTTAGTTGGATCAATAATTTGCTTCCTTGACCTTGAGCTTGAACTTGCAGAGGTATGTAAAATAATGAGGGGTGGACAAGTCTAAAATGAGAGGGCATAGACTTAAAGTGAGAGGGGAAAGATTTAAAAAGGGACCTGAGAGACAACCATTTGCAGAGAGTGGCGAGGTGGTGGAATGAGCTGCCAGTGCGAGCAGCAGAGGCAGGTACAATAACAACAATTAAAACACATTTGTTCAGGTAGATGGATAGGAAAGGTTTAGATATGGGCCAAATGCAGTTAAATGGAACTTGCTCAGATAGACATCTTGCCCCTTATAGAAAGTTGGGCCAAAGGAGTTGTTTCAACGCTGCCAAACTCTGGCCAAGTAGTCGCTGGGCAAACAGCTCGTCTTTCTTAACGAGCTGCTCCATTGTGCTAACCAAAATTTTGAAAACAGTTTCACAGCAACATTTAAAAAAATGTATTAAAAAAACGCCCCAAATATTATTGAGAATTTTTGAATGTTAAAGACATTCAGAATGTCATTACCACCGCACTGTGCGTTTGGGTCTTGCTAGCTGTTAGTCATTTAGAAACGGAAGTTACCTCATCACAGCTGCCTGTGATGAGACACTTTAGCCACACCAAAGTGCCATGGGTTAAGCCAAGAAACTGTGTGGTGGTCACGCCTACCAATGCTTTCATGTGCAACTGGTGGATTGATGACAACCAGCATAAGTATTTTTATTCCTCGCATTAACTCACTGACCATCTGCCAATAGATTTTGCATCTCTGATTTTTCTCGAAGCGTCTTCCAACCTCGCACGGATCAAAGTTGTGAAGCACAGGAAACAGGACCTTCAACCGGAGTCTATGCTGGCCATCAAACGTACAGTTACTAATTCCATTTCATTGTCCACACATTCCCAACAACTCTCTCTAGGTATGACAATTCATCTACTTTAGTGGGGCAATTTACAGAAGCAATTTAACCTACCAGCACGTCTTTGGAATGCAAGTGAAAGCAATACGAAATCCATGTGACCACAGAAAACATGCAAATTACAGACACAAAGTTAGCACTGAACACAAGAAAGAGTTATATTTGATGTTACGGCAATTCAATTGCACATCTTGATATTTTTAACTGTTGGGAGAGATTCTGCCTTAGCACTGGCTTCCAGGTTCCAATTGTTTATAAATGAAAAACAATCCTCAGATCTTCTCTGAATCTCCTGCCTCTTACATAAATCAAGGCCCTGCGGTTTTAGATACCTGTTAAGAACAATTTCTACCCAGGGACCTACAATTTATACTCCTCTGTTCGAAGAAAAGCAAATCCAGCCTCTATAGTCGCTTCTCCTAATTGAAATGCTTCCTCCATGCAACATTCAAGTAAATATCCTGTACAATCAATATAATATCCTGCAATATAATAAGTAATAATATAATACGTCTGAAGAAGGGTCTCGACCCAAAACCTCACCCATTTATTTTCGCAAGAGATGCTGTCGCTCAGTTACTCCAGGTTTTTGTGTCTATAGTATCCTGCAAGCTGCCTTCATCACCTCTCTCGCTCCAGCACCTTCAGACTTGACTACCAGGGTCGCTTTGTTCCTCAATATTCCTTCAGGCCCTTGTTTGTGCCCTAGCCTTTTCATTCCACCCAGTCTAATCAGGAGTGTTGGTTACCCATTGAGTAAATCAAATATGATCATTTTAAATTCATAGTATTTCTGGAGTAAGAGTCAATGTAGATCACTCCTCATGGGGAAAATACGTAAATGGAACCAGGTGCGAGTTATATACAGGACAATGGAGCTTTAATTTGTTGAAGCGTGCAAAATAAATAATCTAGGTGACCCTGAATGAAATGTTCACTGTTAGATCATCAGGATAATTAAGGTTCAATGGAGCGGATACAGGAGTTTCAGGAGAGACAAGGGTGAGGGAAAAATAGGTTCGGGGGGGGGGGGGGGGGGCTGGTTGCATTGTTGGTTAAGGAGGATGTCACAGCTGTGTTCAGAGGTGACATTGCGGACGGATCGTCTAGTGAAGCTATAGGTGGAGCTGAGGAACAAGAAAGGGGTGATCACCTTGTTGGGGGTGTACTGCAGACCCCCAAGTAGTCAATGGGAATTAGAAGAACAAATGTGCCAGGAAATTGCAGACAGCTGCAGGTCAAATAAGGTTGTTGTAGCAGGGGATTTTAACTTTCCCAATATAGACTGTGAAAATCACAGTGTGAAGTGTTCAGATGGGATTCAATTCCTCAAAAGTGTTCAGGAGAGTTTCCTTAAGTAGTATGTGGAGGCCCCCACATGTGAGAGGATCTAGTATTGGGAAATTAGGAAGGGAAAGTTAATGAAGTGTGTGTGGAGGAGCCTTTTGGGACCGGTGACCACCGTTCGATTAGGTTTAAGATGTATGGATTGGGGCAGAGAGGGTCCACATGTTAAAATGCTCAACTGGGGCAAGGCAAACTTTGAGGGCATGAGAGAAGGTCTCGCTCAAGTTGACTGGAGCAGGTTATTGAAGGTGAAAGGAACATCGGCCAAGTGGGATTATTTTAAAAGTGTACTGAAGAAAGCTCAGGATGTGCCCGTCCCATTAGAGGAATGGTTGATGGAATTTAATACAGAGAAGTGTGAGGTGTTGCATTTTGGGACGTTGAACAAGGGCAGGACCTACACAGTAAATGGTAGGCCTCTGGGTAGCGTTGTAGAGCAGAGGGATCTAGGAGTAGAGGTGCATGGTTCCTTAAAGGTCGAGTTGCAGGTAGATAAGGTGATCAAAAAGGCTTTTGGCACTTTGGCCTTCATCAGTCAGAGTATTGAGTATAGAAATTGGGAGGTCATGTTGCAGTTGTATAAGACATTGGTGAGACCGCATTTAGAATATTGTGTTCAGTTCTGGGCAGCATGTTATAGGAAAGATATTGTCAAGCTTGAAAGTGTTCAGAAAAGATTTACGAGGATGTTGCCAGAACTAGAGGGTATGAGCTAAAGGGAGGTTGAGTAGGCTGTGTCTCTATTCCATGGATCACAGGAGAATGTGGGGAGATCTTACAGAGGTATACAAACTCATGAGCGGAATAGATCGGGTAGATGCACAGAGTCTTTTGCCCAGAGTAGAGGAATCGAGGACCAGAGGACCATAGGTTCAAGGTGAAGGGGAAAACATTTAATAGGAATCCGAGGGGTAACTTTTTCACACAAAGAGTGGTGGGTGCATGGAACAAGCTGCCAGAGGAGGTAGTTGAGGCTGGGACTGTCCCAGAGTTTAGTAAACGGTTAGACAGGTACATGGATAGGACAGGTATGGAGGGATATGGGCCAAGCGCAGGTAACTGGGACTAGTGTAGCAGGAAATCTTTCCTGAAAATGGGTCGCAAACAGAAACAAATAAATATTTGGTACAAAGAAAGCCAAAGTGGTCCCATTTGAATGGTACAAGGAGATATAGCTCATCCAGGATGGACACACACTGGACATTTGTTTGCCTTACTAACAATCTGATTGATTTCACATGCTACCTAACACTCATTATCAAGAGTAATAATTCTTCTGTATACTGGGCATTTTTGTCATATCTCCCACTTTGTCATATCTCCAATTTATCAAATAATAACAAACATTGAGTTCCAGCACTGATTTCAACAGCACAGCACTGGTCGCTGCCTTTGCCAATTTACCTTAGCTTCTATGAACTTTGATCTTTTGGACCCGTCTTCCACGTGAGACTTGTCAAGGGTCTCACTGAAATCCACAACATCATCATCAAACATCAATATCATCAGTTACTTCTTCAAAAAATAAAATAAAACCATGCCAACCATCTTTGCTTGATCCATGGCTTTATAATCCTGTCCCTCAAATATTTTTCCAATAACTTCTCTATCACTGATGTTTGTCACATCAACCATAACTGTCTCAAACCTGCTGCCCTTCACAAGGTTTTACATTTGTTTGTTGCCTTCCAATCACCTGTCACCTCACCCGTGGGCACTGAAGATTTAAACATCTACAAGGGTCCCAGCAGTTTCCTAGCTTGCCTCCTATTGAAATCTTCGATACCACTCAACAGACCCTGGGAATTTAACCAAACTTCAGCCCAAAGAGCCAACTAATATTTTCTTCCTTTAAATGACAACAAAACCTCTCCTTATCTACATCTGTATCAACACTTGTCGCAATGTCCTGTAAACTTAAGTCATAGCCATCCATGCATATCAAAAATATACCTACAGGTGGCGCCTGGAATTATTTCAGTACATTTTCCACCGTACGAAAATAAATTGTTCAATGCATTCCATCCCCTAATTAATTTCAGGCACATACAGTAGTATTATTTTAATCCACTTTCTTTATTTTTGTTGTTTACTTTGTGTGGTACTGCTTCAAATTCCTTTTTAAAGTCTAAATACAACACACCAACCACACTCAGCTCATCATTTCTTCATTCCTTCCAATAACAAAAATGAACATTTTATCTTTTAACTGAATTCTATTGGCTTTCATTTACCAGCCCATTCTTTAGTAGGTACTAATGACTTTTTCCTTATATTGCCTCTGCACAAGTTTCACTGATATCAGAATTATTAGCCTTCACTAGATGCGGCTACTCCAACTTTTATTCAACAAGTCTTTAACAATTGCATTTCCCACTCGAATAAAATGATTATCCATTACTATTGAGGACTGGTTGTGCCAAACCTTCATAGTTGCCACCTTCAGATTATGAACAAGTACATAAAATTGGGAGAGGCATAGATAGGGCATGGTGTCCAAAGGTTCTCTGCACACATATAATTGGCTCTCAGCAATTCCGCACTGACCTTATTGGCGCGGATTTGCCTGTAAATGTCTGTCTGCTGGCGGATGCGATACTCTAAATCTGATACATGAGCTTGCAGCCAGTTCCAGCGGCTCACAATAGCAGCCCGTTCGTTTGCCCACCGCCATTCTGAGCACTGCCGCCTGCAAGTGAAAAACAAATGGTCATGTCCAAGCATCGTCTTACAAACCAGGTAGCAAGAACAACTAATTTTTGTACAGTACTCTTTAATGGAGTGAAATACGCCAAGGGACACGATTAAGGTGCAAACATAACACTGAATGGGTCACCTAATGAGATATTACAGTAGGCGTCCGAAAGCTTGGTGAAAGAGGCATGATTTAAGGAGCATCTCACAGGAAGTAGTAAGAGGGATTTATGCAAATAATTTCAGCATTTCTAAGCTGCAGCAATTGAAGGCAACCAATAATCATGAAGCAATCAAACAAAAAGGAGACAAGCAAGTGCCTTGTATAAGATTACAAGTTACTTACTTGGAGGTGTAAAAATAGATTGCAAGGAAGGTAGGCAATATTATGGAGGGTTTTAATAACAACTATTGTAAATTCAGGTACATCTTCACTAAGTGCTGGATGAGATCAATCAGCAAGCACAGAGGAAAGATGAAGAGCATCCAATATAAAGTAATTGTGCAGGCAGTGTGCTTTGAATAACCTCAAATTTGAGGGCAGAACAAAGTCAAACTCAAATTAATGGAAATCATCAAGTCTGCGGCTAATAGAACCATGGACCAGGTTTGAGCAAATGCAATAAAGAGTTCAGCAGATAAAATGAAGCAGGCACATTGGGCTATTTTAAACCTTTACTAAAGGGCCTGTCCCACTGTATGAGCTAATTCAAGAAACTTCTCCCGAGTTTCCCCTGATTTGAACTCGGAGAATTACGGTACTAGCCGCTCCTAGGTACTCGGGGCTCTCGAGGACATTTTTCAACATGTTGAAAAGTCTTCATGAGCTTACCGCATTTCCCGAGTACCTGCCATTAGTGTTACAAGCCTCTAAGAGACGTCCCGAGCTCCGATGCATCCGCTACGTACATTCTACGTGCTTACCATGAGTTTGATTTTTTTAAACTCGGGACAGCTCTTGAATTACCTCGTACAGTGGGACAGGCCTTCAAGGTTTATTTTTGTGATCAAAGAGCTGAGCTTGAGTCTAACTACAAATACTTTGACGAGGGAGGCTTTGAGGAGGAAACCAAATGGTGACAAAGTGTTTATTTTTACTTCGACACATCAGTAACTTGAGGGTTAAAAGTTATAGTGCAGTGGGATGTTCCTCCTGTGGGAGAGCAGGGAGATGTCAAGTGTTTCTGACGACTACATTTGCAGCCAGGTCAACTGAGGCTCTTTTCAGATCACATGGATTGGTTGAAGCAGTCGTTACGCGCCGAGGAGTATTCAGGAGGCAGAAAGTGTTATAGATCGGAGCTTCACGGAATTGGGCACACCAAAGGTTTAGCCAAATCAAAGGTAGGTGACTGTTAGTAGAGGCAGACAGTACAGGAGTTCCCGATGGCTATTCCGCTCTTTAACTACTATACTGCACATTATACTATTGGGAGGGAAAGATAGCCTCTCAGGAGACAGCAGAACCAAATTGATGGCACCACGACAAGATCTGTTCTACAGCAGGGAAGGACAGAGTCCAAACAAACACAAACAACAGGGGGCTCAAGAGTCAAAGGGATTTTTCAATAGCTGCAAGCAAGACTCCAGGATGATGTGGTGATTTGCCCATGTCAGGGTCAGGAATGCTTCAAAACAGATGCAGAACGTTCTGAAAGGGGAGGTAGAGCTGCCAGAGGTTGTGTCCATATTGGTCAGAATGACAATGGTATGAGATAATGTTCTGCACAGACTTAAGTATGGGTATAGACAGTTAAGTAGAAGTGATGTAATACCGATCACTGGCTTGGTCATATTTGAAGTTTGGGGTTTTAATGTCTGGAAGCTGTTCCAGGCTTAGTGTGTGGTGTTAGGTTGAAGTGGTGAACATATAAAATGCAACAACTTCACTGCTCTCTGTCATTCCACTCTCTCTTACCATAAGTCAAACAAGACTTCTGGATTTATCTAGAAACAAGGAACTGCAGATACTGGTTTACAAAAAAAAGTGCAGGCAGCCTGTTTGGAGAACATGCATAGGTGTCTGAAGACGGGTCCCGACCATACACATCAGCTATCCATGTTTTTCAGAGATGCTACCTGAATTACACCAGCACCGCGAGTCTTCTTCTGGATTCACGGAGGGTTTTTAATACATTAAAACAATACAAGGAACTTCATTTGAAAAAAAATGTTTGGCATTCAGCCAAGAAGCATGGCCATGAATAGAGTCAGGGTTTAGTAACTAATGGCATAGCTGCATTGTAACATAATTAAAATTGGGATGCTCAAGAGCCAGACGTGCTGCAATCAGGAAGGTCAAGGTCATCCAGCACACAGTTAGATGTGCAATGGAATTGTAAAAGGGATCTGAGGGGTACGTTTTTAAAAAAAACTAAGTGCTTGATGCCTGGAACAACGTCACAGATGAGGTAGTGGAATTAGATATATTTTCTACCCTTAAGAGGCTTTTATACAGACTTAAATGTACAAGGCATAGAATGATACAGTTCTAATGCAGACAAAGGGGATTAGTGTCCGTGGGCAAACAGATTGTCATGGATGCGGTGGGCCAAAATGTCATTTTCACATTGAATAACTGACCAGGCGAGTAAGCAAAAAAAAAGCACCAAGCTAAGATGTATTTGTGAAAATTTGAAATTGTCCATTTTAATCGGGCTCCAGAACAATAATGGCCAATAAAAAATTATCTATATGGTAACTCATCATTGAGTTTTGAGAAATAAAAGAATCTGGACATCTAAGTGCATGACGTACAAGTGACTTGTTGGCGGGAACTAAGAAACCTAACCATGCTGTAACTTATTGCTAATGGAACTGAATGCAAAAGAATGGTGGTTTTGCTTCAGTTAAATAGAGTACTGATGGTACAACATCTGGAGAATTGTGCACAATCTTCAAATTTAAGGATAAATGGTAAAGTGTTAGAAACAGTTCAAACGATATTCAATGGAGTGGCATCAGAAATCCCGAGTTGTTTACTGAAGGATAAACGTGCATCAACCTTAGTTTAGAACACAGAGGTAGTGCTTGATTGACATTTAAAAACATGGAGGGACCTTGAAAGGATATGGAATAAGTGATTATTTTGTGGGAGAATTAAAAACAAATGGCCACTATATACATGTCCACTTGTCAGGAATGAGGCACAATTTTCTCTTTTGAGAGTTGTAAATCTTTGGGATTCTCTTCCACAAAGGGTAGGGGCAAGCAGAGCGATGAGAGTGGCACAAATAACAATATTGCTGACTCACAGCTCCAGCAACATGAACTCCACATTGATCTCCAGTGCAAACTGTGGAGTTCACACATTTCCCCATGAATGCAGGGGTTTTCTTCGGTTTCTTCCATCATCCCATGGACGATACATAGCTCAATTAACTACTGTGAACTGCTCCAAGAGTGGTTGAATCTGGAAGAGTTGTTGCCAGTGTCAGAAATATTATTGTAAATGGCTACTTGATGACTGATGCGAAATCAGACGTCCGAAGTACCCGTTTCCATGCTGTGCGTCTCGGATGATGACTTTTGACCATGACTTGGTGTTGAATATTTTTTTACTCTAGTTGATAGATACTTGATAAGTGGATGAAACATTACCACAAGAGTAATACCGAGCAGACAAATCCACCAGATCACCCACGAACGTATGTATAGAAAGGCAGAGTTCAGAGGCCACGAGACCTACTTATGCTCCTACTTTGCATGCTTATGCGTGAATAGCTAGTGCCCAAACTCTGCAGCACCTCACTAGTTGCAGTCTGTTGGGCTGAAGTGATTGTTTTTAAAGTATAGAATTTTAAAAAACTACCCTCATCAACAGTAAATATTTATTGCATTGTCATAAAAACCATGTTTCACTGTTTACAAAAAGCTAAACCCCATCCTTATCCTGCCTGGCCTATATTGAATGCCAGACGCATCATTGTGATTGACTGACAACTGTTTCCCGAGTTCACAGGCAAATTTAGATGGATAAATGCTTACACTACCAGCGGTAACATCTTTTCAAAAATAAAAGTGCAAGCAATGAGCCAACTGGTAGCGGCAGAAGCAACACAGTGACTGCACTGTTGGAAGAGAGAAAGTGATGGGAGAAAGGCATTTTCTTCCCAGAGTAGCTGCAGAGTGACGCATGGTGACAAAGGTTAGAAAAATACAAGGCATTGAGTAGAGAAGCCTCTATCAATGATTAAGACTGCACTGAGGTGCCATTTTTGATCAGAGTTGTAGCAATGTCTGAATACTGTCAGAGGGATTTTCCAATGGATAGTTAAACTCCAGGGCAATTAATTCGGAGACGAAAATGAATAATGGGTTTGATAGGAAACTATATTTAAAAACATGCAGTTATTCAGCAAAGAAGCATCGTAAAAATTGATCATTCTAAAATGTTACATAAAATTCAGAGAAATAATCCTTTTTACATGCATTATGTCTACCCCTTTCAAAATAAAGGTAGCATACAGGACATAATTAAAAGCGTTCCAATTGTGTCTTGATTCACCGTGCCAAGCAAGCCTGGAGCATCACAAGCTATCTCAAATTCATCACATGCTCCAACACGATGAAAGCCTAAAGAAGGAAAATTTGAACAATGGCCATTACAATTATTTCTGCACTGTAATGATTTCTTGTGCCTCTTAACAACACCCTTCAGACTATGCATTTCAAACTTGCTACGAGTATTTTACGATGCATTCTGATATCATTAGTCATAAAGTTACTTCATCTGTCATCAACCAACAGCTGTTTGAATTAAGGCTGGTAACCTCCATGATACAGCTTGAATAGGGCCTTCATGGGCTGAAGTCAGTCACTCTCCATTGCTCAGATTTAGCTTCTTAAATAAAGTGTAAAAATCATTCTATTCTTACATAGCAAGACAAGGTCAATAGATGCCTTAAAACAGTTTGTCTACTCTGGTTCAAAATACCACAACCTGACTCCAAACTGCACTCTACACTTTAACGTCTGTACCAATCATCCATTTAGTCTTTAGTAAACTAAATTTAATGTCAGTGGCTAATCAGATCCTAAACCACTATTTTTTTTAACTCCTTACTTGATGTGGTATGTTTAGTTGACCAAATCTTTGATTAAAATGTTTAAAGGAGCAATATGAACAGATCTCAATTTGATCTGTAAATCAATATTCAATGTATTCTAAAACTCTTCACAAACAATTATATTATTACCATTATGAAGAAACACAAGGATCATTTTATTTTCCTTAAGAGTGAACGATGCTTCCATATGCTAATACAGTGTAATGCCAATTACATTGCAACAATTTCTCTGCATTGCATTGAACACACACCCAAAATAATATACTCAAATTCTTCAATGAATCCTTGGATCTTTAGACTCCAATAGTAAAAGTGACAAAGAGAATACTTCAGTTAACATCTTATCAGCAAATGTACTCACTAAAACATTTTCGGATAGTCACAAGGATACACTTATATCACAAAACCATTGCGCAAGTTTCATTTCAGAATGGGTATAGGCTCAGTCACTGCAAATGAGCACAACCACGTGACCCAATTTGAAAGGACTAAGTCGCACATAAGAACTGAAAAATCTGCAGCACATTTCACAACCTGAAGCTCTTCAAATTCTTCACAGCAAATATGACCATTAGTGTAGGAATTATTTGTAATGCCTCTGATAATCATGATTGGTGTTTGTCAAAATATGCTTCTTAATAGGGGATAAATGCTGCATCATAGGAACTCAGCTCTTCAAAGATTTCAAGAATGTGCCTCATGCATCAGATATGAACATGAACAATGAAATTCTTAGGAGCTTAAAGTACTTATAAAGCTGCTGTAATAAAACAAAAATAAATATACAATAAACTATCAGTTATCCTTAGTAAATTTACTAAATAGTACTAAAACCCCAAAACAGAGCAACAGTAGTGGTTTAGTGCTGATGGAGGGTTGTGGTTAGCACTGCACCGGATAAGAACTTGATGGTTTCGAGCCTTTAAATATATAACCACAATCTTTATAAAAATATAGGCCTGCATTTGACTTATATCCCTTTAAACCTTTCCTATCTATGTACCTGTCCAAGCATCTTTAAAATGTTATAGTACCTGCCTCAACTATCTCCTCTGGCAGCTCATTCCATATGCCCAACACCCTGTGTGGTAAGAAATGTCCCTCAGGTCCCTATTAAATCTTTCCCCTCTCACCTTAAATATATGGTTCTTGATGCCTCTACTCTGATTAAAAAACACTGCATTCACACTATCTATTCCCTTAATGATTTTATCCACCTCAGTAAGATCTTATTTCAGTCTCCTCGCACTCTAAGGAATAAAGTCCTAGCCGGTCCGACCTCCACCTATAGATCAGGTCCTAGAATCCTGGCAACACCATTGTAAATCTTCTCTGCACTCTTTTCAGTTCAACAACATCCTTCCGATAGCAGGGTGACCAAAACCGAACTGTGGCCTCACCAACATGTACAACTGTAACCTAACATACCAACCTCCATACTCAATATTCTGACTGATGAAAGGCAATGTACCAAAATCCTTCTTGATCACCAAATTTATCTGTGCTGCCACTTTCAAGAAACTATGTACCTAGAATACAAGTTATATACCATATTTCAATATGCCGGTAGACACGGAAAATCAGGTTGGTACTGGACCCCAAGAAAGGGAATTTGTAGTGTGCCTCCGAGATGGATCCTTAGAGCAGCTTGTAGTGGAGCCTACCAGGGAAAAGGCAATTCTGGATTTTGTGTTATGTAATGAACTGGATTTGATCAGGGAACTCATAGTAAATGAACCATTAGGAGGTAGTGACCACAACACGATGTTTTAATCTTGCAAATTGAGAGGGAGATGTGTCGGTAATGTAGCCGAGCAAAGGGAACTACAGATGAGGGAGGAGATGGCCAAAGTTGACTGGAAAGGGACCCTAAGCAGGAGTGACGGTGGAACAGTAATGGCAGGAATTTCTGGGAATAATCCGGAAGATGCAGGTCTTTTCATTCGAAAGAGGAAGAAAGATTCTAGGGGAGAAAGAGGCAACCGTGGCTGTCAAGGACAGAATATAAAATTTAAAGATAAGGCATATAACGTAACAAAGATTAGTGGGGAGCCAGAGGACTGAGAAGATTAAAAGAACAACAGATGGTAACTAAAAAGGCAATACGGGGAGAAAAGATGAAATACAAAGGTAAGCTAGCCAATAATAGCAAGAGTTTCTTCAGCTATACAAAGAGTAAAAAAGAGGCAAGAGTGGAAGTTGGGCCACTGGAGAATAATGCAGGAGAAATTATAATGGGGATTAAGAAATGGCTGAAGAGTTGAATAACTTTTCTGCACGTCTTCACAGTGGAGTATTACCAGCAATGTCACTGAAATTCAAGAGAATCAGGGGTTGCAGGTTAGTGGAGTGGTTATTACTAGGGAGAAGATGCTTGGGAAGCTGAAAGGGCTGAAGGCAGATAAGTCACCTGGACCAGATGGACTGCACCCTTGGGTTCTGAAAGAGGTGGCTTTAGAGATTGTGGAGGCATTGACAGTGATATTTCAAGAATCAGTCGAGACAAGAGAGGACCCAGATGATTGGAAAATTGCCAATATTACCCCACTGAACAAAGAGGGAGAAAAGCAGAATAGTGGGAACTATAGGCCTGACTATTGGTCTGGCTTCAGTGGTTGGTAAGAATTTAGAGAATTTAAAGGATGAGATTACAGAGCACTTAGAAGTTCACAATGAAATAGGCCAAAGTCAGCATGGCTTTGTAAAGGGGACGTCTTGTTTGCTTAGATTTTCAGAAAGCCTTTGATAAGGTGCCACACGTGAGGTTGCTAAGGAAGATGAGAGCCCACGGTATCAAAGGGCAGATACTAGCATGGATAGCAGCAGCTCGGCTGGATGGCAGAAGACAAAGAGGGGCAATAAAGGCGGCCTTTTCTGGTTGGCTGCCAGTGACTAGCGGAGTTCCGCAGGGGTCGGTGCTGGAGCCGCTACTCTTCACTTTGTATATTAATGATTTGGACAAGGGAATTGAAGGCTTTGTGGGCAGGTTTGTAGATGATACGAAAATAGGTGGAAGGGCAGGTAATGTAGAGAAAACAAGGACTCTACAGAAGGACTTGGACAGTTTGGGAGAGTGGGCAGAAAACTGGCAGATGGAATATAGTGTAGGAAAGTGTGGAGTCATGCATTTTGGTAATAGGAATAAAGGCGTAGACTATTTTCTAAATGGGGAGAGAATTCAGAAATCGAAGGTGCGAAGGGAGTTGGGAGTGCTGGTGCAGGATTCCCAAAAAGCTAATCTGCAAGTCGAATCGGTAGTAAAGAAAGCAAACTCAATGCTAGCATTTATTTCAAGAGGGCTTGAATACAAAAATAGGGATGTAATGCTGAGGCTCTATAAGGTGCTGGTAAGGCCGCAGTATTGGGAGCAATTTTGGGCACTATATCTGAGGAAGGATATGCTGGCTCTGGAGAGGGTGCAGAAGCGGTTTAGAAGGATGATCCCAGGAATTAGTAGGTTAACCTATGATGAGCGTTTGTCGGCACTGGGCCTATACTCGCTGGAGTTTAGAAGAATGGGGGGGGTGGGGGGAGAGACGGGACACCTCATTGAAACATACAGAATAGTGAAAGGCTTGGATAGAGTGGATGTGGAGAGGATGTTTCCACTAGCGGGAGAGTCTAGGATTAGAGGTCATAGCCTCAGAATTAAAGGGAGAAATTTAGTTAGTCAGAGGGGGTGAATTTGTGGAATTCTCTGCCGCAGAAGGCTGCGGAGGCCAAGTCAAGCTAGGGCAGACATAGATAGATTCTTGATTAGCACAGGTGTCAGAGGTTATGGGGAGAAGGCAGGAGAATAGGGTTAGGAGGGAGAGATAGATCAGCCATTATTGAATGGCGGAGAAGACTCGATAGGCCGAATGGCCTAATTCTACTCCTATCGCTTATGACCTTATGATCCTTTGCTCGACAATAGTCTCCAGGGCTCTGCTATTCACTGTGATGGCCCTGTCCTGTTTTGACTTCCCAACACGCCCTTTAAACTTATGTTGCACTTATCTGCATTTACGTAGAAAGCCGTAACTCTAGTATGATAGTACTTGTTATGGTCTTACCTCTTTATGCATTGAAGCAGGACTCTTCTCTCCAAACACACAAATTCAAGTAAGCATTCAATTTTATTATCCATTTACTATTTATTTCCAACTAAGGCTGGGCTGTATTATTTGAAGAAATGCTGGAGTAAGGAAGGGTGAAGTGTGAATGCCTCAAACCTTACTCTGGGAAGATGAAATGAAACATGGAGCAATCCAGCACAGGGCAGCACACATGACATTCACTAGCCAGCTAACCCATTATGCTAATCTGCATCTGAAATGTTATCATATACACACATCAAAAATTTATTAGAAGCTCAGTTATAAAAAGTGACTGATACTTAAAAGATTTCGAAGAGAGGGCGATTTGCTAGTGCTACTCCAAAGGGTTAAACTAGATTAACAAAGGAAAAGCGGCCCAAAGTAGAAATGAGGCAGATGAGAAGTTGGGGGCAAGCTTTGCAAGACAAGGCAAGCAGGTGCACGGCAAAGAGAGAGGAAAGAACAATGGTTTAAACAGTGTACATTTTAATGCTACAGACGTAGCAGGCAAGGCACACAGACTCAGGATGTGATTGGCATGGGGGACTAAGATACAATGCCCTCCATAATGTTTGGGACAAAGACATTTATTCATTTACCTCTGTACTCCATAATTTGAGATTTGTAATAGAAAAAACTCACATGTGGTTAAAGTGCACATTGTCAGATTTTATACATTTTGGTTTCACCATGTGGAAATTACAGCTGTGTTTATATATAGTCCCCTCATTTCAGGGCACCATAATGTTTGGGACACATGGCTTCACAGGTGTTTGTAATTGCTAAGGTGTTTAAATGACTCCTTAATGCAGGTATAAGAGAGCTCTCAGCACCTAGTCTTTCCTCCAGACTTTCCATCACCATTGGAAACTTTTATTACTGTTTATCAACATGAGGACCAAAGTTGTGCCAATGAAAGTCAAAGAAGCCATTATGAGACTGGAAAACAAGAATACAACTATTAGAGACATCAGCCAAACATAAGCTTACCAAAATCAACTGTTTGGAACATCATTAAGATGAAATGGAGCACTGGTGAGCTTACTAATCACAAAGGGACTGGCAGGCCAAGGAAGACCCCCACAGCTGATAACAGAAGAATCCCTCTATTATAAAGAAAAACCCCCAAACACCTGTCCGACAGATCGGAAACACTCTTCAGGAGTCAGGTGTGGATTTGTCAATGACCACTGTCTGCAGAAGACCACAGAGGCTACACTGCAAGATGCAAACCATTGGTTAGCCGCTAAAATAGGATGGCCAGGTTACAGTTTGCCAAGAAGTACTTAAAAGAGCAACCAACCACAGTTCTGGAAAAAAATGTCTTGTGGACAGATGAGACGAAGATTAACTTATATCAGAGTGATGGCAAGAGCAAAGTATGGAGGAGAGAAAGAACTGCCCAAGAGCCAAAGCATACCATCTCATCTGTGAAACACTGTGGTGGGGGTGTTATGGACTGGGCATGTATGGCTGCTGAACGTACTGGCTCACTTATCTTCATTGATGATACAACTGCTGATGGTAGTAGCATAATGAATTCTGAAGTGTATAAACACATCCTATCTGCTCAAGTTCAAACAAATGCCTCAATACTCATTGGCCGGCAGTCATTCTACAGCAAGACAATGATCCCAAACATACTGCTAATGCAACAAAGGAGGTTTTCAAAGCTAAAAAATGTCAATTCATGAGTGGCCAAGTCAATCACCCGATCTGAACCCAATTGAGCATGCATTTTATATGCTGAAGAGAAAACTGAAGGGGACTACCCCCCAAAACAAGCATAAGCTAAAGATGGCTGGTGATGTCCATAAATCATAGATTTCAAGCAGTCATTACATGCAAAGGATATTCAACAAAATACTAAACATAACTACTTTCATTTACATGACATTGCTGTGTTCCAAACATTATGGTGGCCTGAAATAGGGGACTATGTATAAACACTGCTGTAATTTATACATGGTGAAATTATAAAATGTATAAAAAATACCCTTTAATAAAATCTGACAATGTGCACTTTAACCACATGTGATTGTTTCTATTCAGTTCAATGTTTCAGGGTATAGATGCTACAGATATGCAAAAAAGAGAGGAGGGGAATTTCTTTTTTGAGCAGGAAGCATACATCTACAGTGCCAAGAGAATATTATTGGAATATTATCCAGTGAGGCTACATGGATGGAACAAAAACAGGAAGGGAATGATCCCTGTGATGGGACTGTAGTATAGGCCTCCCAATAGTCAGCATAAATGAGAGGAGCAGTGTGTTGGGAGACTGCAGTTAGCTCGCAAAATAATAAGATAGTATTAATGGGAGATTTCAACTTCCCTTACATTGGTGTCCCATCGTATAAAAGGGCTTGCACGGGGTGGAATTTGTTAAATGTGTCCAAGAAAGCTTCTTTAATCTATATTTATAGGGCCTTACTGGAGAAGACACCAAACTGGGTCTGTTCTTAGAGAACAAGGTAGGGCTAGTGAATGATGTGCTAGTGCCGGAACATTTTGGGACTGCTGACCATAATTCTATTAGTTTTTAAGTAGTTAAGGGGAAGGATGGGCCTGGCCGTCAAGTTAGTGTCCGTTGGAATGAACAAACCCCGTTAATTTCTCATTTATACTGAAACTTGTTAAATCTGCATTTATTGACCATACCCAATGTCATTCAGCTGGCAATGCATCAGAGCCATTGAATTCTTTTTGGTAATTATACCCATGCATGGCATGATCTATGATCCAAATCTGACATCAACAAAGGAATCGGCAAACATTTCCATGTAAATACCATCCAGACCAGGAGCAGAACCTACAGGCCACAGTATTCCCTTGTACCTGCTTTCTTCAGTCTCTTGGATGATAGGGGTCACCAGTTTGGGAGGTACCATCAATGTGGCCCAGGTGAGTTATTGAAATGCCCTTTGCAGATGGCATTCCCTGCAGCCAGTGAATTGTAACAGCAATGGACAAGGTAGCAATCAGCAGACAGTTTTGCTCTGGAAACTGTTGAACTTGCCATAGGAATTGCATTCAGAGAAATGGCAAGTTAACAACACATTTGAAATTTGTGCCTTAAATGATGCAAAGGTTTAGGTGCATCAGGAGACAAGTCATTTGCAGCAAGATATCCAGCCTTTGACCTGCTCTTGTAACAACTGTACAGCTTTGGTTAGTCCAATTAAATTTCCGAACAATTTTGATGGCAAAGGCCTCATCAATGATAATGCCGTTGAAGGTCCCAGGGTGCATACATCACTTATAATGCAGGCATGAGTTATCCATCTTCAATTGTGCTCAACTGAAGAGTCAATTATAAGTTGCATCAACCAGGTATGGATAGCAGATTTTCTACCCAAATGAGATGAGTATTTCCATAAATATGCCAAGATCGTGTCATTATTACTTAAACAGGCATTCTTTCATTTTTTATTTAATTCATTGAATTTAATTCCGCAACTACCACCAAAGTGAGATTCAAACTCACATCTCTGAATTAACACCCAAGAACTTTGATTGCTTGTACGTAGCTCTACTTACTACTAAGTAGTGTAACAACTAAACATGATCCAGTCTAAAAAAGAGTCTCGACCCGAAACGTCACCCATTCCTTCTTCCCAGAGATGCTGCCAGTCCTGCTGAGTTACTCCAACATTTAGTGTCTGCCTTAAACATGATTATTGCCTGGGACCTGTGCAGTTAAATGTTAATGGACAGTCTGGTATGTAGTAGGTGATTGTAATAAACAACCATCTGTTTTCACTGATATCCTTCAGGTAAATAAATCCATGGTCCATATCCAGTCTGGCATATACACAACTCTAGTCCCACTGTGAGAGCAGTCCGACTGGTGGCATCATGGTCTAGTTTGGAAATGCAAACACTCAAAAACAAAGGAGACTACAGAATGTGATGGACATTGCTGGTCCATCATACGTACTGACCTTCCCACTAAAGGGATTTATAGGAAACGGTGCTTCAAAGACCCACACCATCCGAGCCACGTTCTCTTCTTGTTCCTACCATTGGGAAGGTGGTACGGGAGCCCGAGAGCCGCTACTTTCGGGTTCAAGAACCGCTTCCTCCCATCAACTATCAGGTTCTTGAACCATCCTGCACATCCATACTTCAGCACCAAACCTTAACGGACTTTGCACTGCTATGGTTGCTCTTTGAAATATCGTGGTCTAGTTAACTTAAAGTAACTGATAAATTATTAAGTATCTAATGTTACTGTTGCTGCATCTAGTGTGTCTGTTAAGCACAAGTGAGAATGTAATTGTTCTGGTTTTATCCAGTGCACATGATAAATGTACACTTACCTGTCGTATTTGACTCGATGCCAAAGGCATGGACAGCTTCCAAATGCCAAATGCAGTCAGAACTTCAACTAGGGGCATTCAGTATATATTCCAGTTGTGATCAAAAGATGCATTGATTTAACAGCTAAAGATGGTTGGGCATAATATATTGCTAGAGAAACTCATGCAAGAATATCGTAGACTTGGGATAATTAACCTCCAATAACACCATGCTCTTTCATACGAGGTACAACTCTAACCAGTAGATGCTAATGACAACTATGCAACTAATATACCCATTAAATATAAATGTGCCAAATACTGAGGAGCAACTGAGAAGCAGCAAAAGTAACCCAAAAGATTATTTCTATCAAATTCTTTCATTCTCTAAAACAGGTAGGAAGAGGTGTGAAATCAGACCATAGAAAACAAATGCCATAATCCCATTATTAATTTAAGAGTTGTGCATGTAGTCACAATAGACAAATAATGCCTTTCTCCAAGAACACAATGGTGGGGAAGGCAGGAAGTGGAGGAATCTACTGGGGACAGATTTAAAGCAATGATCCTTAAAAATGCTTGGGGGATATACTCAAAGCATATCCCCCAAGCTACTTGTGATTGAGTTGGTTTCACTATTAGGAGAACTGTTAAAATGTTACTTCAACTTCTCCTTCCAAACCTTAGAAGTATCCAAGTATTCATTCTATTCAGAAATTATCTGCACAGCTTATATGAGCAAATGCAGGGGAAGCTGTAGGCATATGGCTGCCAACATTTTTTTTTACTTCATTGAATCAATTGGTCCAACAAGATCAATCTCCCATGCAGCAAATGAAGAACACCAGATAAAGTCTGTCATAACTCATATGGAAACAGGCCCTTTGGCCCAACTTGCTCAGGCTGACCAACATTGTGGGAGGCAAGTGGGAAAAGGAAGCCAGTGCACTAGTCCAGGGATCCCTGAAGATGGCAGCGGAGGTTGATGACTGACAAATGAATATGGGATTCTTGTCTTCATTAGCTATGGCGTGCAAGAACAGGGAGGTTAAGGCTTACTTTAAACATTGGTGATTCTTTAGTTGCAACACTGTGTGCAGTTCTGGTCTTCAAAGGACAAATCAAAGTTGGTCAGGTTGGCTTTGGTAGGAGGAGATACTGTCTGACCAAATTGATAGAAGAGGTAACATTGCACTTTTGAGGGCAGTAGACATTATGTAATTGCCATGGACTTCAGTGAGGCAGTTGACAAAGAGATTGAAAAGAATGAGACTCCAGGTAAATAGACAGATAGGCATTTTCCAGCATCTGCAGTTCCTTCTTAAACAGATAGGCTCCAAAAATTGGTTTAGAATACAGAGAATGATAGTCAAAGATTATATTTGTGATCATAAGCCAGAGACTACTGGTGTGCTGTAGCGATTAGTGCTGTGACATTACTGCTGGTTGTATGCCTACACCATTTGGATGTGACTATCAGAGGAATGATTGATAAGCTCACAATAGACTTATTCAATGACTGGGGAATTTCCTTGATCTTTTCTGTCATTGTTATTTTGTGCCGATTCTATCTCGGTTTTTTTTAAATGCACAAATTCTACAATTTCTATACTCCTAAAGGTTCTCCCCTGTTTGTTTTCCATATCTGCTATACACTTCCTTTTTGTTGTTTTATCAAACCCTTGACATCCAGGATTTTTTGGCATGCCTTCCTTACCTTTCACCCTTGCAAGAGCATGCTGGCCCCAAACTCTGATTACTTCACTTTTAAAAGAGTTCCACTTGTCCGGTTTATTTTTATCCTTAAGTAGCTGCACCCAGTTTACTTCTGTCTGGTCCCGACTTGACACAATGAAGCAATCCTCCCTACATTTCAGAACTTACATTTCTGGAACATCCTTATCACTTTCCTATACTTCATTGAAACTTTCAGTTATGGCAACTCTCCCCACAGGCAGTTGCCCCGCTTCATTCCTGAGGATTAAGTTCATTGCTAGCCCTTCACTAATAGGATTAATTAAAATTCAGATTAGTTTGCATGCATTTTCTCCCTTACTCTTTGTGGAGCTCCAAACTATTAAATTTGACTGTTATGAATATAGGCATCACTAATGAGGGCAATATCAACTGACCATGCGCATTATATGCTCACCGGAGGCTTATGTGGCCATCTCTTGCCATAAGTTTCTTATTTGAGATAAAATGACCATAGTACCATAAGTGGCTCAGGAAGTGATAGGAAAGCGTCAGGGAACTATAGTTGCAATGGAATCCATAGCTGGGGCAGCAGGCAGACATTTCTGCAGTCACTGATGTGATTCTGGAATGTATGTTGCTTCTCTTATGCTTGAGTTAGGAATATTGTTGAATGGCTGCAGAGCATAAAGGAGCAGGCCGGTTGGAGATTACGGTTCATATTAGTAGCCAAATGGCACCAAAAAAAATGAGGTCTTCCCCAGATTTTAAAGATTTAAGAAGAAGAAAATATTAAAGAAGCAGGATATTTGGTATGCTCTTGGTATCATAAGATAGTGAGTGCAGACATGGTGCAGGCTGGAGAATTAATTGTTCAAAGCAAGCTTGAAAACATTTATCCAAGATTTGAGATACCACCCTAGCATTGATATTATTACATATGAAAAGTAGGGCTGATTTGACATGATTAGACAATGCACTTGCTCAATCAGCTGGACAGAAACCTCAAATCCTTTATGCAGAAATCGCACACTTAGATCATAAACCTAGCTTCAATTTCCTCCAATACCAAAGGGAAACCACTCCCTTATTCGTATGCAGATCTTAAAACTGGTTAGAGAGCAAAATTCCTTTCAGTTGATATTTTACAGGCAGGATAATTTTTTTGTCAACTTGGCAATTAACCAATTCCTCTCTGGTTACTCTCTTGTGAATTGACAGGACTCATCTCACAAAACATGGCAGTATTAACTGTCCATGAATTAGACTGCACTGCTAGCATGAATTGGATATTTTTCAAAGTTACATCACCAGTAGTGATCTGAAAGCCTGTTTCACTAGCCCCCTAGAGCTCTAGGGGGCTAGTGGGATCAAGGGACATGGGGAGAAGGCAGGCACGGGTTATTGTTGGGAATGATCAGCCATGATCACAATGAATGGCGGTGCTGGCTAAAAGGGCTGAATGGCCTCCTCCTGCACCTATTTTCTATGTTTCTGTTTCAATGCCAAATCCCTCTATTACCCTACCAGTAATTTACGTGTCCTCACAATCATTTCAATAAAATTGTGACCGATTATTTACATCCATTCATTTTCTTATACTAATTTAAAATCACAAAAACATCCTTAACATCTAAACGTCAAGGTAAGTATTGTTGCGTCAGTGATAGAACTTAATTTACAGCAAGACTGATAATCTGGCATTCACGGAACTCTGGGCAAAACAAAGTGCTGGAGGAACTTAGGTCAGGCAGTATCTGGGAAAGGGATGGTCAGGTGACATTTTGGGGCAGTACACTTCTTTAGGCTGAATTCCTCCAGCAAATGTGTTTTGCCGAAGATTCCAGCATCTGTAGCCCCTTTTGTCTTCATCCACATAATTCTGGTGGTCCCAAACTAATCAAATATTCTGTATTATTAGATATTGCTCCTATTCATTCATCATCAGACAACACCTCTTTTTTAAATTAAAAAACAGGTACATACAATAATTAATTTATGATGGTCTAAGCATAAAGAGGACAGAATATAAGGGTGACAGCTGGTTTAAAGCTAGGGAATACCTGGCGAGCTAAATGCCAAACCAGATAGCAGAAGAAAGTTTTATTGCACGTTACTGTTCCTTGAAAGTTACATGGCATTATATTGGAAAAGTAAAATTTGTCAACATATACATATCTTCAATGAGTCAATTTCAACCTTGAAACCAATTTTTCACTGCCATCGATTTTTTTTGGTCTGGATTAGTATCTGTCCTTATCGTAATTTCTCAATTCCACATTAACTGCCTGTCAATCCGCTTTTTCTCCAAGGCTGAAGATAACTCAGAATTCAAAATGTTGAAGTAACTCAGCAGGACAGGCAGCACCTCTGGAGAGAAGGAATGGGCGACGTTTCAGGTCGAGACCCTTCTTCAGACTGATGTCAAGGGAGAGGGAGATACATAGATAAGGAAGTGTAAGGTGTGAAAATAGGACAAAGGGAATGATGTTCAAGGAAAATGTAGAATAGATCATTGCTAGCTGGGAGAAGGTAACACCAAGGCAGAGATAAAAGGTAGTCGGAGACAGTAAGACTGGGAACGGGGAGGGATGGAGAGAGAGGAAAAGTTAGAGAAGTCAATGTTCATACCACTGGGGTATAAGCTACCCAAGCGAAATATGAGGAACTGTTCCTTCAATTTGCACTGGGCCTCACTCAGGCAATGGATGAGGCCCAGGACAGAAAGGTCAGTGTGGGAATGGGAGGGGGAGTTAAAGTGTTTTGCAAACAGGAGATCAGGTAGGTTTAGGCGGACAGAGCGGAGGTCAAAACGATCGCCGAGCCTGCGTTTGGTCTCGCCGATATATAGGTGTCCGCACCTGGAACAGCGAACGCCCATTTCTGAGGTTGAAGGAGGTGCAAGTGAACCTCTGCCTCGCCTGAAAAAACTGTTGGGGTCCTTAGACGGAGTTGAGGTATAGGAGTAGGTGTTGCATCTTCTGCGGTTGCAGGGGAGAGTCCCTGGGAAGGGGGTGGTTTGGATGAGAAGGGACTTTGCCTCTGGACATATAAATTGGATCAAAGTATCAGGAACACCTCATCCAAAGTGGTCAACTTAAGTCGTAAATTGCCAATGCTCTTGGACTAGCTCTGGCAGCCACCATTAGATCTTAGCACAATCCAGTATACTTTAATCAACACTAGCACAAGGGGAACATTCAGTCACAACACCCAAATTATCTCTTGCTACGATCAAATACTTTTCAATCATCCAAGAAACCATCAAAATCTATGACTAACACAGACAAAGTCAAAGATCTAACATAGGAAAATACAAAGATCACATGCAGACCTTAGTTCCAAACCAGCAGAATCCCTCAATGGAAGTATATTGGATTATTAAATACAATTAGCAGCATCGATGGAGGAAAGGCACATTCATTAATAAACAGTAATATCAGTCACCAACACCAGTACACACAGTCCATCTCTAAACTTCTTTAAATTTGACGTGTATTACAATACAAGTATCATTTTTAATAAACTGATTTATTTCGCTCGATTTACCTGCACACATGGTTAATAATTTTTGGATTTCCATTCAATCCATTATAATTGTTTTAAAGCTTGTTCCAGGCAGTTTATTACACACAGAAAAAGCTCAATCTCAAGGAAAGCTGCTAATGACACTGCCACCCACTGATAAGGCCTACTGGATATATCGGTGGCTAACCATGTGGCTTTGGCCAGGATCATGGCCGGAGTCATTTATCAAGGCACCACGATCTCAATGCATCCGGAAGGCCCCACAGGCGCGGCAGTGGCCTGCATCGGACAGAGCCCGCGGCCAGGGCTGCGGCGAACGGAGTCGGAGGTTGCGCCACCGGGAACAAAGTAAGACTGGCGAGGGGGGGGAACCGTGATTGGGGAGGGAACAAAGAGGACCTGGTGGGGGGGGGGGGGGGAGGAGAATAAAGAGGACCCGCCATGGGATACTTTGTGACTATGGGTCACACCTTGGATATGCAAACAAAGAATTTCACTGTGACTTGGCACAAGTGACAATAAAGTATTCAATTCAAAAACCATTTCCATAAAAATTAAAAACATGTGGCCATATCCTTTGATCAAGGGAGTGACCAAGCTAAACAAGATCAACACCAATCAGGGAACTTATACTACCAGCCCTTAAAATATTGGGTCATGCAAGTCATCCTGGCAAAACTGGAGATTGGTTTGTGAACTTTGCACCTTAATATTCTAGGAATTGTTAACAAGACCAAATAAACAACAGCATGCTAATTATATAGTTTCCCTTCTTTTAAGTATTTGCATTGACCCTTCTTTCCATTGACTACTTTAGCTTAATCCATATCTACGATTTGTAAATTAAAACACTATGCACTACACTAGATACGCGAGTGCAAACACTCTGGTTTCAGTTTATCTTATCATGGTTTGGACAACAAAAAATGTTGATGAGTACAAATAAAGAAAGTAATTGCCTGCAAAGATCTCTCGTGGGTAAAAAATGCTTCAAACTGTACTTACAAAGGTGCAAGATATTGCTTTGTTTCTGCTTTGGTTTTCGATTCCTCTTCAATATCAGACTCCCCACCAGAGCTGCTCTCTGTAACATCGGAATCAAAAGCATTCTCACTGAATCGTAGTTTTGAGTCAGAGCTCGAAATAAATGTTTCAAGCCCTTTAGTCATTGAACTGCTCTTGAAGAAATTTTCCAATGTTTCTGAAGCACTCTTGTCCCCTTTCCATGAAATGGAACTGGATTTACAGCCATAATTATTTTGTAAAGACCCATCCTGACGCTTCAAGCAATCCAAACGTGGAAAATGGTGCGCAGTTTTCTCCACAAATCCTCCAAGTTGCTGTTGAACATGGCGCTCCACCTGCTTTACTTGCACAACTTCCAGTCGTTTCCGAAGTCTGTAGGCTCTTCTTCTGATTTCACTTTGTCTGGTCTGAGCCATCAAAGTCCTACTGTGAACTTCAGTATCCAGAATATTACAGGTGTTCATCTTGGAAGGAGAAAGACCACTCGGAGCATCAGCATTTCCAGAAATACCACCAGAGATCTCAGGCGAGGACATAACTTTAGTATTTGCAATACCATTTTCTCCAACCACTAAGTGCCTGGCAAACTCTGATTTGTGTAAATCCTCATCAACAGTGTTCAATTGTATGAATTTTCTTGGTTCCCCCGCCACATCTGTTTTAGTTACTTTACAGGACATAATTGATGATAACTTACGGATATCTTCAGTTTGACTGGATCCAATAGCAGGAAGCCCTGAGGAAACTGTTTTCCCTCCAGGCTTTGCAACGTTCAAATCGTGATCTAAATGTAGACTGCCAGCAGATTTCTTGGCCAAGCCATTAACTGGTGGCTCTGGGGAAGGTGGCAGTGATGGATAACTGTTACCAGCATTCATCGTTTTAATAAGTTTAGGAGAAAATTCCACAGCCACCTGTCCATCAATCAGATCTGACCCAAGCACACCAGCTTCCAGCAAAGAATGGGACAGGACAGTATGAGTCTTGATAACTCCGTGCTTGCTTAAAGATCCTTGAAGTTTCACCGATTCTGGTGGTGGCGGTGGACGAGATCCTCCATCAAAGCAGCAACGTGGAGAGAGCAACTTACACTGATCTTCCTTCCCAGTGTTATTGCGGAAATCCAGACTATGGTCCTCTGCAAAAGCTTTTCTTCTGGTACTGTTATTAATGGAGTTGTTGTCTGTGTCAGTTGTGCCTGAGGGAGAGAGGGATGAGGAAGGCGTCGCCAGTTTGAATCTACGGTGAGCTTCCGTTGCTGCTTCTGTGAGAGCAGGCGCCATCGCAGCCATGCAGCGCTGAGACACAGACACACTGGCCTCTCCAACCGCTGAGGCCAGTTCCACTCCTCTCTCCTAGCACCGGCAGTCTGAAAGAAAACATAAACAACTTATAATCCAAATCACAAAGTGCAACAAGATATATGACAATCTATGCATTTGCACACGTTATCTGAGCACTGTTGTCTCACAGGTTTGTGTTAAATCTTTCCTTTCTTACCATAAACCTACCCTCTAGTTTTAGACTCCCCAAACTTGGGGAAAAAAGGCTGCGAACCTCCACTTTATCTATGCCCCTCGTGATTTTATAAAGATCACCCCTCAGCCTCCTGCTCTTCAAGGAAAACAATACCAGCTTATCGAGTCTCTCCTTATAACTCAAGCCCTCCAACCCGGCAACATCCTTGAACTTTTTCTACTTTAATTACACCTTTCCTTTGGTATGGCAGTCAGAACTATACACAACTTTCCAGGTGCAGTCTCACCAACGTCTTGTACGACGAACATGAAGTTCCAAATCTTGTACTCATTGCCCTGACTGAAGGCCATCATGCCATATGCATCCTTCAGTGTCGACACTTTTCAGGGAACTATATACTTGTAACTGCAGATGTCTCTGTTCTGCAATTTTCTCCAGGGTCTAGGCTGATCATGGTGCATGACCCGCCCTAGTATAAATTCCCAAAATGCATTACTTTGCACTTGCCTAATCCAAATTCTATTTACTATTTATTTGCCCACTTTCACATTTGATCTCAATCTTGCAACCTTAGACAGCCGTTTCATTGTCCACACCACCACCTTTTTTGGTGTCATCCACAAACTTACCAAGCATGCCACTGACATACCCATCGAAATCTTTACAGGTAGCCCTCAGGTTACAATTGGATTTAATTTCTGAGAACTGTTTGTAACGTGAAATGTTCCCAAATCAGAAATGAACAAAATCAGTGCAAGAGAGGGTCACAAAAACAACTATGACAGGAGAGTGAGAAGATGCAGAAAGAGTAGCTGCTATTCAGCCTCACTGCCTCAGTATGCGAGCGACACTGTGGGGAAAGACGCCACACAGGAATGCCCCATTACCAGGCATTGTTTACTTGTACAGCCAGGCGGCATTGTTGCAACAACCGTGGCAACTTGCCACAGTGTTATGTGAATGCATTTCAAAATTCCCATTAAATGGCACTTCCACTGAAAAAGCTCAAACTCAAAGTTTCTCTGAGTTATGCAGTCTGGAGACAGGTACTACAGCCATCAATCCCAAACTATCCCACCACGCATCTATTTCACTTTTTTATTCTCCCTTAATTCCTGCTCAAATTCTATCACTAAAGGCGCAGGGTACTTTACAGTGGCTAATTAACCTACCAACCCATACGTTTTTTGAATGTGGGAGAAATCCAGAACATCAGAAGGAAACCTACACGGTCAAAAGAAGAATGTATAAACTCAGCTACAGAAATTGAGATTGAGCCCAGGTCACTAGTACCAATGTGCGATTCTTAAGTGTCTACTTAAGGAGTCCCTCGAGATTGAGAATGGCTTGTTATTTTCCCCAGAGTTCTAAATTGAGGCCAATGTAGAAATTGCAGACTCCTCTGCAGATGGGGCAAGTGGTGGTGTTTTGTTATGGCAAGTTTTTATGGTGCTGCATTGCCAATGCATAGCCTGGAATCTTTCAAGACCATTCTGCATACTCATTTTCTATGGGCTAGAAGTTCCCATGAGTCAATGTTGCACTTCTTCAAAGAAGTTCTCAGCCATTCTAAAATCACATTTGCTCTAAAGTCCCCTCCGTGGCAAAGCTTGGCACAGAGTGAACTGTCATGGAATCTGGTGTCTGACTTCAAATGATGTGCCCTACCTAACATAACTGTACAGGAGTAACTAGGACTCAAATAGTTTCCTGGGATCCATATGGAACCTCTGTTGTCTTTAAATGTCACATGGGCAAATTCGAATGAGTGGATGTAGAATTTGAGCAATTAGTTCAAAATTGCCCAATTCCAAAACATAGAAGTAAAACCCAAAACACAAGAGTCAAGAGTGTTTTACTGTCAAGCATCTGTAGTTCTTAAAAATAATGCAGAAACATCAGTTGGCTCAGCAAAGTATTCTTCCAGGTGGATCCATTCATCATATGTGGAGGGTGGGTATGACAGAGGGTAAAATGAAATACGCCAATACTGAGCTGAGGTCTCAGAAATTCCCCACAGAGCTGCAATATTTGCCTGTAATGACTTCAGAGAAATCTGGACAACTTCTCAAAGGTATCCTTCTTAATGACGCTGCACTGGATTAAGTCCTTTTTTCAGCCTCTGGCCTACATTAGTAATTTTGTACTTTGTAAACTTTCAGTCCCTGCCCACAGACATGCTTGTTCTGAGCCACCTTAACGCCTTTGGAAAACAATTTAATTTGCAAAGCAGAAAAGCATATCCAAAGCAGCAACTAAAGGTAGTCAAAGACACAAGGTGAATAAAATATATTGTGACCCTTGCCCAATAAATTGGGTTACAGAATTTGCAAAGCACTCCACACATGTTTGATGTATGGAAGAAAATATGCTCTCTCAATTTAAAAAAAGTAAATAAATCAACACAATTTCTTTCTAATTCACATTTCTTGATGGGTACACAGGTGACACAGCTTCACATTATGGAAATTTGAGAAACATCCCATTTCTTTAGGAAAACCCCTCCAAGTGCAGCAACTCAGGGAAGTCAAAAACATATGGTGGATAAAATATATTACGTAAATGCCAACTGCAAGGAAGCAGAGACGTTGAAGCACTACAGCAACCAACTGCAGAAAATTTAATCTTGGGATAAAAGATAACTGTTGAGGTTTGAGAGGAAGATGGGAAAAGCTTTCTTTTTGCTCAATTTTAAAAAAACACAAAAATGTAACAAAAAATTTCAAACTGAAAATATACAATTGGTAATTTAACACAATGCTTGTAGTCTGCAGTTTTACTTTTAATGTCTTCTTCAGCAACTGACAATTCAATTTAACATCCCTAACAACTGCAGAATTTTTTTTAGTTTCCTACTGGTCGAACATGCAATTTATGTGCTACATGGACACTGGATAAGGCATATCAATATTAGAGGTGCATACATCTACAAATTAGTACATGCTAAGCCAAAGAATCATCAGAACACTCCTTAAATTACTCACCGCCTCACATTACTCCCACCAGCAATAAGACAGGACCATAACTGCTCCAATCAACACAGCACCAGACAACGATCATTCCACAAAAATACTCAAATCAAAATGCGTTTTTGCTGGATTTTGGGGGTTATAGCTTGCCCTTTCAAAGATTAGAGTGTTGCATTCTATATCATCCATGAAAACTATTTTGGCAATCATCGATGAAGGATCCTGACCTAAAACATCGACTAAACTTCCATTTTTAATTTAGCTCAGAGATACAGCATGGAATCAGGGCCCTCAGCCCAATGAGTCCACGCTGACCAACGACAAATGAACCTACAAACCTGTACATCTTTGGAATGTAGTAGGAAACAAGAGCGCCTGAAAACCCATGCGGTCACAGCTGATAGAAGAGGAAATTTTAAATCAAGTGACCTTTGAATCACAACAAAAATCGGATTAAAGATGTTTGCCCTGACAGAATTCAAGAACCCAAGATTAAATTTTCTGCAGTTGGTTGCTGTAGTGCTTCAACGTCTCTGCTTCCTTGCAGTTGGCATTTACGTAATATATTTTATCCACCATATGTTTTGGGGGGGTGGGGGGGGTGGAAGTAAATAAATCAACACAATTTCTTTCCCATTCCATTTTTGACACCTGCACGTTATGAAAAATCGCAAAACGGCCCATTTTTCTAACACCATTCGCCCCACTGTAATTGGGGGTCACTTGTATTGCCAATGTACGTATAGAGTTGTCAGTCTAGAGGTTACAAAATAGAGATTGATCGAGATGCATTATGCTATAAAGTATGTAAACAATGCAAAGTTAATGCACTGAGAGGTTTGCTAGCCAATATTGATTAGCTTGGGGTGAGGAACTAAGCTCAAGGTTCATAGGAGTCAAATGAGAACTTTCACAAAGCAGAATTGATGGTGAGGAGAAAGAGTTGTGGAAATGCATAGCATTATACATTTGTTCGATCATCATTTCACTCCTCCCTCCATCAAAAATCGACAATTATTTAACTGGAAAGTATGACAGTGGTCACTATACATTCTCATTTAATCTATCAAACTTACAGGGTTAAAATAAACACATGATATATAGCTTTAAATTGAACGCAATAATAATGTTCCTGTAGAAACACTTTGATCAAATGCTGGTTTACAAAAAAAAGGAAAGTGCTGGTGTAGCTCAGCAGTTAAGGCAATATCTCTTAGGAATATGACTAGGCAACATTTCAGGTCAGGACCTTTCTTCAGACTGATCACAGGGGGAGGAGAAACCTGGAAGAGAAATGAGTATGGGACAAAGCCTGGTAACTGATAGGTGGATGCAGGTGAGGGAGATTTTGACTGGCAAATGAGGGCCTGAGATTGGAGGGTAACAAAAGGTTGTGAACAAATTGAGAAGTTGAGAAAAGGCACAAAACTTGAAGTTAGAGGAAGGAATATGGGTGGAAGGGGAAGGGTTGTTGTTGCTTGGATACCTAAATTGGAGAATTCAATGTTCATACAGTTGCAAGCTCCCCAGTGGAATACAAGGAGCTGTTCCTCCAGTTTGTGTGTGGTCTCACTCTGGCAGTGGAAAAGACCCATGACAAAAAGGTCAGCATACAAACAGGAAGGGGCGTTAAAAGAGTTAGTAACCAGGAGATCCAGCAGACCATGGCAGACCAAATGCAAGTTATGGAGTCAGAGTCATATAGCATTGAAACTGACCCTTCAGCTCGACTTGCACAGACCGACCAACATCTCCCATCAACACAAGTCCCTGCATTTAGCCCATATCCCACCAAACCTACCCTATCCATAAATAAGTGTCCAGCCATATAGTCGCCCCGTCTACTCTTGGTCTCGCCAATGTAAAGGAAGCAATATCGGGAGCACCAAATGCAATAGATGCGAATGCAGGAAATGAGATTAGAGGAGGTGCACATGAACCTCTGCTTCACCTAGAAAGACGGCTAGGGTCCCTGGATGGATGCAAGATAGGTGGTACCGGCAGAGTTGTTATGTCTCCTACTGAAGCCAGGGAAAGTTCCCTGGGAGGGCGTGGTTTGGGTGGGATGAGTGAACTAAGCAGTCTCTGCAGAAAGGGGTGGGGACTGGAAGATGTGACTGTCAGTGCAATCACATTGAAGGTGGCGAAAATGGAGAATTATCATGTGTTTGGTGTGGAGTGATTTGTGTTGATAGTTTAACGTGTACTTATTGAGGAAATAAGCACAATTAACATAAACACACCCTGTCCTGTGTCCAAAGTAGCACATGTAGGCATCCCAGTTAACAAGCAAACAACAAATATGGCTGCAATATGATGAATATGATGGTATTAAGCCTTCGCCAAAATGTCAGGTTTTGCCCGATTACAATCCCACAAGCCTGAACAATTTTCAGTTGTGGACACTCATCCCTTATTTTCTATAGTACCAAAATAACGATGCAAAGTATTAATGCACAGCTAATGTTAAATAATCTCAAAATTCTGACAGTTGGACTTCAGACATATGACGTTTAATGGAATACTGGGACAAATGAATAAATGTTATTGCCATGGGGACTTTACAGTAAAGCCAAATGGACAGATTAAGCGAATAGGAAAGTTGGTAAATCGAATATAGGTGGTCATGTAAAACATAGAACAGCACAGGAACATGTCCTTCAGCCCACAATGTCTGCGTTAAACATAATGCCAAGTTAACCTAATCTCCTCTGCGTGCACGTGATCCATATCCTTTCATTTGTGGCAATAGTGTATCTGGGGAGGGGTGAAGAGATATTATCTTCTTTGGAAGGAAGAACATTTCCATCCTTGTTTAAAATAGTTTCACTCAAATATCACAGAACAAAGGAATCTGGGGATATTAGCACAAGAAATACAAAGGTTAGTATTTATTGTAATATTGGAATTCTGTGTATGAGTTCTGAAATGGAATTTTAATGAGACTTTACAGGGTGCTGATAGGACAGCAACTAAAATACTGGCTACAGTTTTGGTGTCCACATTTAAGAAGGTGCGTGCATTGAAGTCAGATCTGAGAAAGTTCAGAAGCTTCATTCCTACGACAAGAAAGTTGTATGGAAAAATGTTGAGCTTATATTAATTGAAGCTGATTTTATTGAAACATGCAAGACTGTCAGGGGAGGAGTGACAGGACAGTTGCCAAAAAAATGTTTCCCATTGCAGGATTATCAATGCAACACTTTGAGAGGAAGAGGTGCCCATTTAGGTCAGAGGGGCTGAGGAATATCTGGGAATTTACAACCCCAGATGCTGTGGAGACCGTGTCAGTGAATATATTCACGATGAAGACTGACACATCTTAAAGATCACCACTCATCCTTCTAAACTCCAGAGTATACAAGCCCAGCCGCTCCATTGGGCCCGTATACTCTGGAGTTTAGTGTGGAGTGATTGGTGTTGATAGTTTTGCGTGTACTTATTGAGGAAATAAGCAGTGCTTATTATAAGCAGTAATGGAAATAAGATGTATTAGAATATAAGAATGAGAAAGTGGTTTAGTGTGCCAAATTGTTTCAGCCATGATTTTATTGAATGTTGGAGCAGGCTAAAGTTCCAATTCAATGTGACAATTGCAACATCAAAATTATTTTCAACTATCTCTCCCATTTTTCCAAACCCTACTTCATTTATCATGACCGCTTGATCTTTAATGCACACATTTAAAATGTTAAAAACAGCTTCACTATATTGCTCTGAAGAAACACATAGAGGATAGACTGAGGAGGGGATCTGAACTCCATAGCAGTGTCCTGTCTGCTAGAAGAAACAAGCTCAGTTTTGGAATACATTTTTGCCCCCAATTGTACCAGTCTGTGCAACAAAAGTAACCAGAACTATATCAATCGTAAATGAGTAGAGCCATGGTAATCATGAATTGGAGCTGGTTCTTGACTTATTTTTTTTAAAATTTGTTTTGCACGATGTAAACCAATATCAACCCGATTTTGAGTTTGAGAATTATATCAGAGTTCTTGATGTGCGTAGCTGCCTCCTTTTGGAATATAGTCTGCTGAACCTGCCAAAGGAGGGCTTTGATACAGTGGAAGTTAGCAAAGTTTACAGGACATCAGTCTCTAGGAGTGATGGCCAGTAAACTTTGCTAACTGCGACCAAGTACCAATCCCCTGTATAGATGACAAGTTCAACAGACTTATTCCAAAAAGAGGCAGCTCCACACATCAAGAACACTTTGCTATGAGAATGCAGGGTGACTTGGACAGGTTGGGTGAGTGGGCAGATGCATGGCAGATGCAGTTTAATGTGCATAAATGTGAGGTTATCCACTTTGGTAGCAAAAACAGGAAGGCAGATTATTATCTAAATGGTGTCAAGTTGGGAAAAGGGGAAGTACAACGAGATCTGGGGGTCCTTATTCATCAGTCAATGAAAGTAAGCATGCTGGTACAGCAGGCATTCAAGAAAGCAAATGGTATGTTTGCCTTCATAACAAGAGGAGTTGGGTATGGGAGCAAAGAGGTCCTTCTGCAGTTGTATAGGGCCCTAGTGAGACCCACCTGCAGTATTGTGTGCAGTTTTGGTCCCCTAATTTGAGGAAGGACATTCTTGCTATTGAGGGACTGCAGCGTAGGTTTATACGGTTAATTCGATGGATGGCGGGACTGGCATATGCTGAGAGAATGGAGCGGCTGGGCTTGAATACTCTGGAGTTTAGAAGGATGAGAGGGGATCTTATTGAAACACATAAGATTATTAAGGGTTTGGACATGCTAGAGGCAGGAAACATGTTCCCGATGTTGGGAGTCCAGAACCAGGGGCCACAGTTTAAGAATAAAGGGTAAGCCATTTAAAACGGAGACGAGGAAACACTTTTCACACGGAGAGTTGTGAGTCTGTGGAATTCTTTGCCTCAGAGGGCTGTGGAGGCCCGTTCTCTGTATACTTTCGAGAGCTAGATAGGGCTCTTTAAGATAGCGGAGCCAGGGGATATGGGGAGAAGGCAGGAACGGGGTACTGATTGGAGATGATCAGCCATGATCACATTGAATGGCACTGCTGGCTCAAAGGGCCGAATGGCCTACTCCTGCACTTATTTTCTATAACACTCTCAAAATCCAAATCTAGTTGATATTGGCTTTCTTTGTGCAAAACAAATCAAATAACAGTCAAGAACCAACTCCAGTTCATCATTACAGCAATACCAACAGTTGGTGGAAATATTCTTATTTTTCACAAACAAAATTAATTTCCTGCTCTGTGCTTGCTCAGATGCCTGGAAACAAAACTTCATATTAGAAAGGATAAACAACATCCATGCTTCATCCTATCATTCCAGTCAAAACAATGTTTAATCTTTTAGTGCCAATTTAGGAAATGTGGTATCATAAGAAATTTCATTCTCAGCTTCGGAAAAATATTTCAAGCAATGTAAAGCAAAAATGAGATGCCACAAATTAACAGCTCTTGAAGATAGGAACACAATTAAAGGATCCAATAAGAATTTCACTCACTCTCAACCTTTTTGCTTTGCACAATTTACCCAAAAGCATCGAGGCCACAACACAAAGTTTGGGAGGAATTCAGTGGGCGAGACAACATATGTGCAGGGAATTGACAGCAGACGTTTCAGACTAGGTCCTGACCCAAACCATCATCTGCCCATTCCCTCATCGGATGCTGCCTAACCTGCTGAGGTCATCCAGCACTGTGTTTCGCTGAAGATTCCTGCATCTGCAGTTCTTGGGTCTTAATGCGTGTTAGACACCACTAACAACAAACGAGACACCATGGGAGCTTATAGCAAATTCTAACATGTTTGGCTGATTATAGTACTTCTATTCAGTATATTTAAGTGATGAAATCATAAGATGAACAGAAGATAATTGTACTAGAATAGTGCTCCTCCCTAACCATCATCAACATTATGTGGAAGAAATAGTTACTCTAAAAATATATAATCGTGAATGAAACTTGGAGAGGCCTGGACCAACGTCACGGATTTCCACATGGCCAAAATATTAGTTAACACCCCAAAAATCAACTTGTTAAAGACTTCCTTAAAAAACCCATCTACATTCGAGTGCTGTTGCGTGTTTAAATGTCAGCTTACTGACCGGGAGTCAGCCACCATCAGCGCCAAAACAAAATACGGAATTTGCACGGAAAATACAATATCTCCTTTAATAACAAAATGGCATGTATTGACGGCAAACGACTCAATATTTGATCTGCAGTTCACTTTCAAATTCCAAGCTGAAACTACAGTAGGGAGCCCTATATGGACTTCGCTTGATGTTTGTTGAACAGTTCGAGATCAAAGCACAAAGCTGCAGAATACCGGAAAATTCCTCTCACGGGCAGTAAATCGGATCAGCCAAGGAGAAAGACGTCTACTTGCAGATCAGTCATCCATACCCGTGGGTTAACAACACACAAAGGGACGCTCAAAACAAAAACAGTTTACAAATGACTAACAGGCGCACATCGGGTCGGGTGGTGGGGGTTACGAGGAGCAAGAGCGGCCGGCTAGGTCAGCACATGGTGCAAGGGCAGGGCACCACCCGACCGGGCCGGGATTCGGCGACCTACAGCCGTTACGTGCCGCCGCATGATGTAACCGGCTGCAACAATGAAGGGCCGAGGTCCGGCTGGGCTCGCCACCAACTGCGCCACGGCGACGGGATGCGGGCGGGCCAAGAGCAGCGAGACGGGCTCTGCGCCCGCCCGCACAAAGCGGCCGCCACGTGAGGCCCCAACACCCACTCCTCCCCGTCAACACCCGGCCGAGCCTCGCGGTCGAAAAAAGCCCCGCAACGCGCACCCACTCACCGCACGTGATGCGGCCCGGGCCCAACCTGGGCCTCGGCCTGCAGCTTGGCAAAAGCCGCCACTGCTTCACACACCTGCCGGCCCGCCGCTGCCGCCACACGGAGAATGGCGGAGCGCGCCGCCGTCCTCGGCGTTGCAGCAGTCGTTTGTACACAAATCAAGCGTCCTGCGCCTCCACCGCGCTACTCCCAGCAGACCGAAGGAAGGAGGCGGTTGCAGGCCTCGAACTTCCGCCCGACGGCGCTTTTCATTTACAGCAGCGCAGTAAGATGGCGGCCGGGCCTGGCGCTACTCGCTGACAGGGTGCAGCCTTTCCCCCGATAACAATGCAGCGAGAGCCGCGGCAGCGCCGTACCGCCCCGCTCGGCCGCCGCGGGGCAGCAGAGAGCACGCCGCACCCGCCCAGCTGGCGCCGCCCCACCTCCGCTGCCCGCTCAGTACGCAGGCGCACACGCCGCCCTGACTCGACTACATTTGGCGGCGGCGGGAGGCGGCGGCCGCGCCCCCAGCGGCGGCTCATTGGCTGCGCTGCTGCATGGCGCCATTCTGGGTAGAGGGAGCGAGCAGGAAACACTGCACAATGCAGGCCGGCTGACGCACTGACCTCCAGTCAGCAGACCAAGGGCTGTGCACCGCGAAATTACAACCCAGTCCGTTCCGCTGTAAATATTCTTCTCTCGCCCTCACAGCAACATACAAGGGGAAATTCAACAAGAAAACACCGTAAAAAAACCAATGAATCAACAAACTGAGGATTTCAGTCAGGATGCCTAAACAACGAATTTTGCGTTAAAAAAAATAAAATGAAACGTTAATTGTGTCTATGACATGCAAGCTTGTTTACTTGCATGACATAAAGAGCGATTGGGTTCATGTCGGTAATGGAATCTTTGAAGTCCACCCCCTCTATTTCCACGTAGCCTTGCAGATTATTCTCTCACATCAACGTCTCTTTCTTTTAGCATCTTTAGCCACGTAACGTGTTGTTTACTAGTCAATTGATTCTACCAGCACGCCCAAACATTCCCAGCATTTTATGTTTTTACGTACATAATTCGTGAAACACAATATAATTACATTATGGGTCAGACTTACTGATAAGTCTGACCCATATGTTACTCCTGATTCACCAATCTGGTTGACTTTTATGTCCTTGTAATGGCAGAACTAGCCATCCTGTTGTTGCTACATTGACACGGATAATGAATGTAATCAGACCTGTAACAAGGTAACAAACTCAGAGAGGGAAACAAGGAACTGCAAATGTTGGAACCTTGAGCAAACCACAAAGTGCTGGAGGAACTCAGCAGATCAGGCAACATCTATGGAAGAAACAAACAGACAACATTCAGATCAGGACTCTTCTTCAGGCTGATGGTAGTAGGTGAGAGAAAGTTGCCAAAAACAGGGTTGGGGAGGGGAAAAGCCTAGCAGGTGATGGGTGAATACAGAGGGAGGGGGGGGGGGGGGGGGAGGAGAATGGGCTTGATTGGCAGAGGGATGGAATAAGTGATAAAGGCTAGAAGTTAAACAGACAAAAGGTATCCAGTTAAGGAGAAAGATAAGGGAAATGGAAACCCAGTAGAAGGGAACAGGAAAAAAGAGAATAAGTTCAGATATGGCAACGTTGCTCCCAGCATTATTAATATTGCCAAGTCTTCTTTACAAACATCAGGGCACCAATGAACTGAATATTCCTGAGTTTGTGTGGATGATCAGCAGCACCAACAATGTACACAAACTTAGAACATAAAACAGACAGCATAGGAACAGTCCCTTCAGCCACAATGTTTGTGCTAAACATGATGAAGTTAAACTAATCTTCTCTGTCAGCACTACTTGATCCACATCCCTGCATTCCTTGCATATGCATGTATCCGACTACAGCCTGAAATGCTACTGTTATATCTACTTCCACCACCACCCCTTTGGCAGTGCATTCCAAGCACCCATCAGTCTCTATACAAAATATTTGTCCTGCACATCATCTTTAAACTTTGCCCCTCTCGCCTTATAGCCATGCCCTCTAATCTTTGAATTTTTCACCCTGGGATAAAACTTCTGAGTGTCTACCATAACAATGTCTACCATAATAATGCCTCTCATAATGTAACTACTACATCAAATTTCCATTGGAATCCAAAGAAAACAAAGTTTGTCCAAACTCTCCTTATAGCCAATACCCTCTAATCGAGATGGCATTCTGGAAAAACTCCTGCATCTTCCCAAAAACCTCCACATCCTTCTTGTGATTGAGCAATCTGAACCGCACAAAATACACTTAAATACAACCTAACTAAAGTCCTATAAAGCTGCAGCATGACTTGCTTACTCTTATACTCAATGTCTCAACTGATGAAGGCAAGCACACCATATGCTGCCTTTACCATTCTCTCCATTTATTTTGCCGCTTTCAGGCAGCTATATGTGTAGGAAAGAACTGCAGATGCTGGTTTAAATGGAAGGTAGACACAAAAAGCTGGCATAACTGAGCAGGAGAGGCAGCATCTCTGAAGAGGAGGAATGGGTGACGTTTCGGGTTGAGACGCTTCAGACCTCAGTCTGAAGAAGGGTCTCGACCCGAAACGTCATCCATTCCTTCTCTCCAGAGATGCTGCTGCCTGTCCCGCTGAGTTATCCAGCTTTTTACATCTACCCAAAAGGCTTACTCCACAAGATCCCTCTGTACATTAATGCTGTTGAGGGTCTTGACATTAATTGTGCACTTTCCTCTTATATTTGTCCTTCCAAAGTGCATTATTTCACACGTTTGGATTAAACTCTATCTGCCATTTCTCCACCCACATCTATGAATGATCCAAAATCCTGCTGTATCCTTTGAAAACCTTCCTCGTTGTCCACAACTCCACCAATTTTGCTGCAATCTTCATAATTTACTAACTGACCACAATCTATAACTTCAGAGCCCAGCATATCTCACAATCCACCCTTCCTTTCATCGTAGGGACCAACCTTGGTGGAATGAAGAGGGCATGCTAAGACTAGCACCTCTTTTACCTGTGCCAACATGGAGAAGCTGCAGCACAGGATCACATTCATGCGATATTGGGAAAAGAGTAGGCAATAGACAGACCTACATAATTTAACAACCAATCAGATCTAAGCTCGACAAACCTGCCTCATTTAGGCATGAATGGTGACGGGCAATTTAAGAGCTAGCATTCCAATCCTCATCAATGACATGCTAGTGCAAACGATAAGGCCGAAGCACTTATAACAATGTTTGGCCAGAAATGCCGAATGGGCGATCCATCTGAGTTTACTCCCGATATCGTAAAAACGTAGACATTCGTCTTCAACTAATTTGATTTACCTAACGATATCAAGAAACAGCTGAGAGTACTGGATACAGCTAAAGCTATGGGACTAGTTAACACCCCAGCTATAGAAATGAAAACTTCGCTTCAGACCCAGCTGCATCCCCAGCCAAGCCATTCAAGCACCGTTATAGCACTAGAATCCACATGACAATGTGCGACATTGCCCAGTTTCACTAAGTGTGACGAATCCAATCTGTCTAATAATTCTACTCCCAGCGGTTGAAGTCATTATCAACAATGGTATTGATAGCCTGCTCACTGAGACCCAGTTTGGATGTCTCCAGGATCATCATGTTCCAAACCGTAAATACAATCTTGGTTCAAATATGGACTAGAATCTCAACTGGAGCAGCCACAGTGGAAAAAAGAACAGTTCTGAAGATAGATTTCTTTATCTCCATATTCCACAAAGCTGGTTCCATGTAGCCACCGGAGGACCAAAAACACTAGTAAATCAGAATTCTATGGGACAGCACGAAGAGGAGCACTTGCACACTCCAGTGAACATTGGCCCAACCAACATTTCTTTAAACATCAACAACTCCAAAGCAAGCACTGTGGACACCAAAAAACTATGCATTGCTCTAATTAGAGTTTCATGGGTGCCATATGAAATTGCTTCAAAACCTTCAAACTTTTATATTACATAGACTGCAAAAACAAAACAAAATGACCCTATACGTAATATAATTAAGAAGCAAACAAAAAAATGCTTGAAACATAGAATGCTGGAGTACTCAAAAGGTCAATTAGCACATATCATCAAAATCCATACTCAGTAATAACTCAGTTGATTCATTCCTTCCTCCATTTTCAAACAACGACACAACACAACTTCAGGCGGCGCAGTGGTAGAGTTGCTGCCTTACAGCGCCAGAGACCTGGGTTTGATCCCACAGAGTTTATACGTTCTCCCCGAGACCTGCATGGGTTTTCTCCAGGATCTCCGGTTTGCTCCCACACTCCAAAGGTGTACAAGTTTGTAGGCTAATTGGCTTGGTATAATTGTAAATTGTCCCTAGTGTGTGTAGGAATTTGAGTGTCGGATAGAAGTTAGTGGTGAAATGGATTATTTCACCACTAACTTCCATCCGGCACTCAAATTCACCTGGACCATTTCCGACATCTCCCTACCGTTTCTAGACCTCACTATCTCCATCACAGGTAACAGACTACTGACTGACATCTACTACAAACCCACTGACTCCCATGGCTATCTGGACTACACTTCTTCCCACCCTGCTTCCTGTATGGACTCTATGCCCGACTCACAATTCCTCCGTCTACACCGCATCTGCACCCAGGATGAGGTGTTTCAAACCAGGGCATCGGAGATATCCTCATTCTTTAGGGAACGGGGGTTGCCCTCTTCGACTATAGATGAGGCTGTCACCAGGGTCCCCTCTATATCCCAGAGCGACGCTCTCACTCCCCATCTCCCCACTCGTAACAAGGACAGAGTCCCCCTTGCCCTCACTTTCACCCCACCAGCCGTCATATACAACAGATAATCCATCGACATTCTCGTCACCTACAACGGGATCCCACCGCTGGCCATGTCTTCCCACCTCCTCCCCTTTCGGCTTTCCACAGAGACCGTTCCCTCCGTAACTCACTGGTCAATTTGTCCCTTCTCACTCAAACCACTGCCTCCCCTGGTACTTTCGTTTGCAACCGCAGGAAATGCTACACTTGCCGCTTTACCTCCCTCCTCGACTCTATCCAAGGACCCACGCAGTCTTTCCAGGTGAGGCAGAGGTTCACCTGCACCTCCTCCAACCTCATCTATTGCATCCGCTGTTCTAGGTGTCAACTGCTCTACAACAGTGAGACCAACGCAGGCTTGGCAATCGCTTCATCCAACACCTCCGCTCAGTTCGCATTAACCAACCTGATCTCCCGGTGGCTCAGTACTTCAACTCCCCCTCCCATTCCGAATCTGACTTCTCTGTCCTTGGCCTCCTCCATGGCCAGAGTGAGTCCCACCACAAATAGGAGGAGCAGCACCTCGTATTTCGCTTGGGCAGTTTATACCCCAGCGATAAGAACCTTGACTACTCCAATTTCAGGTAGTCCTTGCTTTCTCCCTCCTTCCCCTCCCCTTCCCAGCTCTCCCACAGCCTACTGTCTCCGCCTCTTCCTTTCTTCTTCCCGCACCCCCCCACATCTGTCTGAAGAAGGGTCTCGACCCGAAACGTCACTTATTCCTTCGCTCCATAGATGCTGCCTCACCCGCTGAGTTTCTCCAGCATTTTTGTCTACCTTCGATTATTCCAGCATCTGCAGTTCTTTCTTAAACATCTGTAGTACCTCCTATATTATTTTGATTTATCATGTCCATAACACATTCTTCTTAATTACAACATTAACATTCTCCCCCTCCTGTGAAGGCAGCATGTAGTATCTATTTATAACCTTACCCACACACTCTGCCTGTAAACGTGCCTTTTTAGACCCTTAAATGCTCAATTTCCTCAGTTAACCACTTGTACTTTACATTGTTTTAAAACATACAGGCATTTGGATTTTCATTGATTTTACTTCAACATTTATTCATGCCTCTTTGCTTTCCTTATTTCTCCTTTAATTTAACTCCAACACTTTCTATGCTCTCAGGTATGAGTGTGCAATGTTCATTTTTGCTGAGTCACATTTCCATTAGGTGGTTGCCTTGTTCAAGGAGATTTGTGTACACTCTTTGGCTATGAGAACTTACATAAAATCTAATCTCAAGAGAAAATATGTGGGGCACTGGAGTCAATCCCAAGTTCATACTAACCTTTCAACTCACTCACCACCTACCAACTCTCGCTTATTTCTAGCAAAGGTCATCAGACAATAACAGCTTATCATGGTTTGTTACTTTTTACCAGGCCAAAGTGCTGTCCTGTGCGGTCTCTATCTGCATAATGATATTAAAAGGTACAGTAAAATACCCATAATCAAACTCCATCAGACCTTGGTGCCAGATTGGAGATTTTCTGCATTATTGGATGTCACTCCTAATGGGTCATGTCATAAGGGATAAGAGTAGAATTAGGCCACTCGGCCCATCAACTACCGCACCATTCAAGCATGGCTGATCTATCGACGATAGACACAAAAAGCTGGAGTAACTCAGCGTAACAGGCAGCATCTCTGGAGAGAAGGAATGGGTGACGTTTCAGGTCAAATCCCTTCTTCAGATCTAACTCTCCCTCCTAACCCCATTCTCCTGCCTTCGCCCCATAACCTCTGACACTTGTACTAATCAAAAATATATCTATCTCTGCCTTAAAATTATCCACTGACTTGGCCTCTACAGCCTTCTGTGGCAAAGAATTTCAGATTCACCAACCTCTGACTAAAGACATTTCTCCTCATCTCCTTCCTAAAATAACATCATTTCATTCTGAGGCTATGACCTCTAGTCCTAGACTCTCCCACTAGTGAATACATCCTCTCCACATCCACTCTATCCAAGCCTTTCACTGTTCTGTACGTTTCACTGAGCTCCCCCCTCATTCTTCTAACTCCAGCGAGTACAGGTCCAGTGCCGACAAACGCTCATCATAGTTTAACCTACTAATTCCTGGGATCATTCTTGTAAACCTCCTCTGGACCCTCTCGAGAGCCAGCACATCCTTCCTCAGATATAGTGCCCAAAATTGCTCACAATATTCCAAATGTTGCCTTACCAGCGCCTTTTAGAGCCTCCGCATTACATCCCTGTTTTTGCATACAAGCTTTCTTGAAATAAATGCTTAAAAGAAATAATAATAATCTAACAGAATTTTATTTACGGATTACACAATGGTATAATACATGTTCGAGTGAACCCTGTAATATTTGAAGGGAGAGGGAAATATAGAAGCACTCTGGACTCTGGTTCTATCTGGAACAATTGTGTCTGACCCCAGGTGTGCCTAACCACAACCACCCGCTCCAGCTGCATATGTGGCTCAAGCCTGGAGCTGAGCTCACACTCCGGAATCTCAGCACAATCTCTGAATTAATAAGTGAGCTAGATGCAAACCATCAGAACCTCCGAACAATGGGGATGCCATATTATCAGTGTTTTACTGTATTGGCAGCATAGAGTGGTGGTGAGCAATCATAAAATATATGCAATGGTATTCTTTAGCTGTTGGTATCAAACTTTTGCTTACCTCAACATGACACATTTAAACGTTCGTAAGTCATAGGAGCAAAATTAAACCATTCAGCCCTGTTCAACCATGGCTGATCTATTTTTCCCTCTCAACCCGATTCTCCTGCCTTCTCCCATAACCCTTGACACCAGTTATATAGTATGACTATGCCTCTATGAGAGGGGCAAATCTAAAATTGCTGTAATAGAGACAAAGACCAAGCACAATATTGTTTACAAGGATTGAGGGAAAGACAATTGAAGGAGTTTCAGCATTCAGAAACAAAACATAAAATTCATTCACTATATTAAAAAAAACTAGACACTACACTGGGCTCTTTGAAGTCCCATTTAATGCAGTGATGATGAACAAGTCTCTTTACTCGGTACATTGGAACAGAATTATTGCCAGTTGTTCAGGAGGAATGGCAAGACAATACAATTTTGACTAATGGTTTTCCAGAGAAATAAAAAATGGAAAGCTTACATTACAAATTATGAAGAGCTTTTCCTACCTGATGAAAAGAGCAATAAGTTGGCACTTTTCCCAGCTAAGGTCGTGTTCAAAGCAGCATCACATGTTTGTGACATAATTTTTCCATGCAAATGTTCCTCAATAACATGCATCTTTAACATATCAAAGCACCCCAAGGTGTCTTTCAATCAGAGGATGTGGGTAAATAGAATGAACTGCTTGAGAAGGTAGTTGAGGCAGATACATTAACAACATTTGAATGACATTTGGACAGGCATATGGATACGAAAGGTTTAGAAGGATATGGACTAAATTCAGGCAAACGGGAATAACGTAAATGAGGCATCTTGGTCGACATGGACGACTTGGTCTGAAGGGTTTGTTTCTGTGCTGTATGACCATCACTCTATTATCAAAGTCAATTTGATATCCAAGTATAAAAGAACGCATTAAAGCAGAGGAAAGGCTTGGTTAATAATTCATATTATGTCTTTATGTGGAGAGAGAAAAACAGAAGCCTTGACAACAAATTACTAAGGGTTTGGACAGCAGAATTAATGCCCTCATCATGGACAATAGAATGTGGTGAGAGCACAAGAGGCTACAAGTGAAGCAACTCAGAATATTAAGGAGTCAATGAGTACATTCAAGACAGGTAACAAGAAATTTTTGGGTATTAAGGGAATTTAAGGATATGGTTTTGTAGCATGTCTGTGGATGCAGAACAAGCACAAGGGGCCAAATTGCATCCTCCTGCTTCGGCTTAATTTCGTAGCTGCCTCAGACCACACACAGGTTAAAATTGAATGAAGAACTAATTTTAGAACACAAATGCCGTAACTATCACATTCTCCACAGGAAGATTTGGGTTCTGATCTCACTGACTCTTAACAGCATACAATTCTGTTCACAATCAGTACGTAAGCATCTCAGGTTCACAAAACAGAAATCAGCTCCAACCATGAGATAATGATTCTGAATGTCAAAGATAACTACATTTCACAAATAGGTTTCATACATTGTCCCTTATCAGCACTCCCAGCTGTTGACATAGAATAATTTAACAGCAATGGATGGTGAACTGACACTCTTTATGCCAACATAAAGTAGCCTTCTATTAGAAGGAAGTTGTTATAATAAAACTGCAATCAAAGAGCAAGGTGTTTGAGAGCAACCAGATTCATGGTGCAGGGCTCTGTTGTGGAAATTTACTTGTGCCATTTTTTACTAGTACCACCACCATTTACTTGTGCCTCAGTGAGAGTGTGCGGGGTGGGAGATTGCAACCTTCACGTGGTCCGCCTTGTTTCAACTAATGCAATCAACCTGCCGTGCACAATCAAATAAGATCAAATAGAACAAGTTGTCCTACAACTTTAGGCTGTGCACGCCATACGCAAGAAGAAGTGAGAGTGTGCCTATTTAAGTTTCCGAGTAAATATCAGCAGTTTTATCAAGAACAAACAATCCACTGAATGTGGTGTGCAGCTCCAAAAGAGGAAAGCGTATGTAGCTAGTCACGATGTTAAAACCTGCCCGGACCAACTGACTGGAGTTTTTGTGGACATCTTCAGCTTCTCAGAGGGTTATGGTCTGAGGATTCCACCTGCTTTAAAAGGGCATCAATAATACCAATGCCCAGGTAAGGTGACATGCCTCAATGACTATCAACCAGTGGCACCAACGTCTGTGGTGATGAAGTGCTATGGAAGATTAGTTCTATAAACTCCCACCTCAGCAAGAACCTGGACCCACTACAATTTGCCTACACCATAATAGATCAACAGAGGATGCAATCTCGCTGGCTCTCCGCACTGCACTAGGCTACTTGGAGAATAAAGACACATACATCATTGTTCAAAAGACTACAGCTCAGCTTTCAACATCATCATCCTCACCAAACTTGTTACCCAAGCTCAGGGAGCTGAATTTCTGCACATCCCTTTGCAACTGGATCTTCAAATTCCTCAGCAACAGAACACAATCGGTACGAATTGGCAATAACATTTCCTCCTCGAAAACTATCAGCACTGGGGCACCTTAATGCTGTGTGCTTAACCCCAATGCTCTACTCGGTCTACCCATGACTTTGTAACTGGACACAGCTCCAACTCCATCTTTAAATTCGCCGGCAACACCATAGCTGTTGGATGATTTACTGATAATGTCAGGGTATAGGAGGAAGGTTGATCGTCTGATTGAATGGTGCCAACATAACAACCTTGCTCTCAACATTAGCAAAACCAAGGAACTGATTGTGGACTTTAGAAGAGGAAAGCCGAGGATCCTGTCTTCAGGGTGGAGAGAGTCAACAACTTCATGTTCCTGGGTGTGCATATCTCTGATGATCTGTCCTGGACCCAACACATTGTTGCAATCATAAAGCCCATTAATGCCTCTACTTAGAAGATTAATTAAATTTGGTATGTCGACAAATACTCTCTTTAGCTTCTACAGGTGTACTGTAGAGAGCATCATGGGTTGCATCATGGTCTGGTTCGTCAACTCAAAAGCTCAGGAACAAAAGAGATTACAAAAACTGGTGGATATCACCCAGTCTATCATGGGTACTGACATCTCCACCATTGAAGGGATCAACAAGAGGCAAGGCTTCAAAAAGGCAGCCAGCATCATCCAGGACCCACACTGGCCATGCTCCCATTTCACTCCTGTCATCAGGAAGAAGAAATAGGAGTCTGAAGACTGTGGCATCCAGGTTCAGGAACAACTTCTTTACAGCCACCATCATGCTAATGAACACTACAAACTCTGACTAAACCAAACTACAAACTGTCTTGGTTGTATTAGGGTCTTTGGGCTGTTTTGTTTTGCACTGCACTATATCGGGTTTATTATTTATTGAAAAATGTGTTTGTTTATTATGTTATCTGTTGATTACTGTGTTTAAAAACCTATTGTGCTTCTGCAAGTAAGAATTTCATTGTTACGTTTCAATACATATGACAATTAAACTCTTGGCTCTTGAACTGCAAGATAGCTGCAATGTCACAAAGTGAATCAACTCCCACAATCCCAAAGCTATATTCCTCATATGAGGAAATGGTCACAAAAGAGAGAATTAAACTAAGTACAGAAGTTGGGAGGTCATGTTGCAGTTGTATACGACGATGGTGAGACTGCATTTAGAGTATTGTGTTCAGTTCTGGGCACCATGTTTTAGGAAAGATAGTGTCAAGCTGGAAAGGGTACAGAGAAGATTTACGAGGATGTGGCTAGGATTAGAGGGTCTGAGCTATATGGAGAGGTTGAGCAGGCTGGGACGCAGTCCCACTTGGAGCGCAGGAGGATGAGGGGTGATCTTATAGAGGTGTATAAAAACATGAGAGGAATAGATTGGGTAGACGCACAGAGTCTCTTGCCATGAGTAGGTGAATCGAGGACCAGAGTACCTAGGTTTAAGGTGAAGGGGAAATGATTTAATAGGAATCCCGATGGGTACCTTTTTCACACAAGGGTGGTGGGTGTGTGGAACAAGCTGCCAGAGGAGGTAGTCAAGGCTAGGACTATCCCAACGTTTAAGAAACAGTTAGACAGGTACATGGATAGTACAGGTTTGGAGAGATATGGACCAAACGCAGGCAGGTGGGACTAGTGTAGTTGGGACATTTTGGGTCGAAGGGCTTGTTTCCACGCTGTATTACTCTATGACTCTAAAAAAAAGCCAAGTTCAATCTTTTTCTTGTCCAACAACACATTGATGACACAGTGGTCTTGTTATTGGACTAACATTTCAGAGTTAAGACAGGTACAATAACAATATTTAAAATATATTTGGACAGGTGAATGTATTGGAAAGGTTTCGAGGGAATATGGTCCAAACATGGGCAAAATGGGACTAGCTTACATGGTGCATCTCGGGCATCAAGGGTGAGTTGGGCCGAAGGACCTATTCTGTGCTCTAAAACTATGTCTCTAGGCCCAAGTTCAAATTCCCTCATAGCAATTTTAATTCAATTCATAATTTGGAATTTGAAGAGAACTATAATTAGACTTGATAATGATGACCACTAGGTTGTTTTTTTTGATGCATCTGGTTTACTGATACATGGTGTCCTTACTCAGTGGGAAAACAATAGAAAAGACCTGTGGTGAGAGCCACAGAGTTCACTGGAGCTCAGTGGAACTATTGCACCTCACACTAAGTGACGAGCAAGGATGGCCAGACCACTGGCATACAGTAGACACCAGCCAGATGGACTCTACCCTGAACACATCTGGAAATGCACGTGGCAGCTTAAATTATTTCACAAAATCAGAAGCCAAATAAGGTGCAAATTGAGACAAGGAACTGGAGATGCTGGAATCTCAAGTAAAACACAGTGCTGAGGCACAGCACATCAAACAGCACTTTTGAAAGGAATTTTTGTCTGGAAAGGGGTTCCGACCCGATATCTGACCATTCCCTCCACTGATGTTGCCTGGCCAACCGAGTCTCTCTCCCTCCCTTGTCTCAGTGATTTACTCAAGACTGGTTGGTGTAAATACTGCCATCCGAGTACTGCAAGCACTCAGAGTCCATCAAGTGGCAAGAATCGAAACTGCACTGCAAAATATCACACAAAGTCAGGTGGAAATATAAAGCACTTAATTACATTGCAACAGTGTGTCATAAAATGCACCCATCTGCCATACTGTCAGTATTACACATCACATCACTGTGACTACCTCCCAATTTTGTGCTCACTAGCTTCTGACATAATATTGAGATTGTACTCCAATCCTCTTAAGGGAAGCACCCATTTGCTTTGGATCAAGATGATGAGAATCAAATGTTTTCAGCATCTACAGTTCCTTGTTTTCACATGTTGAGAATCAAACTGGTAGATTTGGTAGCGGTTGTGTATAGTACCCCAAACATTAGTGATTCGCTACTTGATGTAGCGGGTGGCATTAAATTAGAAATTAACATGCATGGAGTAAGGGTACAATTGTAATTTACTGCATATATACAGTATTGAGCAAACCAAATGAGCATTGGTAATTAGAAGAAATTCCTTGACGGCATTTGTGATGGTCTCTGGACTAAAACGATTCAACGAGAGTTTAACCATAAATAGGATGGCAACCCTATTCTGCTTTTTGTGCAATGAGGAAGGGCAAATTAATAATCTTGCTGTGTAGGGTTGCTAGGTGAAAAGCAATCATAACATATTGAATTTCTCATTAAAATGGAGTGTGAGAACACTGATTCTGACATGGGATCCAGAAGCAAAATGAAGGAAACTTTGAATGTGTGCAGTGCAAGTTGGCTATGATGGATGGGTGAAAATAATGAGTTAATAATTTATCAGCAAAAGCTAACATTTAAAGAGTGCATGGGTGAATTGCATTTGTTTATTCCCGTTCAGTGGAAAAATAAAACAGAACATGAGAAATTGAAAAAGACCCTGCAAAGACCTGAAAGAAAAACAGAATGCTGAAAATACTCAGCAAGTTAGGCAACATTTGGGAAGCGAGGAACAGGGTTAATGTTTCAGGTCTGAGACCTGTCATTTGAATCATTTGAACTGGGAAACAAAAAAACAAGTTTGTTTTCCGTTTCAGAGAAGGTGAGATAGGGAGGAATGGAACAAAAGAAATGTCTGTGAAAGGCAGGAACCAAATGGGATAGGTGAGCAATTAGAAGCAGATTTTTCTTTTTTGTTTGTGTAGTTTTTCTCTCACATTCTGGACACAAAGACAGATTATTATCTAATTGGCAATAGATTGAGAAAAGGGGAAGGTGAAACAGGATTTGAATGTCCTTGTGCACCAGTACAGAAAGTAATAGGATGATGTTAGATTGATTAAGTTAGCAGCTAGAAACATATTATGCTTTTTTTGTTTGTATTTATTGTTCTTAATAGCAGGGCTAGATGGTACAGACAAACCAGGCCAGTTTTTACTAATGGAGACAGGAAAAAAACTGTAGCTCCACCATTCCAAATTTTACAGTCTGAAGAAGGGTCTCGACCCGAAACGGAACCAATTCCTTCCCTCCAGAGATGTTGCCTGTCACACTGAGTTACTCCAGCATTTTGTGTCTACCTTCGACTTAAACCAGCATCTGCAGTTATTTCCTATGCATTCCATATTGCCCTGTACTCTTGTATCTTACTCCCTCTCACACATGCTCATCAACTCCCCATTGATTATTTTTGCCATTAATCTACACACAGGGGTAATTTACAGAGGTTGATCGCCTGCCAGCATACCTTTGGGATTGGCACAGAGGAAACTCAAAGTCACAGGGAGAGTGTGCAAACTCCACACAGATAGCACCAGGGAAGAACCCAGGTCCCTGGACTGTGGGGCAAAACAAACTATTTCCCACCAGATCACCCTTCTCTGTGGAACCCATGAATTCTATAAATCACTTATGCAACCTACTGCAGCACCAGAACACTTATCAACAGTACAAATGCTATCTTTTGTGATTGTGATAAGGATAAGGATAAACCTGTCCTTTGATGTACTTGACCATCACATAATCGATTAATATAATTCAAACAGGAAAGACCACATATGCCCAGTTTCATTTTCTATCCAATCTGTAGCCAGAGGATCATTCTCAGTGCCTTCCCTTCCAGGTGACATTAATCTTGTGTCCAAAGAGGACCCAGCGCATTGTCCTTTCTGCGACTCCTCTGAAACAGGCTTTCACACGCACCGCTAGTTCTATCTCACTCCCATGTCTATAAATTGCTTGATTCATTGTCCAAATTCTATCATTGGGAAAGAGATTCTTCATCCAACCAAATGTCAAGAAAATGGACTCAAATCCTTAAAACAAATCCACTTCAAAAATCACTTGTTCTATCCCTTGCAACTAAATGATGATCGAGCAGTCCAGTGAGAAAAAAAAATGGTTGGAGAAACTCAGCAGATCAGACAGCATCTGTCAAGGGGATAGGACAGATGACTTTTCCAGTCTGAACCCTTCTTCAGACTCTAGCGGTTCCTCAGTCAGCTTGTTTTTCCTCAAAATTCATACATCTGCAGTCTCCAGTGGCTCCTTTGAACCAGTCTACACCCTCACTTAATGTCACCTGCCCATCACACTTCATATGCTGCTGAAACTTTCATCACATTCTGTGACGTGCTACATTTAATTATGTAATTGAGGTCAACTGAGATTTTCTGCAAATGCATTTGGTTAAAGAAGCACAGTGGCACAGCTTACCTGTACTGCTTGCACAAGACCATCCATTGTTGCTGCACCACAGCAGTTCAGACACTTGATCATCCACTGCACACAATCACTAAAAAGACTTGCTACTTCCAAGTTTTCCTTCAGTGCCTGGGAGAAAGGACAGAATCACATTAAGACGGGACCATTCTTAAACTAGGTGCACATAAGTTACAACCTAAACCTGATGACCCTGTCACCACTCCGGTGCCAAACCACGCTTCAAAGCATACAATGTAAAATGCAGTTCAGTTCTATTCTGTTGTCACATTGTTGAACAGCCAAGGAGGAATGGACAGATGGCCCCAAGTAAGGTTGTCCACTTCAGTAATATTTTAGGCTTCCTCTCCCACAAGGTTGTGGAACACAAAATTATTCCCTGGCTTTGAAGGAGGCTGGAAAATGGTAGTTGGTCTGAAATTGTTAGTTGGTTCCATTGGAAATGAGCCCTTCAAGGCACTGCTTATGAATGTCAAATGTCAGATCACTCGAAAGCTGTTGTGCTAACATGAAGCCAATTACATGGAACCATCACCAACTGGGAAGCATCACTGGAGCATTGGTAGCAAGATATGGTTCACATGAAAGGACATGGTATCGCAGGAGCATCTCTCTAACCCTTTCACTCTCCCTTTCCTCCTCCTCCTCCTCCCCAATCCACATTTCCAGAGTCTAACCCAGCCACTTTGCCCTCTCCCCAACACGACACCCTTCCCATCTCGACCTCCCTCACTTCTCCTTCCTCGTCCCAACACCCTTTCTCTCCACAGCCTCCCTTCACCTTTCTCTAACCTCATTTGCCTCTCCTTCCCTGCATCCTCCATGCCACCTTTCCCCTGCAACCTCCAATTTCACTCCCCCTCTTCTGTCCCTAGCACCCTAACTCTTCCCTTCCCCATCTTTCCCGTTCCCGTCTCCATCAGCCAACCGTCCCTCCTCACCCCCTGCACATCCCATCCTCGCTTTCCATCTCCCTCCATACGTTTCCAGTATTCCTGCCCCCACTGCACCTATTCTTCTCCCATCTCCCGCACTGCTCCCATATCAACCCCCATACTGCACACATCTGCCATCCAATCCTCCATTTCTGAAATGTTCAATCCTCTTCTACCATTCCCATGTATCGTTCCCTCTCTCCTCAACACACCCTCGCCTCTCACCGCACACCCCATCACCCCTACACACTCCTTCCTTCACTAAACCCCTTACTCCAACCTAGCACTTTCCCTCTACCATGCCCATCCCTCTATCCCTCCCCCATCTCCTTCCATGCCCTCTCCCTCCTCCCTTTTCTCCCGTCTCCCTCCTTCCACCCTTGTCTCCCCTTCCCCATCTCCCCTTCTCCTGCCACACCCAATCTCTCTTCCTTCATCCAAGCATCTCCATTCTTTCTCTCCCCACTCCTCGTCCTCCCTATTTTCTCACCTTGATTTTACCTCCCTCCTCTCCCACCTTCTTTCTCACCCCTCTCCCTCCTTCCTTTCTCTCCCATCTCCCTCTTTCCCCTTCCTCTCTCCCTCCTTCCACATTTCCCTCTCCTCCCCATTCTTCCTCCCAACGTTCTTCCACCCCTTTCCCTCCCTCAGCCTCCCCTGTCCATCCCTCTCCCGTTTTCCTTCTTCCCTTCCCCTTCCATCTCCCTACTTCCCCCTCATCTTCCCTACCCCAACCTGCACACCAGATGGCTCAATTCTTCCTATCTCAACTTCCTCCCCTCACACTATATCCTACCCCTCTTCACCTCACCCTTCGCTCTTCCCACTTTGCTTCCTTCCCTCCCCCCACCACTCCATCCCTCCCTCACTCATTCCCTCCTATTAACTCCCTCCCTGTTCCAATCAGCCTCCCCATTCCCCGCCCTTTATCCTCGGTCACATTGCCCCTTTCTTCTCCCTCCATCTTGCAACCATTCCAATCGTTCTTTGCCTCCCTTCCATTGCCCTTCATCCATTCTCTCCTATCATCCTTTTCCTCCCTCGCCCCCTCTCGTATCCTCTTTCCCCCTCCCTTCCACTACTCCCTACCACCCTCCCCTATTATTACCCCCTTCTCCTCCACCCCATTTCCCTCCTCTCCCCCTGCCCCCAACCTTTGCTCTTTTTCCTTCACGCTCTCCTCCTTTGCACTCTTCCCCACTTCCCCTCCCTATTCTCTCCACCTTCCCCCACCTTTTATCCCTTCCTTGTCACCCTCTCTTCGCCTCACCTAATCTCTTCTCCTTTGCCCCATACTCTACCCCCAGCCTCATCCTCCAACTGCTCTCCCCATTTCCAACTTATCCTTTCCCCCTCCCCTTCATCCCCACCCCTCTCCTTCATCCCCACCCTACCTCTACCCCAAGCTTCCCATTGAACCCACCCTTCTTGCTCCCCATAATCAAGCCTCGTCTCCCACCTTCCCCACTTTTTCCTCTCCAGCAACTGCCCACCCAACCCTCCTCCCCACCATGCTCCATCTTCCACCTCCCTCTTCCCCCTTCCACATTTCCACCCACTACCCCTTCCACCCCTCCCCCCACCCTCTTCCTATCCCTTCCTTCGAACTACTCCTCCTACCCTCCCACTTTTCCGTTCCTTCCTCCTAACCCACCATACCCTCTCCCGCCTTCCCCCATCCTATCCCACCCCAACCCCACTTCCACCTCCCCCACACTCCCTCCCCTCACACTCTAACACCCACAACCTCTCCCACTTCACTCCACCCTCTCCCATTTCTCCTCATCCACCCTGTCCCACTTCTCGCCTACTCACCCCCCCCCCCCATTATCCCTTTCACCTTTCTTCCTCCCCGGCTCCCCCTCTCCCGTTTTCCCTTCCACCCCCACCCTTCTCCCACTTTTATTCCCCCCACCCCTCATACCCCCCCAGTTCCTCCTTCCACCCTATTCCCCCCCACCCTTCCGCCAATTTAATTCCCCCACCCCTCATACCCCCTCCAGTTCCCCCTTCCATCCCTCCCTCTCCCTCTTCCACCACACTCTCTCCCCTCCCCTCACACGCTTCTCTTCTCCTCCCTCCCCTACGCCCCCTACTCCTCCGTCCATCCCCCCCCCCCCTCACCCCCTCCCACTGCTGATCAGCGCCTACGAACCTCTAAAGTGTGTGACCGGGGTAGCAGGGTAGCGGACAGGCCGCTGTCCCGGCGGCCCAGCTCTCATGACGGCGTCTCGGCCCCTGATCCCTGACAGGACGAGCCGTTCCCCGCCGGTGGCCGTCGCCACCGCACCGGAGCTCGGCCGCCCGGCGCCGGGGCGTGGCTTGGCGCGGGCCTGGAGCTCGGAACCCGAGCGGCTCCATTCAGCTCAGCCCGGTCCGGCCTGATCTATCCCCCACTCCCGGTCGGCACCGGCCCCGGGCTCTCCCTTGGTCCCGGTCCCGGTCCGTCCCCCACTCCCGGTCCCGGTCCCGGTCCCGCGCCGCCGGAAGCGCCGCCCCCACACGCCGATTGGCCGCGGTCACCGACACCTCCGCCCCCATTGGCTCAGCAACCGTCGCTCACAAGGCAGGGGCGGAGCGCTGTTAGTCACTGAGAGCCAAAGTGATGGACAGAGTGAAAGAGAAAGGGAGAGGGAGGGAAAGAGGAAAGAGGGAAAGAGGGAAGAGGGAAAGAGGGAGAGGGAAAGAGGGATAGAGGGGAGAGGGAAAGAGGGAGAGGGAAAGAGGGAGGAGAGGGGGAGAGGAGAGGGGGAGAGGAGAGGGGGAAAGAGGGATAGAGGGAGAGGGAAAGAGGGAGGAGAGGGGGAGAGGAGAGGGGGAGAGGAGAGGGGGAAAGAGGAGAGAGGGAAAGAGGAGAGGGGGAAAGAGGAGAGGGGGAAAGAGGAGAGGGGGAAAGAGGAGAGGGGGAAAGAGGAGAGGGGGAAAGAGGAGAGGGGGAAAGAGGAGAGGGGGAAAGAGGAGAGGGGGAAAGAGGGAAGAGGGAGAGGGAAAAGGGAAAAAGGAGAGGGAAAGAGGAGAGATGGAAAGAGAGAGGGAAAGAGAGAGAGGAGAGAGGGAAAGGGGAGCGAGGGAAAGGTGAAACACAGAGAGAGGGAGTGAATTACAGAAAGGGAAATTATAATACAGAAAGGGAGAGTGAAATAAAGGGAGTGTGAAATAAAGATAGCGGGGAGTGAAATACAGAAAGAGGGAGAATGAAATACATTGAGAGGTAAATACGGAAAGAGGGAGAGTGAAAGAGGGAGTGTGAAATAAAGAGGGAGACTGAAATAAAGCATAGGAGGGAGAGAGAATGAGAGGGGGAGGGAGGCAGGAAATGAAATAAAAGGAAAGTGAAGTTCAATGAGTGGGAGTGAGAAAGGGAGGGTGTGAAGTACAAACAGAGAGAAAGAGGGGGTGTGAAATATAGATGCAGGAAGTGTGGAATACAGAGGGAGGGAGGGAGGGAGGGAGGGAAAAAAACGAATCTGAAGCCCTCTGGGGGGTTTAAATACAGAAAGGAAGTGAGAAATACACCTCTATATTTGAGAGGGGATGATCAAATACAGAGAGCACGAGAGAAACTAAACTTAAAATTCAGAGAAAAGGAGTATGATCTACAGACAGAGGTATAGAGGTGGAATGCGAAAAGTGGGAATGAGGGAGTGTAGAAGAAATACAAGGAGAGGAACAGAAAGGGGACCATGAAATACAGGGAGAGAGAGGGGGGAGTATGCCATATGTTCAGAGAAGGTTCACCAGACTGATTCCTGGGATGTCGGGACTTTCATATGACGAAAGACTGGATAGACTCGGCTTGTACTCACTGGAATTTAGAGGGGGGATCTTATAGAAACTTACAAAATTCTTAAGAGGTTGGACAAGCTAGATGCAGGAAGATTGTTCCCAATGTTGGGGGAGTCCAGAACAAGGGGTCACAGTCTAAGGATAAGGGGGAATTCCTTTAGGACCGAGATGAGGAAAACATTCTTTACACAGAGAGTGGTGAGTCTCTGGAATTCTCACCACAGAAGGTCGTTGAGGCCAGTTGATTGGCTATATTCAAGAGGGAGTTGGATGTGGCTCTTGTGGCTAAAGGGATCGGGGTATGGAGAGAAGGCAGGTACGGGATACTGAGTTGGGTGATCAGCCATGATCATATTGAATGGCGGTGCAGGCTCGAAGGGCCGAATGGCCTACTCCTGCAACTATTTTTCTATGTTTCTATGAAAGTGAGAGAAAATCTGTGAAATAAAGTCAGCGAGAGAGTGAGAAACAGTGAAGGAGCAGGTATGACATTCAATGAAGGAAGAGAAGGATTGACATATAAAGTAAGGAAGGGGTGTGAAATAAGGTGATGGTGAAAGGGAATGTGAAAAGGATGGGATGTGAAATACAGAATGAAATAGAGGTAATATGAAATACCAAGTGAAAGAGAGGAGTGTGAAATACGTAGTGAAGTAGAGAGCAGGAGTAAGAAATAGTAAAGGATAGGAAGTATGAAATATAGAATGGGAAAGGGGGTTGAAATGTGAAATACAGAGTGAGAAGATGGAATATTTAATACTGAGTGATGGAAAAAGAAAATGTGTGAAATTAACTGATTGGGTGGGTGGGAGTGTGAAATACAGAATGTTGGTAGGAATGTGAAATTCAGAGTAAAGGAGATACACAGTGTCTTGCAGAATGAATGAGAGAGAGAGTAAGTGAAACACAGAGTAAGCATGAGAGGAACAGCGTACGAAATATGGAGTTTAGAAGAGGACGGAGTTTAAAAGAGGACAGAGTGCGAAGTAAAATAAAGAAAGGAGGGTGTGAAATATAGATTGATTGAAATGATTGAAAGGCAGAGCATGGAAACAGTTCCTTCGGCCCACTATTCCATTCCAACCAGTATGAACTGTTTATACTAGTTCATGATATCCCACAGGAGAGTTATTTCTGTCATAGCCCTGTGTGAGGTGCTGCAAAACTGGAGAGTAGCTAAAGTTGTGCCTCTATCTGAGAAAGGCTGCACGGAAATGCCTGGGCATTACAGACCAGTGAGCTTTACATCAGTGGTGGATGTTATTGGAGAGCATTCTGAGAGATAGGACCAACAAGCATTTGGAAAGACAAGGAGTGATGAGGAATAGTCAGCATAGCTTTCTGCGTGAGAAATCATGTCTTAACTATTTGAGGTTTTTGAAGAGATGACAAAATGAAAGATTGATAAGGACATAGTGATTAATGTTGCCTACTGCATGGTAGGCTGCTCTGGAAGATCAGATCACACAGGACTCAGGGCAAGCTAGCCAATTGGATACAAAATTGACTTGAAGGTAGGACACCAGTTGGTGGTGGAGAGTTGTGTATTGGACTGGAGGCCGGAAACAAGTGGTGTTCAATAGGGATCAGTGCCTGGTCCACTGTGGATCATTATTTATATTAATGGTTTGGATGTGAATGCAAGTGATGAATTTATAGACAACACTAAAATTGGTGGTATAATGGATAGTGAAGAAGGTCATCTACTATTAAGCCTTGATCAACTAACCCATTGGGCTGAGGTATGGCAGATGGAGTTTAATTCAAATAAATGCAAGGTGTTGCATTTAGGTGAAGTGTTGCAGAGCAATAACACCTAGAGGTGGAGTTATATAGTTCTATGAAGGTGGCGACTCAGGTGGACAGGGTGATGAAGAAGGCATTTTGCATGCTTGCCTTCAACGAACAGGATATTGAGTATAGTAATATAGGATATCATGTTACAGCTGGTATTGGTAAGCCACGTTTGCTATTAATACCTACTTTTGGAATGATACCAATAAACTGGAAAGAGTGCAAAAAAAAATGCCAAAGATGTTGCTGGGTCTGTAGGGTTTTGAATTATGGGAGGCTGGATAGACTGGGTCTTTCCTCACTTGCTCCGAGGACCCCGAGGGGCGACCTTTTAGAAGTATATAAAATCATGAGGGACATAGATCAGGTGAATAGCCACAGTCTTTCCCCCAAAATAGGGGAGTATAAAATGAGATAGTGTAGGTTTTTAATGAAAATGGATACTTGATGGTCAGCATGGAATGGTGGGCTGAAGGGCCTATTTCTGTGTTGCACCTCTCTGTGATTCAGTTTACCAAAATAATTCCAGGACTGAGAAAGTTTAGTAATGTGCAAGGAGAAGCTAGGTTTGTTCCCCTTGGAACACAGGAGGCTTTGATGAGATCTGATAGAGGCGTTTAAAATAATTTTGGAAGGAGATGGAGTGGATTGAGAGAAATAATTTGCAGTGACAACTAAGCCATAAAATAAGAGCCATAGAATGAGGGTGATTGGCAAAACAACCTTGATAAATATTAAAATGCAATGTTTAATATTTGACTGGAGGGTCACGACCCAAAAAGTCACCTGTCCATTCACACTTCGGATGCTGCCTGACCCAATGAGAGCATTCAGCATTTGTGTTTTGATCAAGATTCCAGCACTTGCAGTTTCTTGTGTTTTGTCTTTAATATTTGACTATTTGCATAGTCCAAACAGCAAGGTCCAAGGTGAAGGCACTGAGCTGACCATCTTTGCGATAAGGAGGTGAATGGGTTTTATTATTGGGTCGGTGCTAATTCTATCACTGTTAAAAACTATTGGAGATTAAACCAGCCAACCAGGCACCATCTTTGTTAATTGAGTACCATCTTTTAAAAGACATAAAGTGCTGGAGAACATGGATAGCCACCTATTCGTGCTCTCCTGAGATGCTGCTTGAATCACTGAGTTACTCCAGTGCTTTTGTTTTTGTAAACTAGCATCTGTAGTTACTTGTGTCTCTCACTAAATGTTCATACTTTGGTTGCAACTACATTGCAGGGGTCAAGAAAACCCTGTTTGTATTTGTTTCAGCTGGTTCTTTAGAATTTCGATTCAATTGACAGGCTATTTGGAAATTTAAAAACACATCTCCTCGATTTCTAGTGCCATGCTGGGATAGAATTTTAATTCCTTTTTTAATCCAGGTTGTTTAACATGAAATTAAGAACACTTAGTCATTTCCAACTTCAAGACCAAAGACATCCTTCAGGGTTACAGTTGGGCGCTTCAGTCAGGTGTTTGCCAGGAATATATCTCCAATGAGCAATACTGCATGGATGTGATCCACAAATGCATCCCTTGCAGAAAAGTTGGAAAAGGAGATGAAGTGTTCCTCTAAATGAAGATGATCTGAAACCTCAAAGGTTGAGGGTGACCTCCATAGGCAAAGCTAATATCTTTCTGAGAAATAATTATAATTCCTCAATTTATTTCTCACTGTCCGAGCTTCATGAAACATAGTGCTTTGCGTGAAGTGTAGGAGTGCACTTAAAAATATAATCATGAAGGCAAAAAGAGGACATGAAATGGAGTTGGCAGGCAAGGTATAGGTTTATTATTGTAGCATGTATCAAAGTAAAATGAAAAGCTTTGCTTTACATGCTATCCAAACAGATCAGATATACCATTCATAGATACAATCAGTTCAAACTCAAGTACAAGAGATAGAAGAAAGAGGAAGATTCATAGTGCAGAATATAGTTCTCAGCATTATAGTTCATCAATTCCTTAGAATAAGTTCAATATGCTCAATGGGGTAGCTGTGAATCGAACAATACCATGGCTTATGGAAGGACCATTCCAACGCCTGATAACAGAGAAGCTATTCCCAAGTTTGGTAGTGCATGCTTTCAAGCTTCTGTACCTTCTGCTGGAAAGGAACGGAGAGAAGGAATGACCGAGGTGGGACATATCTTTGATTATCTTTGCTGCTTTTCCAAGGCAGAGTGAAGTGTAGATGGAGTCAATGGTGGGATGTCTGGTCTGTGTGATTGACTCAGCTACATCCACAACTCTATGCAATTACTTGTGGTCTTTGACAGAGCTGTTCCCAAACCAAGATGTGATGCAAACTGACAGTATGCTTTCTATCGTGCATCTGTAAATGTTTGGAAAACACTGGAGACATGCCGAATTTCCTCAGGAAGTATTGGCATTAGTGTACCTTCTTGGCTGTTGCATCAATATGCTTGGTGCAGGACGGGTCGCTGGTAATATTAACGCCAAGAAAGTTGAACCTCTCAACCATTTCCACATCTGCACCATTGATGTTGACTGGGGCATGTATTCCACCATGCTGCCTGAATAACTAGCTCCTTCGTCTTGCTGACATTGAGGAAGAGATAATTGTCCTGACACTATCTCACTAAACCCTCTATCTTTGTCCTGTACTCCATCTCGCCATTGTTCATGATTCGGCCCATCACAGTGGTTTCATCTGCAAACTTGTAGATGGAATTAAGACTCGATTTTTTGGTCTCACAGTCTTAAGTGCACCGGGAGTATATTAGACTGAGAACACAACCTTGTGGGGCACCCGTGTTGAGAGTTATTGTGGAGGAGGTGTTGTCATCTATTCTCGCTGATCGATGTCTGAGCTGTAGTCAATAAACAGGAGTCTAACATAGGAGTCTAATCCTAAAGGCTTGTTTCCATGCTTTATAGCTCTCTCTAGTTTTACAGTTTGTATTGAATGCTATTACTATTGTTTGAATCCGTATTCTAGTGTTTGAATCTTTTTCAGTGAGTAATTTCAGTTTCTTTACCTACTCTCTTTAGCGATGCATTCCATTAATATTTTCAATTTTCTGCTCTGTCTTGCTGTTATCTTCCCAGCATCAGTTCAAATTCAAACATTCTTCACTTCCCATTTATGTATATTCTTTCATTCCTGTTCAAGTATTAGACTGTGGGCCAAGGAGCTTTTTTGTGCAGTTTCGTGACCCAACTCACGGAACTACATGAAATGTTCACATATTCTGTGAAAATATTATATAAATCATCCCTGAAACTCGTCAAGAACAAAACTTGCACATTTTTATCAAATTAGAGAAAAAACAGAAATGTTTCTCGTATTTTTAGTCCAATCAAAGCACGTTTGACATTGAGTTGGCCAATCACGCGCTTTGTTTCAGGCTAGCTAGGCAGGGAGCACACATCATGGCTGAGAGTGCTTCTACTGATGCCTGTTTTACTGGAGATTAGGTTCTTTGTTGTTCTGTGGAATACACGTCGTGGAAACTTGCAGCAGGGTAATTGAATTTAGAGAGAAAAGCATTAAGAAGTCTGAAGAATGTGCAGCTAAGTGGATAGAAGTGGAACAAAGCCTTGAAAGCAAAGTCCCTGCTGAGGTGCTGCAATACAAAGAGGGCAGCCAGGAATCAACTGGAACTGAAAGGTAAGATCTAAAGTCTGAATTTATGAAAATTAATCTGTATGGACTTTAATTTAATTGCACCCTTTCATAATGTGAAAAATGAGACTTGGAGGCTCATTCACTCACTCGTGAAGTTGAGGGCCTAAACTATGCGTATCCATAACAAAATAATTTAAACATTTTCACTAATGCCAGCTCGTTGAAGTTTTCTTTAACATCTATTCTCGGAGCTGCCTGCGATAACTTACCGGGGACTTGCAGACTTAATGACTATGAGATGGGGTTTTTTTGTGGCCTCTGCCTGACCCTCCACTTGAACTAACTTATCAATGGACTTATCAAAACTTGGAATCTGATGAAGAATATTCAGATAAAGATCAGATGTAATGTAAACAAATAAATTGGGGAATTAAATTATTATATAAAGTTTTATTTTAATGTCGATCGTTTCATTGTTTATTTCGTCAAATTATTTAAACAATGAGTGAATTACTTATGATAATTGTGTGCTGGTGAATGACAGTGCGACAGTCCATCCACCCATCCACACACACATCCATCCGTACGCACACTTCCATGCATGCACACACACATACATGCACACACACATCCACCCGCCCGCAGACATACATGTACACATCCATCCACACACATACATCCACACACATACATCCACAAACACATCCATCCACACACACATCCATCCATTCCCACATACTTACACCCACACATCCACAGATACACGTTTGACAGGTATACACAGACACACACACAAACTACAGATACTCAAACAATGCAACACCTTTAGGGTTATTTTAGGTTAAAGGTAATAGCCCTCATTTGCAAAGGCACCATCGGGGTGGGGGTCTCTAACATAAATATAGGCTTGTTGTAGCTTAAAATGAATACTCATCGAGTAAACATCAGAGCATTTAATTCTTGGTCAGGATATGACATTTACATCAGAAATAAGACATGTTTCTTACAGGTCTGTCACCCAGCCTGGCACTGCCCCAGTCCCACTATGGCCGTTACCCCACTCTCCCCACTATGGCAGTCAGTGGGGTTCAGTAAATGGGGGAACCCAGAGGATCTGTCCGGACCCTTTAATTAGGCAGGTTCATGAGCCCTTAAAACCTGGGACCTCTGCTGCAGTCTCATTAAATTTCCTATTAACGCGACTGGAAGATGCTTTGCAGGACTGTCCCCCAGCCTGGCACTGCCCCAGTCCCACTATGGCCGTGACCCCCACTCTGCACACTGTCAGTCAGTGGGGTTCAGTAAAGGGTGGAACCCACAAGAACTGCCCTCACCCATTAATTAGGCTGGTTCAGGAGCAGGACCTCTGCGACAGTGTCATTAAAAAAACACTCACAATTATATTCTTCATATTATTTTTATATAATATAATTATACTTAATTATATATGATTACAGTCATATTTATGTTATATATATATATAGGTATAATAATATATAGTTTAAATGGACTGCAACACGGAAATTAGGCTGCCCATGGTGTAATATGGGCATTGGCCACGAGATGGTGCTTACTTTCCCGATCTCATTTTCTAATTAGTTTAATTAATTAATGTGCAACTTTTGGCACTGACGAGTTATGACATCCTTCTCAATTTTATTTCATCTTAATCTGTGGAAAATGTCATGTAGTTCCGTGACGTGGGTCACGAAAATTGATTTTTAGACACATTTTTGATGCTCGGCCCACAGCCTATATGGATAGAAACCCCGTCCTTCATCTTACCATTGGCTGAGTCATATGATCCTTTCTAATTTCAATCATATATTGCAATACTAATTCTGAGATAAGCATCTCTCAACCTTTGCTAGTACGTCAACATTGAAGGATCCTCACTTTTTAGACACCCTGTTTACTGGTGCCACAGCTATGCATTTGATAACCATAGTCAGAGTCCTTCTTAATCCCCTATCCAGCAAAGCAGTCCCTCTCAAATGTTGGAAGACTTGCACTGTGCCTCTTGGATAGATTTACTTCATTAAACTTTATGATTGTTGGCGTGTTGGATGCACGTGATGACACAATATACTTCATCCAATGAATTATCATGACCTGCAATTCACTGATCAAAACCATGTGGAATCAGACACAACCTTTGTTTTCAAATCAAATGTAGACACAATATGGAAGGGATAAAAGCTGAGGAATAATTCATAAGTAACTGATTTGCTTGCTCTTGTATAGTCAGGTTGGCTGTGATGGGCCAAATGATCCATCTTCCACTCTTTGTTTTGTTTCTGATTTGGTGCCAGTCTTGCCATTTAGTGGCAGCAACCTGGTACATCTTCTTGATATGCCCTGCAAAGATTTTACACACATCTATTAAGTCATCCCATGTCATTATATTATTGGAGGAAAGAATTTCCACCTACTGATTTTTTTTTACTCTGGCAGGTTTTGTGTCTTTAACAGATCTTTTCTATCATCTCCAATAGTTCATTTTTGGAAGGTCTTCTGAAAACGTACACTCAAATGAACTTAGAAAGAATGAGAAAGAAGATTATGACAGGGAACGGATGGGTAGATACTAAGAGTGGTTTCCTGCGCTTGAGGAGTTTACAATGAGGGGACATTGCCTCTGGATAAGGGATCAAACAATTAAGCCCGGGATAAGAAAACTGGTGGAGGTTTGTAAATCTTTGGAGTTGTCTACCTTGGAGCCACATTTCCCGCCATTTCCAAACAAAGCTGAGTCATACAGTGTGGAAACAGGCCCTTCGGCCCAACCCGCCCACAGTGGCCAACAATGTCCCAGCTACGTTAGTCCCACTTGCCTGCGCTTGGTCTATATCCCTCCAAATCTGTCCTATCCATGTACCTGTCAAACTGTTTCTTAAACTATGGGATAGTCCATCTGGAAAAACGCTCCCACACCAACGGTAAAAATGTGGATTTCAAATATGTTCGAAATGTTACACCTCGAAGATATGAGATTCGTCCTAGCAGGCAAATCAGACCAATTCCAAAAGATTTGGTCTCCATTTATCGACTTCTTACAAGCATAGGGTGCAACATAACTTTGAAAATACACGGTTTCAGGACCTGGTGAGGAGGTGTAATGATATCAAGTAGGTACATCCCTTTTATCTTATCTTATTTTCTTTTCTATATTTTTCTCTTTCCTCTCTTTTTTATTATTCTTTCTCGTGCTCCACGCCTCTACGGGTTCTTCCTTTTCACGCACTTACTATCTTATCTAACTTTCTCTATTTTTCTTCTTCTTAAAGTTTAAAACAAGAAGTGGTACATGAAATGTATTATGTTATTTTTGGCTTATACTACTGTAATGTACATTACTTCTAATAAAAATAAATAAATAAAGTGAACTATGGGATAGTCCCAGCTTCAACTACCTCCTTTGGCAGCTTGTTCCATATACCTACCACCCTTTGTGTGAAAATGTTACCCCTCGGATTTCTATTAAATCTTTTCCCCTTCACCTTGAACCTATGTCCTCTGGTACTCGATTCCCCTACTCTGGGCAAAAGACTCTGCGTATCTACCCGATCTTTTACCCGCATGATTTTGTATACCTCTATAAGATCTCCCCTCATCCTCCTGCATTACATGGAATAGAAAACCCAGCCTACTCAACCTCTCCCTACAGCTCATACCTTCTAGTCCTGGCAACATCCTCGTAAATGTTTTCTGAACCCTTTCAAGCTTGCCAATATCTTTCCTATAACATGGTGCCCAGAACTGAACACAATATTCTAAATGCGGTCTCACCAACGTCTTATACAACTGCAACATGACCTCCCAACTTCTATATTCAATACTCTGACTGATGAAGGCGAAAGTGCCAAAGGCCTTTTTGACCACCTTATCTACCTGCGACTCGACCTTCAAGGAACCATGCACCTGTACTCCTAGATCCCTCTGCTCTACAATGCTACCCAGAGGCTTACCATTTACTGTGTAGGTCCTGCCCTTGTTCAACGTCCCAAAATGCAACGCCTCACACTTCTCTGTATTAAATTCCATCAACCATTCCTCCGCCCACCTGGCCAATCGATCTAGATCCTGCTGCAATTGTTCACAACCATCTTCACCTGACCGCGGTCTACATCCCACCCCAGGCAGACGTCCGTCTGGCACTGGAGGAGCTGCACGCCGTGGTCAACAAACACCAGACGTCTTACCCCAAGCAATGCTTTTACCACCATTGCTGGGGACTTCAATAAGGCAAACCTAAAGAAATCACTCCCCAACTTCCACCAACACGTCTCCTGCTGCACCAGAGAACCAAACACCCTCGACCACTGCTACACCATCATCAAGAATGCCTACCGCTCTATCCCTCGCCGTCACTTCGGTAAATCCGACCATATCGCGGTGCTGCTTCTTCCTGCCTACAGGCAGCAATTAAAGAGCGCACCCCCAGAGGTGAGGACAGTACAGAGCTGGTGGGGGGGGGGGGGGGGGGGGGGGGGGGGGGGGAGAGGAACAACTACAGGACTGTTTGGACTCTGTAGACTGGGCAATGTTCAAGGACTCGGCAACGGACTTGAATGAATACGCCACAGTCGTTACAGACTTCATTAAGAAATGTGTGGAGGACTGCATCCCCACCAAAACCTTCCGCGTGTTTCCCAATCAGAAACCTTGGATGAACTGTGAGATCCGCACTCTTCTGAAGACCAGACACCGGGCATTCATGTCTGAGGATACAGTGGTCTACACGAAGTTCAGATACGACCTTGGTAAGGCCATCAAAAAGGCCAAAAGGGACTTCTGCTCCAAGCCGGAGGATGAGATAGATGTTCGGCAGCTGTGGCAGAGACTTAATGCAATCACCTCCTACAAGGCGAAACCAGGAGGCAGCTCGGATGTCGGCGATACATCACTCCCTGATGAGCTCAATGCGTTTTACGCACGTTTTGATAGGGAGAACACCGATGTGTCTTCCCGAGCCCCCATTCACTGTGATGGTATTTCAGTCTCAGTCACAGAGGCCGATGTCAGGAAATCCTTCAGAAGGGTGAACCCTCGAAAAGCGCCTGGACCTGATGGTATACCTGGTCATGTTCTAAAAACCTGTGCGGACCACCTGGCTGGAGTTTTTACGGACGTTTTCAACCTGTCACTTCTGAGGTTTGAGATTCCCACCTGCTTCAAAAGGGCATCAATAATACCCAAGAAGAGCAAGGTGACATGCCTCAACGACTATCAACTAGTGGCATTAACGCCTGTGGTGAAGTTCTTTGAGAGGTTGATCATGGCGAACATCAACTCCTACCTCGACAAAAACCTGGACCCACTGCAGTTCACTTACCGCCACAACAGATCAACGGTGGATGCGATCTCGCTGGCCCTCCATTCTGCTCTGGACCACTCAGACAAAAAAAACCTCATATGTCAGGCTGTTATTCATAGATTGCAGCTCGGCAATCATCCCCTCCAAGCTGGTTACCAAACTCGCAGAACTGGGTCTCTGCGCATCCCTCTGCAATTGGATCCTTGACTTCCTCATTCACAGACCACAGTCTGTTCGTATTGGTGGAAATGTGTTAGACTCGATAACAATCAGCACGGGAGCACCTCAAGGCTGCATGCTCAGCCCCCTGCTGTACTCACTCTATACTCATGACTGCGTAGCCGGTCACAGTGCGAAAGCCATCATCAAGTTTGCTGATGACACCACTGTTGTGGGACGTATCACTGATGGGGATGAGTCAGAGTATAGAAGAGAGATCGAGCGACTGTCCATATGGTGTCAGCACAATAACCTGGCCCTCAACACCAGCAAAACCAAGGAACTGATTGTGGACTTTGGAAGGAGTAGGATGGGGACCCACAGTCCTGTTTATATCAACGGGTCGATGGTTGAAAGGGTCAAGAGCTTCAAATTCCTGGGCGTGCACATCTGTGAAGATCTTTCCTGGTCCGAGAACACAGATGCAATTATTAAGAAAGCTCATCAGCGCCTCTACTTCCTGAGAAGATTACGGAGAGCCGGTCTGTCAAGGACGACTCTCTCTAACTTCTGCAGGTGCACAGTAGAGAGTTTGCTGACCGGTTGCATCATGGCTTGGTTCAGCAACGTGAGCGCCTTGGAGAGGAAAAGACTACAAAAAGTAGTAAACACTGCCCAGTTTAGCATCGGCTCTGACCTTCCTTCCATCGAGGGGGTCTATCACAGTCGCTGCCTCAAAAAGGCTGGCAGCATCATCAAGGACCCACACCACCCTGGCCACACACTCATCTCCCTGCTACCTCCGGGTAGAAGGTACAGGAGCCTGAGGACTGCAACGACCCGGTTCCAGAACAGCTGCTTCCCCACAGCCATCAGGCTATTAAACTTGGCTCGGACAAAACTCTGAACATTAATACCCCTCCTTCTGTTATTTGCACTTTATCAATTTATTTATTCATGTGTGTATTTACATATATAATTGTAGTCAATGCCTACTATGTTCTGAAGAAGGGTCTCGACCCGAAACGTCGCCTATCTCCTTCACTCCTTAGATGCTGCTGCACCCGCTGAGTTTCTCCAGCTTTTTGTGTAACCTACTATGTTCTGTTGTGCTATGCAAAGAAAGAATTTCATTGTCCTGTCAGGGACACATGACAATAAACTCTTTTGACTTTGACTTTGACTTGACTATCTGCAAAACTACTAACCTTTGTATCATCAGCAAATGTTCTAATCTTGCCCTGTATTTTTGCATCCAAATCATTGATGTAGAGGACAAACAGTAACAGGCCCAGCACTAAACACTGAGGCACACCATTAGTCACAGGTATCCAGTCTGAGAAGCAACCTTCCACCATTACCCTCTGCTTCCTTACATTAAGCCAATTTGCTATCCTTTTAGCGATCTGACCTTCCAAAGCAGCCTACCATGCAGAACCTTGTCGAATGCCTTATTGAAGTCCATGTACACAACATCTTCAGCTCTGCCCTCATCAACCTTTTTGGTCACATCTTCATAAAATCTATCAGATTTGTGAGACACGACCTCCCACGTACAAAACCATGCTGACTATCCCTAATCAGCCCTTGCCCATCCAAATGCTTGTATATCCTATCCCCCAGAATACTTTCCACTAACTTACCAACTACAGATGTTAACCTCACCATCCTATAGTACCCTGCATTTTCCCTGCAGCCCTTCTTGAAAAGAGGTACAATGCCCTCCATGATGTTTGGGACAAAGACCCATCATTTATTTATTTGCCTCTGTCCTCCAAATTTGACATTTGTAATAGAAAAAAATCACATGTGGTTAAAGTGCACATTGTCAGATTTTATTAAAGGTTTTTTTAATACATTTCAAGAATTCACGTTCAAGAGAGTTTATTGTCATGTGTCCCAGATAGGACAATGAAATTCTTGCTTTGCTTCAGCACAACAGAATATTGTAGGCATAAATAAATACAGAACAGATCAGTGTGTCCATATACCATTGAATATATATATATATATATATATATATATATATATATATATATATATATATATATATTTATTAGACTAAGTCGGACCTGTTGAGTCCCATGTTCACACGGGAGGGCAGGTCCCCCGACGCAATATTCCACCTCTCCACCAATTCCAATGGCAGCTCAGTCCCTCAAGCCTGATGTGCTGGCAGCTCACTCACAGCTGGTGGGCTGGCAGTTGACTCACGGCTATTCCTTGAAATTCCATTTCAAGCAGGGTGTAAGGCCACCAAATTGAAGTGCAGTTTTTTACCACTTCGAGCAGGGTGCAAGGCCACCAAATTCAAGTGCAGTTTCCTACCACTTGAAGCAGGGTGCAAGGATCACCGAATTTAAGTGCAGTTTGCAACAACTTCCAGCAGGGTGCAAGGCCACCAAATTCAAGTGCAGTTTCCTACCACTTGAAGCAGGGTGCAAGGATCACCGAATTTAAGTGCAGTTTGCAACAACTTCCAGCAGGGTGCAAGGCCACCAAATTCAAGTGCAGTTTCCAACCACTTCAAGCAGGGTGCAAGGCCACTGAATTCAAGCTGGATCCAAGGCCACCAAATTCAAGTGCAGTTTCATACCACTTCAAGCAGGGTGCAAGGCCACCAAATTCAAGCGCAGTTTCATACCATGTCAAGCAGGGTGCAAGGCCACTAAATTCAAATGCAGTTTCATACCATTTCATGCAGGGTGCAAGGCCACTACATTCAAATGCAGTTTCATACCAATTCATGCAGGGTGCAAGGCCACCACATTCAAATGCAGTTTCATACCATTTCAAGCAGGGTGAAACCACCATGAAACCACCAGAAAACCACCAGAAAACCCCAGAAAACACCAAACACAGTTCAGTAGACATTCAGTGTGTTCAGTTGATTCACAGCTCAGTCATGACCTCTCCCTCCCCATCATGCAGAGACTGAGCCACACCCACACTTCTGGGTTTTATAATCCCTCCCACCGGAAAAGGTGTGCCCTTCATGGTGTGATTGACAGGAGAGAGATTCTCAACATTTTAAAAACACTAATAACACTTTTATTTTTCATTGATGGGAAGAATCCTCTGCACCTGTTGAGCGGAGGGGGACTGAATAAGATGGCCAAAAATCACAGCTGTAAGTGGTAGCGTTTTATCTAAAATCAATATACAGTGCAAACAGGAAGTTGTCAAGTGCACCCAAACCACCATTTGTAGTGCCTTTTACTTCAACCCAATGCACCCAAACCACCATTTGCAGTGCCTTTTACTTCAACCCAGTGCACCCAAACCACCATTTGCAGTGCCTTTTACTTCAACCCTAAGCACCATTTGCAGTGCCTTTTACTTCAACCCAAAGCACCCAAGCCACCATTTGCAGTGCCTTTTACTTCAACCCAAAGCACCCAAACCACCATTTGCAGTGCCTTTTACTTCAACCCAAAGCACCCAAACCACCATTTGCAGTGCCTTTTACTTCAACCCAAAACACCCAAACCACCGTTTGCAGTGCCTTTTACTTCAACCCAAAGCACCCAAACCACCATTTGCAGTGCCTTTTACTTCAACCCAAAGCACCCAAACCACCATTTGCAGTGCCTTTTACTTCAACCCAAAGAACCCAAACCACCATTTGCAGTGCCTTTTACGTCAACCCAAAGTAGCCAAACCACCATTTGCCGTGCCATTTACTTCAACCCAAAGCACCCAAACCACCATTTGCAGTGCCTTTTACTTCAACCCAAAGCACCCAAACCACCATTTGCAGTGCCTTTTACTTCAACCCAAAGCACCCAAACCACCATTTGCAGTGCCTTTTACTTCAACCCAAAGCACCCAAACCACCATTTGCAGTGCCTTTTACGTCAACCCAAAGTAGCCAAACCACCATTTGCCGTGCCTTTTACTTCAACCCAAAGCACCCAAACCACCATTTGTAGTGCCTTTTACTTCAACCCAATGCACCCAAACCACCATTTGCAGTGCCTTTTACTTCAACCCTAAGCACCATTTGCAGTGCCTTTTACTTCAACCCAAAGCACCCAAGCCACCATTTGCAGTGCCTTTTACTTCAACCCAAAGCACCCAAACCACCATTTGCAGTGCCTTTTACTTCAACCCAAAGCACCCAAACCACCATTTGCAGTGCCTTTTACTTCAACCCAAAACACCCAAACCACCGTTTGCAGTGCCTTTTACTTCAACCCAAAGCACCCAAACCACCATTTGCAGTGCCTTTTACTTCAACCCAAAGCACCCAAACCACCATTTGCAGTGCCTTTTACTTCAACCCAAAGAACCCAAACCACCATTTGCAGCGCCTATTACTTCAACCCAAAGCACCCAAACCACCATTTGCTGCGCTCTTTACTTCAAACCAACCATATTTTCATTTTCAAACCACACAATTTTTTGGCCGTCGCGCACACTCACCCACACATGCACGAGGCTTCGTAGGCTCAATCCAGCGCTAAATGCAGCTCAACTCTGCCTGTCTCGCTGGGTTAACTACAGCCCTGTCTGGACTGACGGGACACCAGCGCTGCATCTTTGCGCTGGCCATATTTCCCACAAGCCCAGGCAGGTTCTCTTAGTGGGACAGGCATAGTGAGCTGGGTTTAGCGCTGGCTGTGGGCCTGGGGGAACAACTCACGTCTGACTCCCGACCAAAGGCTCCTCTAGGATCTTTGTTCCCGACCTCTCTGGCCACCCGTGGGGGGGGGGTTACGCGGGTGGGGACGGGACAGAACCGGAGAGCCGGCCGGGATCGATCCTGGCTGTGGATGAGGAGCAGGTCTGTGACACGTCTCCCTCCTCCAATAACCGCACTCTATCCTCTTCGTCCAATCGGCGCCCTCGATCAGCAGTCCCACCTCCACTGTCTCACGGAAAACGGAGATTTTAAAATCTGGATCACAAAAACTTGGGGGGGATGTCCCCCACCTCTCAAAACATGGAGGGGACATGTCCCCTCTGGCCCCCCCCATGTTTTCCGCCCCTGGCTCAGACTGAAAGATATGACCCTCTCACTTCCCCCATCTTGCAGAGACTGACTGAGGCACAACACTTCCGGGTTTTATAGTCCCTCCTTCCTCCAGCAGGGGCAGCAGAGAGAATGTCAACATCTTTTGAAATATTAATAAGTCTTTTATGTTTCATCGATGCGAAAAACCTCTGGTCCAGCTCAGCCGAGGGGAACTCTGAGTGAGGTGGCCAAAAATGATGGCCGTAAGTGGCGGCGTTCTCTCGGAAATCCATTCGCAGTGAGTCAAAAGCGGTCAAGATCTTACTTTTAGTAATATAAATTTTGGTTTCACCATGTAGAAATTATAGTTGTGTTTATACATAGTCCCCCCATTTCACGGCACCATAATGTTTGGGACGCATGGCTTCATAGGCATTTGTAAATGCGCAGGTGTGTTTAATTGCCTCCTTAATGCAGGTATAAAGGTCCTCTCAGCACCTAGTCTTTCCTCCAGTCTCTCCATCACCGTTAGAAACGTTTATTGTTGTTTATTTACATGAGGACCAACGTTGTGCCAATGAAAGTCAGAAACCATTATGAGACTGAGAAACAAGAATAAAACTGTTAAGAGACATCAGCCAAACCTTAGGCTAACCAAAATCAACTCTTTGGAACATCATTAAGAAGAAAGAGAGCACTGGTGAGCTTACTAATCGCAAAGGGACAGGCAGGCCAAGTAAGACCTCCACAACTGATGACAGAAGAATTATCTCTATAATAAAGAAAAATCGCCAAACACCTGTCCGACAGATCAGAAACACTCTTCAGGTGTGGATTTGTCAATGACCACTGTCCGCAGAAGACTTTTTGAACAGAAATGCACTGCAAGATGCAAACCGCTGGTTAGCCGCAAAAATAGAATGGCCAGGTTACAGTTTGCCATGAAGCACTTAAATGAGCAACCACAGTTCTGGAAAAAGGTCTTGTGGACAGATGAGACGAAGATTAACTGAAGGGGACTAGCCCCAAAACATGCATAAACGAAAGATGGCTGCAATACAGGCCTGGAATAGCATCACCAGAGAAGACACACAACAATTGGTGATGTCCATGAATCGCAGTTTTCAAGCAGTCATTGCATGCAAAGGATATGCAATAAAATACTAAACATAACTACTTTAATTTACATGCCTTTGCTGTGTCCCAAACTGGGGGACTATGTATAAACACTGCTGTAATTTCTACATGGTGAAACCAAAATGCATAAAAATGGCCTTTATTGAAATCTGACAATGTATACTCAGAACTCCCGTGGATTTCGAAGAAACAGCAGCAAAGAGAAGCAGGAAAAAGCACTGATTGGCTCTAGCCCGAGTGGGAGGAGAGTTAGCAGTGAGTCAGAGGGGGAAAACAGTTTAAAACTGAGGAATTTGGTTTGTAAGTTGGTGAATTAGGCAATTTATCAGTCAATATAAGCAAGACGGCTCTTAGGGTGCAGCAGTGAGGGAGCGGCCATGTGAGAAAAGTGTGAGTCTTTGACTCAAGAGTGAGAAAAGTGTGAGTTTAGTTCGAGAGTCTTCGGCGAGGAGGCCGAGGAGAGGAGGCTACGCATAAAGCTCGAGAAGACAGAACGCGGTGAGCACATGTCAGGGCAGATGAGACAGTGTGAGGCTTGCAGAATGTGGGAGCCCAGGGACACAGATGGAACCTCTGGCTGCTACAACTGTGGCAAGTGCGTCCAGCTTCAGGTCCTAAAGGACCGTGTTGGGGCACTGGAGAAGCAGCTGATGACTTTAGGGCCATCCGGGAAAACGAGAGTTTCCTGTACAGGACCTACAGTGAGGTAGTCACGCCGAGGTTACGGGAAGAACCAAGGTGTGTGACGGAGAGAAAGGGTGGAAATCGTGCAGTGCAGAAGACTCAGGTGGCTGTGCCTAATGAATACAGGTATGCCCTCTTGGGAACTGTCCGGGGAGTCGATGTTTCCAGTCCGAGCGGCGGACACGTCGGTGGCTCCAATCCTGGAGATGGGACTCGACCGACGTGACCGACGTCGGGCAGAGCCCTAGTGGTGGGTGACTCCATTGTCCGAGGAGTGGACAGGAGATTCCGTGGCGGCAGACGAGATGTGAGGATGGTCTGTTGCCTCCCTGGTGCCAGGGTTCAGGATGTCACAAGCCGAATTCTGAACATCCTCGAGAGAGAGAAGGTGAACAGCCGGCAGTAGTTGTGCGCGTAGTCACAAATTACATCGGGAAGAAGGGGAAGGAGGTTCTCCAACATAAGTTCAGAGAGTTGGGAAGAAGACTGAAATGCCGGACTTCTAGGGTTATCTCTGGATTGCTTCCAGTACCATGTGCTAGTGAGGACAGGAACAGGGAGATAGGGGATCTGAATGTGTGGCTGAGGGGCTGGAGCAGGGAGCAAGGATTTAGATTTATAAACCACTGGGATCTCTTCTGGGGTAGGGGTGACCTGTGAAAAAGGGACGGGTTATACCTTAACAGGAGGGGGACTGACATTCTGGCAGGCAGGTTTGCTGGGGCTACACGTGTGAGTTTAAACTAAATAGTGGGGGGGAGGGATTGACAAATTGGGAGTATAAAGATGGAGTTGAACGCACTCATTCATCTTTTGTACAAAAATTCAAAGGTTTTGGATTGAAATCATTGAAATTTTCACAAAACTGTTTAAAATAAAAATTACACCAAAGCCAGAATGGATTATTTTCGGAATGACAGAAGGTAGTTCGGAATTAAATGAGTATCAAAAGAATTTACGGCTTAATAATAGGAAAAAAACTAATCTTAAAATTCTGGAAAAATGCTCCTATACCAACATTAAATATGTGGATTTCAACTATGTTTGAAACACTACATCTGGAAGATATGAGACTCCGCCTGGAAGGAAATTCAGAACGTTTCTATCAGACGTGGTCTGCATATATAGAATTAGTACAAAGATAGGGTGCAGGAGTACCTCGGGCCTTGGTGGGGGTTGGAAAACTATCGAGTTGGTGGATTCCTTTTGCGTGATATATATAACATAGTAACTGGCTTTTTTTTTCCTTTTCTTTTTTATGTCTTAACCCCCTTTCTCTAATTCTTTGACCAAGGGTTTCTTCTCCCCTTTGGCACGCTCTTTCACTCTCACAAATCTTTTCACCTATTTCACTCTCTTTCTTTCTATTATTTTTCTTTAAAAGCCATAAAAATATGGGGTACAATAGATTGTAACAATAGATATGTGAAGTACATTGATGTACATTGATGTAGTACATTACCTCTAATAAATAAAATTAAAATAAAATAAAAATAAAAAGATGGAGTTGAAGGGGAAGTGGCTACAGGAAAAATTACAAAAGTGCTGTATATGAATACGCGAAGCATAAGGAATAAAGTGGACGAGCTTGAGGCTCAGTTAGAACCTGGTAAGTATGATGCTGTGAGAATTACTGAGATATGGCTGCAAGAGGGCCAGGGCTGGGAACTGAATATTCAAGGGTATACCTCCTATCGAAAAGACAGACAGGTGGGCAGAGGCGGTGGGGTTGCCCTGTTGGTGAGGAATGAAATTCAGTCCCTTGCAAGGGGTGACATTGAAACAGGAGATGTGGAGTCAGTATGGATAGAACTAAGGAATTGTAAGGGTAAAAATACCCTAATGGGACTAATCTACAGACCTCCAAACAGTAGCCTGGATATAGGGCGCAAGTTGAACCAGGAATTAAAATTGGCATGTAGTAAAAGTAATGCTGTGGTTGTTATGGGAGATTTCAACATGCAGGTAGACGGGGAAAATCAGGTTGGTACTGGACCCCAAGATATGGACTTTGTAGAGTGCCTTCGTGATGGATTCTTTGAACAACTTGTATTGGAGCCTACTAGGGAGAAGGCAATTCTGGATTTAGTGTTATGAAATGAACCAGATTTGATAAAGGACCTCGAGGTTAATGAGCCATTAGGAGGCTGTGACCATAACATGGTCAGGTTTAATCTACAATTGGAGAGGGAGAAGGGTAGATTGGAGGTGTCAGTGTTGAAGTTGAATAAAGGGGCCATGAGGGAGGAGCTGGCCAAAGTTGACTGGAAAGATACACTAGCAGGGATGACAGCGGAACATAAATGGCAGGTGTTTCTAGCAATAATACAGAAGGTGCAGGGTCAGTTCATTCCTACGAGGAAGAAAGATTCCAAGGTGAGAAAGGGACGACCATGGCTGACAAGGGACGTCAGGGACAGTATAAAAATTAAAGCGAAGAAGTACAATGTAGTAAAGATGAGCGGGAAGCAAGAGGATTGGGTAATGTTTAAAGAACAACGGAAGATAACCAAAAAGACAATACGGGGAGAAAAGATGAGGTACAAAGGTAAGCTAGCCAAGAATATAAAGCAGGATAGTAAAAGCTTCTTTAGGTATGTGAACAGGAAAAAAATAGTTAAGACCAAAGTTGGACCCTTGAAGACCCAAAAAGGTGAATTTATTATGGGGAACAAGGAAATGGCAGATGAGTTGAATAGGTACTTTGGATCTGTCTTCACTAAGGAGGACAAAAACAATCTTCCGGATATAATAGTGGCCAGAGGATCTGGGGTGAAAGAGGAACTGAACGAATTCCACATTAGGCAGGAAATGGTGTTGGATAGACTGAAGGCTGATAAATCCCCAGGGCCTGATGGTCTGCATCCCAGGGTACTTAAGGAAGTGGCTCTAGAAATTGTGGATGCATTGGTGATAATTTTCCAATGTTCTATAGACTCAGGATCAGTTCGTGTGGATTGGAGGGTAGCTAATGTTATCCCACTTTTTAAGAAAGGCGGGAGAGAGAAAACAGGGAATTATAGACCAGTTAGCCTGACATCAGTGGTGGGGAAGATGCTGGAGTCAATTATAAAAGATGAGATAGCCGAACATTTGGATAGCAATAACAGAATTGGTCCGAGTCAACATGGATTTACGAAGGGGAAATCATGCTTGACTAATCTTTTGGAATTTTTTGAAGATGTAACTAGGACAATGGACAAGTGAGGGTCAGTGGATGTAGTGTACCTGGACTTTCAGAAAGCATTTGATAAGGTCCCACATAGGAGATTAGTGGCCAAAATTAGGGCACATGGTATTGGGGGTAGAGTGCTGACATGGATAGAGAGGTGGTTGGCAGCCAGGAAACAAAGAGTAGGGATTAACGGGTCCCTTTCAGAATGGCAGGCAGTGACTAGTGGGGTACCGCAAGGCTTGGTGCTGGGACCGCAGCTATTTACAATATACATTCATGATTTGGATGGAGGGATTCAAAGTAACATTAGCAAATTTGCAGATGACACAAAGCTGGGTGGCAGTGTGAACATGTGAGGAGGATGCTATGAGAATGCAGGGTGACATGGCCTTGGACAGGTTGGGGGAGTGGGCAGATGCATGGCAGATGAAGTTTAATGCGGATAAATGTGAGGTTATCCACTTTGGTAGCAAAAACAGGAAGGCAGATTACTATCTAAATGGCGTCAAGTTGGGAAAAGGGGAAGTACAACGTGATCTGGGGGTCCTTGTACATCAGTCTATGAAAGTAAGCATGCAGGCAGTGAAGAAAGCGAATGGCACGTTGGCCTTTATAACAAGAGGAATTGAATATAGGAGCAAAGAGGTCCTTCTGCAGTTGTACAGAGCCCTAGTGAGACCACACCTGGAGTATTGTGTGCAGTTTTCGTCCCCCAATTTGAGGAAGGACATTCTTGCTATTGAGGGAGTGCAGAGTAGGTTTCCAAGGTTAATTTCAGGTATGGCGGGACTGTCATATGTTGAGAGAATGGAGCAGCTGGGGTTGTACACTCTGGAGTTTAGAAGGATGAGAGGGAATCTCATTGAAACATATGAGAATGTTAATGGCTTGGACACACTAGTGGCAGGAAACATGTTCCCCATGTTTTCCGGTGGGCGGCGCGACCGACGTCGCAGCGCCCTCTGCAGTCCGTCTGTCTTTTTTTTTTGTCCCGTTGAGGGTATCGTATGTAGTGGGTTTTTAACTGTGTATGTGGCTGAGGGTGGGTGGGAGAAACTTTTAAATCTCTTCCCTGTACGGGGACCCGACCATTTCCCTGTCGGGACTCCGTTGTGGTTGGGACCTAGCACCGTGGAGCGGCCTCCAACCGGAACGACCTGGGGCTCCAGTCGCGGAGCTGGCGGAGCTGCGGACCTACCATCGCGGAGCTGGCCGGCTTCGTAGTGTGGAGAGCTGTGGTAGCGCACTGTTGCGGCCCAACTTCGGAACTCAGAGGCTCCAGCTGCAGGTCCGGTGAACGGTGACATCGGGAGCTCGCGGGTCCCTGGTGGGAGACCACTTTTCGGAGCTCCCGCAACGGCAACTTCTCCCGTCCGAGTTGGGGTTGAAAGTGACCCGGAGAAGGGCCTTACATCGCCCGGCACGACTTAAACGGCCATGGAACTTGCTAGCGCCCGCCGGGGGCTCTAGCATCAAGACCCGGAGCAGGGCCTTACATCGCCTGGCACGGCTTTAAATGGCCGCGGGACTTGCTAGCGCCCGCCGGGGGCTTTGACTTTGACATTGGGAGAGAAATGGAGAGCAGGGGAGAGACAAGACTTTGCCTTCCATCACAGTGAAGAAGAGATTCACTGTGATGGATGTTTGTGTAAATTGTGTTGGTGTGTGTCTTGGTTCTTTTTATTATTGTATGACTGCAGAAACCAAATTTCGTTTGAACTTCATGTGAGTTTCAAATGACAAATAAACAGTATTGTATTGTATGTTGGGGAGTCCAGAACCAGGGGCCGCAGTTTAAGAATAAGGAGTAAGCCATTTAGAACGGAGACGAGGAAACACTTTTTCTCACAGAGAGTGGCGAGTCTGTGGAATTCTCTGCCTCAGAGGGCGGTGGAGGCAGGTTCTCTGGATGCTTTCAAGAGAGAGCTAGATAGGGCTCTTAAAAATAGCGGAATCAGAGGATATGGGGAGAAAGCAGGAAGCAGGATTGGGGATGATCAGCCATGATCACATTGAATGGCTCGAAGTGCCAAATGGGCTACTCCTGCACTTATTGTCTATTGTCACTTTAACCACATGTGATTTTTTTTCTATTACATATCTCAAATTGTGGAGTACAGAGGCAAATAAATAAATATTTGGTCTTTGTCCCAAACATTATGGAGGGCACTGTAGAACACTTGCCACCCTCCAGTCTTCCGGCACTTAATCTATATTTAATAGATTGTAAGGTGTGATGAGAACATTAGTTGTTGAGAATTGCGCTGGAATGTGGATCGAGGTACGGATCATCTCTGATCGTTTATAAATGGAGACTATGATTCTGCTTCTCCAAGTTCCCTGCCTACTGCGCCAGGCTTGAGCAAAGATACTCTCTGTCTCGCTCACCGTTGACTTCTGCCAAGTTGGCCTGCTCCGCTCTCTCCCCATGCTAACACCATCCCTCTGTTGAAATACCGTCAAGTTTAAGTGTATGTACTTCCAACTGCTTACCAGCATGGTTTCACTTTTGGAGAGGGGCAAGGTCCATTCCCACAGCGCCGCTCGGCGTTTTCCGGCTGCGCTCGGTATTTTCCGGCTGGGCTCGGCGGTTTCCGGTTGCGCTCGGGTCTGATCGCTGTCGTGCTGCCGGCCGTTGGGCTCGGGCAGCTGTTTAAATTTGAACCGGCCTGGGCCTGGCTTGTGTGTGTGATGAGAAGGTGTGTTGCTGGCTCTGCGCTGACTGAGAGTCGTTGATGATGACGGTGCTGCAGGAACCTGTTCAGGTAAAGTTTGTTGGACGCTTTCGGCCCTTCTCCCTGGCACGGCGGGCGGACAGGCGGCCGGCCGGTCGGTCTCGGCTGCCCGCCTGCCAGCTCGTATCTCCTCACAGGCCGCTTCTCCTTCCACACGGGGTCCGGGCCTGAACTCGAACTCGCCATCCAGCACGGAGAGGAGTGGGGCCGCAGCCCGGCCCAGCCCAGCCCTGCCGTCCGGCTGCCTGAGTCCGTGCACCCGAGGGCCGAACAGGACTGGGCGCCGAGCTGGTTTCGCAGTTGTGACCCCAAGTTTGGTGGAGCAGAAGCGCCGAGGGCCCCCCCGGAGGAAGGAGGGAGGTGATCCTCTGACCGGTGTGACCCTACCTGTGGTGGGCACCGTCGGGTTCAAGCTTTACCCCCCCTCCCCATCCCAATTAACCCGAGTGACACATGCTTTTTAGTTTTAAAAGAAAATGCTCCTGGCCCTACATTTTTTTCAATGATGCATTAGTGTAAAGCAGGGACATTCCGTGATGAGTTCCGGCAAATGTGGAATGCTGCCTTGCCTAGGTTTCAGACGAAGACCCTACTACCTTTTCATGAAAATATGATGGACGAAGTTGCTGGAAGAGGCAAAAGTGTGTCCAGCACGGTGGGGGTGGTGTATTCGGTTCACTGATCATCAATAGCACGAAGAATTCTTAAATTCTGAATTAAGAATAATGTTAGATTGTCAGCTAAAATGATTCACTATGCAATCTGTGTGATATTTTTAGTAAGCAGTATGTTTGTTCCTTTCATGCCATCTGTGTAGCATGGTTAGCTAAAATTAGTTTTACATTTAATCTGCATCCAGGTCCTGGACATAAACTGATCTGCCCCTTCAGAGAATACTGCATTATTTTGATGCTGTCTCTTGAAGAAGACAGTAAATCTGCATTGCCTATTCTGGATGTGCTTTGATGATCATTTATAGGACATTGGTGTTGCCATGACTGGAATGTTTTATCCGGTACTTGGTACTATCGTTTTAGGAAGGATGTGATGTCTTTCAAGAGGATGTGAAAGAAATGTACAATATGACCAGGGAGTATGGTTGCATGGATAGACTGGAAGAACTAGAGTTCTCTTTGGGAGAACATCTGACAAATAATCAAAGGAATAAATGTTAGATAAGAGAAATGCTATTCACATCGGTGGAGGGCATAGAATGGAGATTGCAGGCAGAAGAAGCAAAAGCAATGTTAGGGTGTGGACTGCATTGCGAGTAATACTGAAGATTGGGAGCATCTTAGATTCTGATGATCAAGAATTTGACACGGAAAGGGAGAAGAAGGGATATGAGGGGCACTTACAAAGAAATGTGAAAACAGCAAAGACATTTAAAAGACGATGCTACCAAAGGAAAATGTAGTCCCTCACAGAGTTTACTAGAGAATTAAGGGTGCTGTGCAAATAAGGAGATTTTTAAAATAGTATTAATGATGAAAAACTAGAGAAATTGATGAAAACCAATGATTTACATCCAAGGACTTCGAAGGAGGTGGTTGTAGAGGTGTTGGTTGCTCTGGTTACCATCTTGCTAGCTTTCAATGGCATACTTTAAGAAGGAAGAGCGAAAACAAGAAACTACCATTCTGTTAGGTTAGAAAAAGCTGGAACATTTTGTGAAACATGACACTGAGACACCTTCAGATTAAAAACTCAGCAAAGTTAATGTGAATTTTTGTTGAACTAATTTATTGGAGACTACTTTGAGGATGGCATAGCTAATTGTTCACAGTTGCAGCTCTGCTGCGCTAGAAACCTGGATTCAATCCTGACCATGTGTACTGTCTGCGTGGAGTTTGCCTGATCTCCCTGTGATCACGTGTGTTTCGGCTGGGTGCATTAGTGTTTCCCCACATCCAAGGGATGCTGTAATTTGGTCTGAGCATGTAAGTGGATAGTAGAACCTGTGGGTTGTAGATTAGTGTAAGTGGGTGGTTGATAGTTGGCATGGAGTGGCATGTTTCTGTGTTGCATATCTGACTGGTTGAGGATGTGTCGAGTAGAGTAGATGAGAGGGAGTCAGTGGGTATGGTGCTTTTGATACGACCCCAAGCAGAGAATGTGGATTTGAGGTTAAATTACTCGTAAGAATTGATAGAAGGAAGATCTGTTTATTCCTATGGTTGGTTAACTGGCTTGTGGGCTGCTTTGCCCCAGACAATTCACAATCTGCACTTGCAATTTAGCTGAGGGGACCTCGTCTAAGATTTTCCAAGTTTGCTGGTGACTCGGAACCAATTGGGAATAGGTTGTAATGAGGATGCAAAGAGGCATAAGGAGACATTGACAGTGGTGACCAAGCAAGAAAATTATGGAAAGTTGTAATTCACTTGGGCACATAAAACAGAAAAGTGTATTATATTTTAAAATAATGAGTGATTTGGAAATGTTCATGTTGGAAATATTGAAGCATCTGCATGTCCTTACAAACAATTCTAAGAGACATACAGCACAGAAACCGGCCCCTCAGCCTAACTGTTTCATTTGCTTGTGTTTTGTCCATATCCCTCTGAGTTAAAGAAATTTAACGGAGATGTGCGGGGCAGGTTTTATTACAGAGTACTGGGTGCCTGGAACGTGCTGCCAGGAGTGGTGGTAGAAACAGGTACGTTAGTGGTACAAAGGAGGCTTTTAGATAGAGGGATATGGAGTACATACAGGCATCATGTTTGGCATAGACTTTGTGGGCCAAAGAACATTTTTGTTCTGTTTTTTTTTTACTGGAAAAGTGACAAAGCAATTGTAGTTCAAGTTGCAGAGGAAGAGGACAGAAAATGTTTTTAGTCCCTCTAATTTAAAATAAATCTATTCCTGTAATTTTAAAATAAATTTGAAAGGTCATTTAGCTTTAATTAAAAGGAATCTTAACATGACATCATCATCATCATCATCAACATGGATGGCATAGCTGCTTCTTCACCGCACCATAGACCCGAGTTCATAGAAACGTAGAGAAATAGGTGCAGGAGTAGGCCATTGAGCCCTTCGAGCCAGCACCGCCATTCAATATGATCATGGCTGATCATCTAAAATCAGTACCCCGTTCCTGCTTTTTCCCCCATATCCCTTGATTGCTTTAGCCCTAAGAGCTAAATCTTTAACTCTCTCTTGAAAGCTCGATTCTCACTGCGGGTGTTGTCTGTGCAGAGTTTGTGCACTCTCCCTGTGCCCGCGTGGGTTTTCTCCAGGTGCTTTGGTTTTCTCCCTCATTCCAAAGACGTGCAGGTTTGTAGGCTAATTGTTTCTGTAAATTGCCCCTAGTTTGTAGGATGTAAAAGTGGGAAAACATAGAACTGGTGATCAATGGTCGGTGTGGACTCATTGGGCCAAAGGGCCCATGTTTCCACGCTGTATCTTTAAACTAAACTATCCGAGGTGCCATTCAAATGAATGTTTCAACAAAAGCTGAGGTGTGAGACACAAATTGCATCTTGCCTCTTGGTTCAGCCAGGCTGAGCTGTGCCTCAAGGCTCTGTTTGGCATTGACTGCATTGTATAGATGCTTAAGTCCGGAATGCAGTGATCTACTAAGCAGTAATGTTTTGATCAGCCATGGAGAGGTTGTCCAATGTTTAGTTTCCTTAGTTTTTATCATCCTGTGCTCATCCAACGGTTGTTCTTTTGATCACTCTTAATACTTTTGACATTTTGCTGTTTCCAGTCTTAAATCATCTTAAATTGTTAAAATTCTTCAGATTCAGTATTTTTCCTTCCCAATCCCTCTCGTCTCTCCTTTCTTGTACGTAATTGTGGTTCTTGTATCTATTTAAATTTCCACGTTTTATTTCAATATTTAGAGCTTTACAATATTCAATCTTGCACCTGATTCTGAGTTGGAATCCTTGCATCCTAACTCATGTGACTTTATTCTTGTCCAGTAACATCAAACATCAATTTATTTCTATGAGTTGCAGACTTTCAAAATACAGCTATCATGTTGATTGTGTCTGATTGACTTTATCAAGATTGAGCATTTAGAATTAAAAAGGATGTCTTGGAGCAAGTAAAGGAGGATAAATCACAGGGCATGATGAGGTGCGCTGGAAGGCAAGGGAGATGATTACCGGGGTCCTGACAGATTTTTAAAAATCTTTGATAGACATAGGAGAGGTACCAGATGACTGGAAGAAGATCAGGAGGGATAAATCGGTTAACTATAGGTCTATGAATTTGATCTCTGTGATAGGGAAATTATTGGAAAAAATTCTCAGCGATGAATATATTTCCACTTAGAAAGGTAGGGATTGATTGGGGATAGTTAACATGGGTTTGGGAAATCCTGCTTATCAAATTTGAGTCAATTTTTCAAGAAGTAACTATAAGCAGTAAGTTAAGGGTAATGTAATTGATATTGTGTCATGAAATTCAGTATGACTTGTGGCAAAGCCCTGTATTATAGACTCATCCAAAAAAGTTAGAGCTTATGGACCCAAGACAAGCTGGCAAATTTGATTCAAAATTGACTGGGTAGTAGGAGGCAGAGGAAGATGTTTGTTTTTACTGATTGGAAGCTTGTGACCAGTGGTATGCTGGGACCTGTGGTGTTTGGGTTAAACGTTAATACCTCATATCAATATGGGAAGTATGATTAGTAAATTTGTAGATCACACCCAAATATTTGGTGTTGTGGCTAGAGAGGAGAGTATTCTTGGAATGCGGCATAATATTGATCAGCTGGGAAGTTGGGCAGAGCAATGGCAGATGGCATTTAGTCTTGACAAGTGTGAAGTAATGGGCTTCGGGTGATAAATGGCAGGGTTCGTGGAAGTGTTGATGACCAGAGGAACGTTGCGTATTTGTCCATATCCCTAAAAGAGGCAGAACAGGTAGAAGAATGAAGATCTATAGGATTCTTGCTTTCATCACTGTGGTGTGGAGCATAAGAGTTGGGACATCAGGATACAACGTTATAAAACGATGGTTAGGCCACATGTGATGTACTGTGTGTTCTGGTCACTGGGGGAAGGATTTGATTGCAGGGGATTCATTGGGATGTTGCCTTAAATTGGGTTTTTCAGTTGTAAGAAAAGATTGGACAATGCTGTGTTTTTCTCCCTCTTGAGTTAGAGGAGGTTGAGAGGTGATCTTGCAGAAGTATACAAAATTGTGAGGAGGATAAGTAAATGGGTAATAACAATAATTTTTGTGTCCTTGCTAGCAGAGGCTAAAACGAGGGCATTACTATAAGGTGTGTGGTTGAAGGTTTAGAGGGGATTTGAGGACAATTTGATTTTTTGCACTCTGGGTGGAAACTGGAATGTGCTAACTGAGGATGTGCTGGAGTAGGTACTCACAATATTTAAGAAGCACCTAGACAAGCACTCAAATGATCAAGACATAGAAGTCTACGGAGCAAATATGGGTAACCAGTACAGACTGGTACACAGAATGACAATGATTGGCATGGACATGGTGTGCTAAAGTGTGTATTTCTGTGCTAATTGAAAGTACCTGCCTCCACCACTTCTTCAGGCAGCGCAATCCAATTTCTAACCACTGAGGTAAAACATAATTCTTCTTTAGATCTCCTCTAAACCCCCGACCAGGCACCTTGGATCACATCTTGTATGTTCTGTGCTACATGACTCTGATTCCTTTTCCTATTACTTGCAAATGGGCTATTTTCTTTTGACCCTTATCTCAGACATAAAATTGAAACTGGGTACTCGTATTTTCCAGTTGAAAATGTAATACATTTATTTCCAAAATTTCATGATTATTAATAGTTTGTCTTTTATCAACAGGCTGCTATTTGGCAGGCGCTTAACCACTATGCTTATCGGGATGCGGTCTTCATTGCAGAAAGGCTCTATGCTGAAGGTATGTAGGAAACAGCCTTGATGTGACTGCATGAACTATATCACCCAAGGCTGAATGAACAACTGATAGTTAAGGTAACGTGTTTGTAATTTGCTTTTTGCTTGTGGTCATCAGCTAAGATCCTCAATTTAAACTGGTCATTGCAATAAAAGAGCCCTTTTACAGCAGCTCAAAGCTCTGAGCTGTATATTGTAACAGAACTTTTTTTAGAATAAAAGCAGATTAAAAAAAAAAAAAATCCTAATGTACTTGGAGACATCTACTGCCCTCGATTTTAAACTAGTCCTTGTCACTTCTTTCTCTAACTCCATATACTGCGATCTGAGCTAAATAATGCAAGATAACTATGCGTTCTATAGCTGCATTGGAAATGGAGATTAATTTAATGTTGCGCTAGAGATATTTAAGTGTATGTATAAGGATGATTGATTGGAATCCCATTCTCCGTGCACGCTCTCTGCAGCTCTTAGATCTAATGGGAAAAGTGAAAAACCAACTGGAAATGTGAATCAATTTGGGTGTATTGTGGGTAAATTGTGGATTTTCTTTTCCTTTTTGATTAGCCCTGGCAATTACTCGTCCTTGTGATTTTTAAACATCAATTAATCTGATGTTAACTGCACAAACTGGCAGTCCATTCCAGAGGTTTTGTCTGGTAAAAGAACTACCTACTGGCATCCTGCTAACTACGACTTTGAACAGTTTAAAATTATGAGCCGCCTGCCCACCACCGCTCTTCCAGTGTGATCCTCCTTGTGTACAGTCATCTAGCTCTGTGGCTTTCAGACATTTTTCATATAATAATTATACTGACGCATTGACACCATGGAATGCTTTCCACAGTGAATTAATTAATGACTTTCCAATTATTGATTGCTTCATGCAACATCCTATCTATTTTGGTGTACCTATATATAAGAAATGGTGGTAGGAGTACACTTTTATCCTTTTTGATTCTGCTCTACCATTCATCAAGATCCTGGTCTAATTTTGCACCTTGACCCCCTCATTACTCATTACTTTTTATTAAATTATATCCAGACATCTCTTTTGAATGACTGATCTTCCATAGTTCTCTTGGGTAGAGCATTCTGATAATGTCACCCTCTGCGAGAAGAGTTTCTCCTTTTTCAGTCTTAAATAGCCCTCAAGTCCTGGTACGAAGACCATGAACTGTGGCTCTAAACTCTTCATCCAAGGAAAACTTTCTCTTTAAACTTTAAACTTGTTAAACTTTATCATCCAGATAGTTAATATAAATGGAAAAAAAAACGGTGGTCCCAGCATCAGCTCCTGCGGCACACCATTGGGAACGTCCAATCTGAATAATGGCCTTGAACTACCACCCTCTGATTCCTTCCACAAAGCCAATTTTGTATCCTATTGGCTGACTTTCTCTGGGTCACAAGTGATCTGATCTTCCAGACTAGTCTACCATATGGGACCATTTCAAAGGTCTTGCAAAATCTACATAGTTAATGTCTAATGCTTTGCCCTTATCAATCATTTAATATATATTTTTAATTTTGTACCCAAATGTTGATAACATTTGTACATGACAATGAATCTGCCATGTTCTTGTCCACTCACTTGGCTTGTCTACATCCTTCTGAAAGTTTTTGACATTGTCTTCCCTATTCACAATCTTTTCTTGTCAACAAACTTGGAAATATGACATTTGGTCACTCGGCCGTAAAGTTGATGTAGATATTGAGATGCCGGGTCCTTGCTCCAATCCCTGTAATACCACAGTCATCACATCTTTCTAACTTGAGAAAGATCAATTTATTCCTACTTTTTTTTGTTTGATAGCCAATTCTCTATCCAAATTTGTATATCACCCTGGTTACTTGTTGACCAATCTCCATTGTGGAACTTTGTTGAAAGCCATCTAACAGTATAAATATACCATAGGTAGTGACTTAATTGAATCATACAGCACACAAACTGTCCATTTGGCCCACTGCCATGTTCAAGCCTAGCATCAAGTCCTTATCTCTGTTAATTCCATTTAATATCTCTTTCACTGGTTACCCCTTATCTATTTGATGACTTGCATCCTCAAAGAACTCTAGTATATTTAGTGTCAAATGTGACCATCGTTTATGTGATCATAAATCCATGTTGAAACTGCTCAATCCCATTTTTTTTCTTCAAGGTATTCTATTATTCTACCCGAGGGACTCGGGTAGAGGGGGCTAGGGGACAGGGTGAGGGGCAAGAGGCAGAGAAGGGAAACACTCGGACCCAAAATATAGGCGAGAAAGAGGAAAAAGAAAATAAACAGAGAATAAGGGATGGTGGGTTTCTAAAATGTGTATATTTTAATGCTAGGAGCATTGTAAGAAAGGTGGATGAATTTAGTGCCTGGATTGACACCTGGAAATATGATGTTGTGGCAATCAGTGAAACATGGTTGCGGGAGGGTTGTGATTGGAAACTAACTATTCCAGGATTTTGTTGCTTCAGGTGTGATACAATTGGAGGGACCAGAGATGGAGGTGTTGCATTGCTTGTCAGAGAAGATATTACAGCAGTGCTTTGGAAGGATAGATTAGAGGGCTCGTCTAGGGAGGCTATTTGGGTGGAACTGAGAAGTGGGAACGGTGTAGCAACACTTTTAGGGGTGTATTATAGACCGCCAAATGGGGAGCGAGAATTGGAAGAGCTAATATGTAAGGAGATAGCAGATATTAGTAGTAAGCACAAGGTAGTGATTGTGGGAGATTTCAATTTTCCAAAAATAGACTGGGAAACACATTCTGTAAATTGGCTGGATGGTTTGGAGTTTGGTAAATGTGTGCAGGATAGTTTTTTGCAGCAATACATAGAGGTATCGACCAGAGAAGGGGCAGTGCTGGACCTCCTGTTAGGAAATGAGGCAGGTATGGTGACGGAGGTATGCGTTGGTGAGCACTTCGGGACCAGTGATCACAATACCATTAGTTTCAATATAATTATGGAGAGTGTCAGAACTGGACCTAGGGTTGAGATTTTTGATTGGAGAAAGGCTAACTTTGAGGGAATGCGTAATGATTTAAAAGGAGTAAATTGGGACATTTTGTTTTATGGGAAGGATGTAGAAGAGAAATGGAGGACATTTAAAGGGGAAATTGTAAGAGTACAGAATCTTTATGTCCCTGTTCGGTTGAAAGGAAATAGTAAAAATCGGAAAGAGCCATGGTTTTCAAGGGAAATTGGACACTTGGTTCGAAAAAAGAGAGATATCTACAATAATTATAGGAGGCATGGAGTAAATGAGGTGCTAGATGAGTATAAAGAATGTAAAAAGAATCTTAAGAAAGAAATAAGAAAAGCTAAAAGAAGATATGAGGTTGCTTTGGCAAGAAAGGTGAAAGTAAATCCAAAGGGTTTCTACAGCTATATTAATAGCAAAAGGATAACGAGGGATAAAATTGGACCATTAGAGAGCCAGAATGGACAGCTATCTGCAGAGCCAAAAGAGATGGGGGAGATATTGAACAATTTATTTTCTTCGGTATTCACCAAGGAGAAGGATATTGAACTCTGAGGTAAGGGAAAAAAGTAGAATAGCTATGGAAACTATGAGATTCAAAGAGGAGGAAGTACTGACACTTTTGAAAAATATAAAAGTGGATAAGTGTCCAGGTCCTGACAGGATATTCCCTAGGACATTGAGGGAAGTTAGTGTAGAAATAGCAGGGGCTATGACAGAAATATTTCAAATGTCATTAGAAACGGGAATAGTGCCGGAGGATTGGCATACTGCGCATGTTGTTCCATTGTTTAAAAAGGGTTCAAAGAATAAACCTACCAATTATAGACCTGTTAGTTTGACGTCAGTGGTGGGCAAATTAATGGAAAGGATACTTAGAGATTATAAGCATCTGGATAAACAGGGTCTGATCAAGAACAGTCAACATGGATTTGTGCCTGGAAGGTCATGTTTGACAAACCTTCTTGAATTTTTTGAAGAGGTTACCAGGGAAATTGATGAGGGTAAAGCAGTGGATGTTGTCTATATGGATTTCAGTAAGGCCTTTGACAAGGTTCCCCATGGAAGGTTGGTTAAGAAGGTTCAATCTTTGGGCGTTAATGGTGGAGTAGCAAGATGGATTCAACAGTGGCTGACTGGGAGATGCCAGAGAGTAATGGTGGATGGCTGTTTGTCAGGTTGGAAACCGGTGACCAGTGGGGTGCCTCAGGGATTTGTGTTGGGTCCACTGTTGTTTGTCATGTACATCAATGATCTAGATGATGGGGTGGAAAATTGGATAAGTAAGTATGCAGATGATACTAAGATAGGTGGTGCTGTGGATAATGAAGTAGATTTTCAAAGTCTACAGAGAGATTTGGGCCATTTGGAAGAGTGGGCTGAAAGATGGCAGATGGAGTTTAATGCTGATAAGTGTGAGGTGCTACATCTTGGCAGGACAAATCAAAATAGGACGTACATGGTAAATGGTAGGGAATTGAGGAATGCTGTGGAACCGAGGGATCTAGGAATAACTGTGCATAGTTCCCTAAAGGTGGAATCGCATGTAGATAGGGTGGTAAAGAAAGCTTTTGGTGTGCTGGCCTTTACAAATCCGAGCATTGAATATAGGAGTAGGGAAGTAACGTTAAAATTGTACAAGGCATTGGTGAGACCAATTGTGGAGTATGGTGTACAATTTTGGTTGCCTAATTATAGGAAGGATGTCAACAAAATAGAGAGAGTACAGAGGAGATTTACTAGAATGTTGCCTGGGTTCCAGCAACTAAGTTACAGAGAAAGGTTGAACAAGTTAGGTCTTTATTCTTTGGAGTGTAGAAGGTTAACGGGGGACTTGATAGAGGTCTTTAAAATGATGAAAGGGATAGACAGAGTTGATGTGGATAAGCTATTCCCATTGAGGGTAGGGAAGATTCAAACAAGAGGGCATGACATGAGAATTAAGGGACAGAAGTTTAGGGGTAACATGAGGGGGAACTTCTTTACTCCGAGATTGGTGGCTGTGTGGAATGATCTTCCAGCAGAAGTGGTGGAGGCAGGATCGATTTTAACATTTAAAAGTAAAGTGGATAGGTATATGGACGGGAAGGGAATGGAGGTGTATGGTCTGAGTGCAGGTAGATGGGACTAGGGGAAAATAAATGGTCGGCACGGACTGGAAGGGCCGAGAAGGCCTGTTTCCGTGCTGTAATTGTTATATGGTTATTATTGCATCCTTTACTATATACGTGAGCACCTTATTTGCTTTTAGAAGTATTATAGAAGAATGTGTCTTTCTTTATCTTTATGCCTCTGCTTTCATATTTTTCCCAAAGGCATGCATGTTGCTATGTTACTTGGCCACAGTAAAATGCTCGGAGTATGTAGATCAATGGTACAATTGACGGGAATATGGGGAGAATAGATAGATTACAAGAAAAAAAGGTGGAGGAATGTGCTTGCTCCATAAACTGGCTAGACTGAATGGGCAGAATGACCTATGGCCTAAGGAAATTTGGAAAACTAATGTGCCTATTATTGACATCAAAGTAACATTATATAGTTAGCCTGGTTATGCATGCCCCGCTTTGAAACACAGACCATATTAAATATTTCAAGTCTCTCGGAACCTTTCAGCGAATGTATGGGTTGAGTAAAAATATGGGCAGTCTGCTGTCTTTAGGTTTATTGGCCTCCGATAGTTTTTCAAACCTTTGAATACTTGTCCAATAATTTTATCCATTGAGCCAGTGTTTCATGTTAGCTATTCTATATCAAAAAGCATTACTGCATCATAAAGGAATGTTAATTTGATATGAATCCTGTCGGCTTTATTAATGTGATCGTTAAATTCCGTTGGTTGAAAGAATATTGTTTTGAACTGTAATGTGATTTTGGTGGCATTTGATAATGTTACTACTTGTCCCACCATCGAGATGTTTGACTTTGAAAGACATTTAAAAAAAAAAACATAAAAATTGAGGATAATTTTCCTTTTGAAAAACATTTCTGAGTACCACAACAATCTGCAGGTCACTAATTTCAATTTCCATTCAGTCAATGAAATGTAATGTCTAGTCCATCAGAATGTTGATCAGTGCCCTTCCTCAAAGAATGGACAGTACATCTAATATTATCTGCTTCACCCACCTCATGAGAGTTATATAAAAAACGGAGTCCCTGATAGTTTACCTGCTTAAATTCACAGGCCATAGCAGTGATTTTCAATGGTGTTCACAGCAGCTAGATAGATAGATAGATATATTATTGTAATTTGATTTCAGAAAATGTGCATTATGCGTTTTTTAACTGTTTTCATTTTATCCTGCAGTTTGTTCCGAAGAGGCTCTTTTTCTCTTAGCAACCTGTTACTACCGCTCAGGGAAAGCATACAAAGCATACCGGCTTTTGAAAACTCATAGTTGTACTACTCCACAGTGCAAATATCTTCTTGCCAGATGTTGTATGGATATCGGCAAGTAAGTAAAAATAAATGAAAGTTTTATTCTCATAAGGAAGCAATGAGTGAACAGCCCTAAAATGTTGTGGATGAAAATGCTAACATTGCATCTTATCTGTTTAGTTTTGTTCAAGGATTTATGTGATATGTTAAGGATGACTGATTTTCTAAATCAGTTTGATTCCTTTGTGTACATCCTCGTAAACCTTCTCAGCACCATTTCAAACTTGACAACGGCTTTCCTATGAACGTGGTGACCAAAACTAAACACAGTGCTTTAAATGTGGCTTCGCCAATGTAACATGACCTCTCAATTTATATAATCAATACTCTAACTGATGAAGGCCAATGTGCCGAAAGCCTTTTTGACCATCCTATCAGCCTTTGATGCCACATTCAAGGAATTGCACCATCAGATGGAATGTGTGAGCATAAAGGACTGGTTGTTTTAAAATTTAAAAAAAATGTATTGACCTATGTTTCTCAACAGTGGTGAAATATAACTTGGATTAGTTTTGTTAGATTGCCTAATGGAGAGAATCAGGCTTTAATATGCTGTTCTTTGACTCGCTGCTTTGATTTTTTTCCCCTTTCAACGTGAATTTTGAAGTTAACCTGGAATTTCAGAACTTTTAAACTTCAATTGGTTTATTGTTGGAGATGGATATTCTACTAGTTATGAGACAATTTCCAAATCTGGAACATAATTATTCCATGCCCCAAAGGACTATTCAAGTATGGACTATTCAAGTATAGAGCCATACAGCATGAAACGGGCCCCTTGGCCCAACCTGCCCATGCTGAGCAAGATGCCCCATCTACATTAGCCCCACCTGCCTGCGTTTGGCCCATATCAGTCTAATTTTGTATCCATCTATCTGTACAAATGTTGTTTAAATGTTGCTATAGTACTTGCCTCAACTACCATCCCATATACCCATCATCCTCCAAAAGGAAAACGTTGCCTCTCGGGTTTGTGTTAAATCTTTCCCCTCTCATCGTTAACTTGCGTCCCCAGGTTTTTGAGTTCCCTCCTCTGAGTAAAAGTCTTCCACATCCTCATTCAAATTGTTGATATAAACCACAAACAATAGGGCCCAGTACCCATCCCTGAGGCCCACCACTAGTTACAGTACCCGAGTATGGAAAAACAACTTTCCACCATCAGCTTCCTTCCATTAAGCCAATTCTCTATCCAGCTAGCTAGCTCTCCCTGGATCCCATGCATCTAACCTTCCAGGCAGCCGAGCATGTTAAACTTTATCAAATGCCTTGCGGAAGTTAGGTAAGTATCTTGGAAAGTTGTGCATGCCTTTTTTAATGAGGTTTGGTCCAATCTGTTATTTAACTTCAACCTAATGTGCCATTGTGCTGTGGTTGAATTGTCTAGTCGGGTGGTGTCCTCATTAATTTTATTTGGTTGTGAGACAGGTTATCATGTTAGAGGTAATTGTTCTGCTAATTTAGATTAGACGTGCTTTCGTGGTGGAACCAAATATCTAGACTTGAAGGTAGACACAAAATGCTGGAGTAACTCAACGGGACAGGCAGCATCCCTGGCGAGAATGAATGGGTGACATTTCGGGTCTGAAGAAGGGTCTTGACCTGAAATGTTTCCTACACATCAAAGGACTTGATCTCACCAAGTACATTGATTGCTAATTATCAATAGAATTATTTTTGATTTACATTGTCCATTTGGATAGTCACTGTTGGTCAGGTAATGATGAAATTTGAAGAAAGTGGAAAAGGAAATAATTTATTTTTAAATACAGCATTTTAAACTATGGGCCAAGGAAACTTGAGTCCCATAAAATAATTATTGCTTCTTATTTCTCTAGACTGGCCGAGGGAGAACAGATTTTAGCTGGTGGAATACTGAACAAACAGAAAAGCCACGATGATATTGTTACAGAGTTTGGTGATTCGGCTTGTTTTACATTGTCTTTATTAGGACATATATACTGGTAAGACCATGTGAATTGAACTGTAAATATTGATTCGTTTTGAGCCAGGTATCCGGGAACTAATTAAATAATTTGAAGATTCCATGAAAGGGATATAATTTAGCTTGACATTGTGATTGCCAGATATTTTGTATTGATAAGAGTAATATCAAATGTATGTGTATTGTGGTGTGACACTAAGTTTATTGCACCATTAGCCAAAGTTTTGAAACATTGACTTAAATAACCAAGTTCAAATTCACAGCTGGGAAATTTAAATCCAATCAATTATATAAATTTTGAATTAAAAACATGATAGATTTGTAGAGATGCATGACACTGCGGAGCTGAAATCCTAAGCAAAAGATGCACTGCTAGAGGTATCAGTGGGTCAAGCAGCATATATGGGGCCAGATAGATAGCTGATGATTCGAGTCAAGACCTTGCATCAGGTCATTGGGATATATTTTTGGTTATTTAAGGAATATAGGAATTGTGCTAAGGCAACAGATTAGCCACGGTCATATGACTTGGCAGGAGGGTGAATGGCCCGCTCCTATTTGTTTCTTTCTTGTGCTCTTTATAAAATATTCAATCTCACTTGTTATTTAATTTGCTAATATTTTAACTTCACCTCTTTTAATAGTTAAGGTAACAGATATTAGTAAATATTACAGAGTGTTCCTTGAAAAATGGGCTAATTGCAGTGCAGCTGGGATTTAATTACCATAATAGGGATAAATGTCTATTCCATCCCTGAGGATTTTGATGGTGTTGGCTTCGATATTCAATTTCAAATCTTAGTTTGCCTAGGTGATGGCGAACAATCGAATTTAAACACGCTTTGGAGAACAATCGAATTTAAACAAGTAGAAAAGAGTACACCTTGGCTGACTATTGAGGGAGAGGGATGTTTTGATTGATGATTTATTGTAAACTGCTCGTTAAAGCTTCTTTATGAGATTTGAGTCGCCTTGGTTTTGAAGGGTTGGTACCTGTGAAACTGATAAATACTATTCCCTAGGCCATAAAACAGAATTATTAATTGGCCAAATGCAGTGTTGGATTGAGTGGAGCCTATAGAATAGAGAGGGTACCTGAATTTGAGATGTATTTGAATAATTGTTTTTTATAGTGTTTGAAATAAGAATTTGGCCTTCCAGTTTTGGCTTCACGTGGTTCAAGAGTCCTGTAAGTGAGGCGAATTCCTGGAACAGAATGACAACATTGTCATTCATGACAAACTAAATTTCCAGTCCTTGCACAAAATTACTTTGCATTGCACAACTTTTGTGTATACCTTTATCTTAGTTTTTTCTGCTCAACTCCCATTAACATTTTTTTAAATTTAGAATCCTGACAGAAATATGATCAGAGACTTTTAGATGTGGGCAGATAAATATATTAAAATGGACTATAGAAACAAACTAATAAGCATTACTATGAGGAGGCAGAGAAAACCACGAGGTTGCAGAATACAAGCACCTTGGTGCAATTGAGGTAGGGAATGGATTCCAGGTGTATGCAACCTTGAATGTGATAATCCATTTGTAAGCCAAAAAATGCACACCTGTTAGGTTAAAGCCCCAGAAGAATGAATTCCATATGTAGGATCTGAGGAGGAGTAAATTATAGGAAAATAATCAAATGGGCAGTTAAAAGTAGCAGTTTGGGAATCTTATTGCATCAATCAAATTTGGTTAACAAATGACATCTGGCTCTGCTGTTTTTATCTTTTTTCCTCTCTCACTGATAATGGGAAGCTCTAAAATGTTAACTATCTTGTGGCATGATGTTGGTTTCAATCCACTTTTGCTGAATGTGCTGATCCCTTCACTGCTGTTATTATGTCTCGCTGCTCCCCCTATGCAAAACTTAGCCTTGGTTCAAGTGGGTTAGGGGTGGAAACATCTACCTAGATTATTGCAACGTCGCATATCAGTAATGGTATACAAATGTTGAGTTTAATTGTGATTATTTCAGCAAAATTGAGTTAAAATATGTGAGCTTGGATATCATTTGCTACGCTCAGATGTTGTATTCTCATAATTGTAAATATTTTTTCTTACAGTAAAACAGATCGAATGGCAAAAGGAGCAGACTGTTACCAAAAAAGCCTTGGTCTAAATCCCTTTCTTTGGACCCCTTTTGAATCCTTATGTGAAATAGGTATGTAGATAACATGTTGGTCTTTTTTCCAATTTAAACAAAAATCTGATTAAACTGAATACTGTCTCCATCTCTCCCATTTTAGGTGAAAGGCCAGACCCTGAACAAACATTTAAATTAACATCTCTCCAGAATTTTAGTAGTTATCAGCCAAGTTTATGTTTGCCATTAGTTTTGAATCATGGTGTGCAACATAGGCAATCTGACACTGTCCTGATGGAAACGCCACAAGATACTATCGTGAGTTTGATTTCATTCTTTCTTCCAAACAGCTGCAACTTCATCACTAAAGCTTGTATGTCCTATTTCAAATCCTTGACGTTCCTCTGAACGCATGTTAACAAGTCAGTGGCACATTTTAAATTAGCACTTTCTAATTCTACTCTGGTCCTAAATACCTTGCAATTTAGAAGGCCTGATTTGATAATTGGCTCACCAGTTAAACTTTAAAGACTTTTTGATACACTTCATGGAGAACTATTAATGCTTTGATGCTTAAACATAGGCTTTATTTTTTTTTTAAACTAGACAAAATACAAATTTGCCTGATGAGAAGCAGAGTTGTAGAAGCATCTCAGATTTGATGTTTAGGTCAGTAAAAAGTGTAGCATTCTATTCCCGAATCCGCGTCTGAAAGTAGGTTTCTCAGAGACCACTCTTTGTTGAATAGTTCCATAGCTTTCATAGCTGACATCGGATGGAGTTGCAAACCAAATCTCGTTGCACTTATGTGTAATGACAATAAAATATATTATTATAAAGGCAATGAAGTCTATGTTGAAACCCCAGGAAGCACAGTAGTGCAGCTGTTTCATTGCAGCTCAATTTTGATCTATGGCACTGTCCGTGTAATGACTGCCAACCACTGGTACTCGCTTCCGTTATGATTAAGTATTTTGAGAAGTAGGTAATGACACTTTTCAGTGGCACAGTTTATAGAGCTGGTGCCTCACAGGGCCCGAGACCCAGATTCCATCGTGTATGTGGACTTTGCACATTCTCCCCATGACTCTGTGGGTTTCTTCTGGAAGCTCCGGTTTTCCCCCACATCGCAAAGACCATGGCGGACGGACCATGTACCACTCTTCATCTGTGGAAAAGTGGTAGAGAGAGTCAATAGCTTCAAATTCCTGATGCAATTGCAAAGACAGCTCGCCAACATCAGAAGTTTGAGGAGTTTTGGCCAGAGGAGAGCATACTAACTGGTGACATCATGCCACCATGTTCAGCCTGGTTCAGTAATTTGAAAACTTAAGAACGATGGAGGCTGTAGAAAGTGGCGACTTTGCCATTTCAGTGGTGGGGAAGTCTATAGCAGGCATTGACCTCCCCACCATCAAAGAGTTCTACAGAAAGTATTGCATCGAAGACCCACACCACCTTGGCCATGCTCTTAGCTTGCTGCCATTGACAGGAAGAAGGTACAGGAATATAAGAACTATTATCACCGGGTTCATCAGGCTCGTGAACCACCCTGCACAATCCAAACCACAATTCTCTGTTGGTACCAAACTACTATGCATTTAGCATGAATAAGATTGCACTATGTAATTTGTGTACTTTGCCTGGCAATATCTGATGTCTAAAATGACAGAAAATGTATTGTTTATTGTATATTTGCATTATGTTAATGTGCTTGTACAGCTACAGCAAGTAAACATTTCATTTTTCTGATCGTGGTGCAAGTAAAAATTAAACACTCTTGACCTTTACTATTAAATCTACACTTATCTACAAATAAGACTCATCAAATTAGCATGTTCTCCCTGTGGCAGCATAGGTTTCCTTTAAGTGATTTTGTTCCCCCTCGCATACTGAAGATGCGTGGATGGTAGGTTAATTGGCTTTTGTAAATTGTCCTGAGTGTAGGTGGGTGGTAGAATTGATGGAAAGATAGCGGGAAAAGGCTACGGGTATAATTAATAGTGATTGGATTGCTCCATCAATGGGCCAAAGATTCAGCCTCCTATGTCATGGGGAAATATTAAAGCTCTCCTGATGTTAATGATATTACTTCATGCAACCAAGCAGTGAGTCTCATAGATACATAGATGATAGGTGCCGGAGTAGGCCCTTCGAGCCAACACCGTTATTCAATGTGATCATGGCTGATCATCCACAATCAGTACCCCGTTCCTGCCTTCTCCCCATACCTCACGATTCTGCTAGCCCTAAGACATCTATCTATCTTTTGAATGCATTCAGTGAATCGGTCTCCACTGCCTTCTGAGGCAGAGAATTCTACAAATTCACAACTTTCTGTGTGAAATAGTTTTTCCTCATCACAGTTCTAAATGGCCTACCCCTTATTCTTAAACTGTGACCCCTGGTTCTGGACTCCCCCAATGTCGGGAATATGTTTCCTGCATCTAGCATGTCTCCTAGACTAAACCAATGTACTAAAGTGTAGGAATTAACTTCAGATGCTGGTTTAAATCGAAGGAAGACACAAAATGTTGGAGTAACTCAGGATGATGGGCCGCATCTCTGAATCCATTCCTTCTCTCCAGAGATGCTGTCCTGCTGAGTTACTCCAGCATTTTGTGTCTACCATTAATGTACTAAAATATTTGATTGATGGGTACATCATAGAAACAAGCTGTTCAGCCTACCAAGTCCATGCTGACCATCGATCACCTGTTCGTAGCAGTTCTAAATTACCCCGTTTTACATCCACTCCCTGCACGCTACGGGCAATTTATATAACCTACAAACCTGCATGCCTTTGGAATGTGGGAAGAAGCCGGAGTATCCAGAGGAATTATAGTGGTCACCGTGAACATGTAAACTCCACACAGACGGCACTCTATGTCAGGATTTAACCCAAGTCTCTGGTGTTGAGGCAACGGGTCTATCAGCTGTGCCACTAAACTGATATTTATTTTACTAAAAAGATGATAGATTCCAAAGACAGTCGTGTTACATGCAGCAATGTTCTTGGATCTAATTTAGAACATTGTGGTTTCAAGTAAAATTCCAGAGACTTTGGCACATGTTGGAGACAGATGCTTCATTGTGGTATTCATTTGTGCTGGTCTTGCTTGCAATGAGATGTTTAAACATCTTTCTGAAAGTGATTGTGGAACATTTTGAAGAATGCATTTGAGCCAAGTTTCCAGATAAAACATTATCACAGAGTCAAAAGCAAAAAACAAAATTTAGTTTTCATATGCAATTTTCGAAGTTACATTACAAATTGCAGTTGTTAAATGAAATGTTTAAATATTGGGAATGAAGGAAAATTTGATTAGTGCAGAAAAATGGTTCTGGAGTATCTCTATCTTAATGGTGCCATGAGAGGTTAAAGACTAACACCTGTCAAGTCAAGTTTATTCGTCACATACACATACGGGATGTGCAGTGAAATGAAAAGTGGCAGTGCCTGCGGATTTTGTGCAAAAAACAAGCAAACAACCAACAAACTGCAAACTGAATCGCATGTTATTTTTCATATTAAATATTGTGGGCGGTATTGTGGTACAGTAAGTTAGTAGAGTTAGTCCCTGGTGAGATAGGAGTTTACAGTCCGAATGGCCTCTGGGAAGAAACTCCTTCTCATCCTCTCCGTTCTCACAGCACGGCAACAGAGGCGTTTGCCTGACCGTAAGAGTTGGAACAGTCCGTTGCAGGGGTGGAAGGGGTCTCCCATTATCTTGGCTCTGGAGTTGCACCTCCTGGTGTATAGCTCCTGCAGAGGGGCGAGAGAAGTTCCCATAGTCCGAACGCACTACTCTCTGCAGAGCCTTCTTGTCCTGGGCAGAGCAATTCCCAAACCAGATTGTAATGTTTCTGGACAAGATGCTTTCCACAGCCGCAGAGTAGAAGCACTGGAGGATCCTCGGAGACGCTCTGAATTTCCTCAATTGCCTGAGGTGGTAAAGGCGCTGCCTTTCCTTACTCACGAGTACTACAGCGTGTGATGTCCATGTCATATCCTCAGAGATGTGGACTCCCAGGTATTTAAAACAGCTCGCCCTAGCCACAGTATCCCCATTTATCCTCAATTTATCCTGTTGTATATACTTAAATTGTGATTAGTGTTTCTGAGGGATTTGACATAATCATGTTGATTTGGATTATATTCTGGCTACAGTAAACTGAATGCTATAGCTACTGGAGCCTCAAGGAGTACTTTACCCTCTGTTAACAGGCTTCTGAACGGCCCTACCATACGTCAGGGTACTGCTCCATTCGCCTCTACCCCATTGATAACACTAGGCTTTGTCTATGGAACTGAGGTGCTGCAATGGCGAGAACTATATTCTGTACTCTAACTTCCCCGTTGCTCTATCTATTGTACTTGAGTTTGACTTGATTGCATTTATGTATGGTATATCTGATCTGTTTAGATAGCTATTCACTGTACCTCAGTACATGTGACGAGAATGAGCCTAAACCATGCTTTTTAAAATTAGTATTCTTAATCTCTTCAGATAAGATTGCACATTACAATGGAGTTTTTCTATTCTTTATCCATAATTAGGACTGTATACTTATTACCATTCTTTCTACAAAAATGTATCAGCTATGGGTTATTGATTGGGGACGATCAGCCAGGATCACAATGAATGGCGGTGCTGGCTCAAAGGGCCGAATGGCCTCCCCTGCATCTATTTTCTATGTTCTATTCCTTCTCCATAAAATTGCTCATTCTATCGTGCTCTTCAATGCACATATAGCATAAAACTGCATTTCATGATGTGATTATCTTTGCTTGCTTTTGACTTGGTGAAACCATTTGATCCGGAAAATTAAATGTGTTCTTAACTGCCGGTAGTTTAGATGGAAGAGGAAAGTGATCCGAGTACATATAAAAGTTGTTCCATGACTTGCCAAGGTCACTACAAATAACAGACCCAGCACTAGTGTTTATTTTTGGAGGGATAGAATTGAAGAACAGAAGTTATATCAAACCTTACTTGGAACCTGGCGTACAGTAGAAATCAATGTATTCTGAGTGGGATGTTGTGACACTGAGAGGATACAGACAAGCTTTGCAACAGGAGGCCAGATATAAAACGTTTTTTATGATTTATTTTTCAGGACTGGCTCATTGCACACGGTGTTTATTGCTCAATCCCAGTTCACCTTGGAAAGGTGATAGTTAACTGCTGCCTGGAACACTGCAGTTTTTCTGAAGAAGTTACTTCAATAATGGTTTTAGTTATTCAGAGATTTAGGATGGGGTTGAAGAATCAATGATATCTAGTAATATCAATGATATAAGTCAAAATGGTTTGTGGCTTGGATGGGAACCTGCAGGTGATGGTGTTGCAATGTACCCAAATCTATCTTGGTAGTATGGATTGTGGGTTTGGGATATGCGATTTGAGTAACGTAGCCAAGTAACTTGAGTGTATTTCGGGAATGTTTCACATTTCAGACACTGGTGGTGGAAGCAATAATTTTTAACGGTGCAGGATGGATTATCAGTTAGACGGGTTGTTTTGTCCTGGATGATGTCAAACTTCTTGAGTGTTATGTGAATTGAGCTCTCCCAGGGAAATGAGGAGTATTCCTTTATCCTGCTGACTTGTGTTATTTAGCTTGTAGAAAGTTACTTATCCATGAGCTGCTTTTGTAGCAAGCAATATGTCTATGGCTGGTCCAGCTGAATTTCAGATCAAAGGTGTAGCTGGTGGAGTACTCGACCTTCAACAACATAACATGGGGAATGGGTTAGCCGCTTTCATGTTGGTGTTTATCGTATATCACCACTTGCTGTTTGTTTCTTGATAGTTAATACTAATCAACTCGTAGCAGAGCATTTTCTAGTTTTCAGCAAGAATTCCTGCCTCTGACTTGGGGATCAAAGGAAAGCAATTGATGAAGCCCCTGAAGATACACGGGCCAATGGCACTTTGTCAAACAACTCTGTACCAAGGCTGTTATATTTGATCTCTCAGGACTACAAACCTATTCATTTTGAGAGGCATAACTCCATCTGTTGAATTGCTAGACTGACATCCCCCTTGATCTCCCTGACGCCCATCAACTTAAATTTTGATGCTCCTTGATCCTCACTTCATCAAATTCTGCCTTGATGTCAAGGGCAATCATTCGCACAATATTGCAATTCAACACTGAGATTTAGAGCCAAGCAGTCGAGATAAAACTAAAATTGGGAATTGGTGCGGTGGCTATTGGTTAGTAAATGTTTTAATTTTCGAACCTTTTAGTTGCTTTCATCATATGGATTGTGAGCAGACTGAGAGAACAGAAATAAAAGTGGATTACATTGGTCTTGATTTTTGTGAATTGGACACATCTGGACCATTTTTCACCTTGGGCAGGTGCTAGTTTAGTAACAATGCTTGAATAACTTGCCTGGAGGTGCAGCTGGTTCTGGAGCATGGGTTTTCAGTACAGTAGTCTGGATATTGTCTCTGATCTTAAACTTTGCTTTATCTGCTGCTTTGAGCTGGATGTTTATGGATTGAATAGAATTGGTTTTAGACTGAGTTACATAACATGAGGATCTTGGTAAGGAGAGGGGAAACAACATTTGACTAGAGCAAAACATTGGGATGCACTAGTTCAGCCAAATGCCTGTTTTTGTCATTTTTCCTGTTATTAGGAAAAATGGCATTAAAAACATTGTATGCAAATCTTGTATTTGTATTTACTCCATTATTTGCTGTTTACTGTTTTTTACCTCCTGTGGGTTTAAATCAATACTGAGAAGAGTAATACTTCGAGTGCCAGTGTCTCCTATTTTCCTGTAGCTGAGAAACAATAGTTAACAATAACTATATTCCATAACTGAAACTAATTTTGTCCATGCTGCTATTGGCTTTTCATTCCATGGATGTCATTTTTATTTTTAGCTGTTAACCTTATTAAGTGGCATTTTAGCAAATGCCCTTTGCAGCAGCTCTAAGCATAATTGTCTGCTTTGTTTCCCAAATTCCATGCCTAGTTATCACGATTAAATAACCCTCCTGGATACTTGTTCCATAAAACCACTGTGCTTGGGGGGGGGGGGGGGGGAAGCCAAAGAGATTTGTCTCGTTTGCAAAATTCCTTCCTAAAAACTCATTTTATTGCTTGACTGATCTGTTCTGGCATTTGGAATATTGACTCGATATATTTTCACAATTTTGCCATTATCCCCTGCGCCCTTACCGATCTCTAGGTTGCACCACTACATATTTTTTATAATGAAAATTGCTTCAACTGTTTGAACACTTTATTCCTTTATTCACAAGCTAATTTCAGATTTAGTCAAATTTAGTTGGTTTAATAATATGGGTATAGATGGTTATGTTAACTATGTTCTCTTATTGGTATATTTTATTTAAAGTAAGTACATTTTATTTATATAGCACGTTTAAATCAACTCGTGTTGAAACCAAAGTGCTTTACATAAATGAAATAATAAAGTTTCCGTACATCTATAAAAAAAATTAAAAATAAGAAAAATGACATAACACATTATAGAATTCAACATGAATGTCCCCCCACAACAGAATCAAAATTTTCCACTGTGGGGAAAGCCATCAAAAAGTTAAGTCCTCTTCCTCTTATGAGCTAAATATGTAATTTCCCCCCCCATCCAGTTACAGTAGATTTACTTGCTACTCCAGAAAAGCGTGAGTCAAGTCTACCCCAAGAAATTTACCAATTACCTTTTTTTATTTGTAGGAATTAAACAGATTGAATCTTGAATCTTCAGCCAACTCAAAATATTCCTCAATGATGACGGATTCTTCAGTATCGTTAATTGATCCATCTGTTATTTCTCCTGATGCTCTGCCACTTGGTTCTGGAACATCAGTTTTGTCCAAACAGCAAGTAAATAAACCAAAGTCTGGAAGGAGCTTGCTTGGTGGTCCTGGAACTTTAAGTCCTCTAACGCCAAGGTAAAATTTTGCTTTAAATCTGTTGTTTTAAAACCAAACTGTTTTGTGTTCATTCTTATTACCTTATTCCAGATGTATCCTATTGTGGGATTCTGGGTATGAAGCACGGCTTTTATAATCGGCATGTAGCTCCTTGGCCACAGGAGCGTTTCAACCTCACTTCATTTGGCAGTACCTGTGTTGGTTGTGAAGTTTCTAGATTCTTATTTTGCCTAATACAATGTTACTTGGTAGATTGTGTGGTATTGCATGTTTCTATGATTATGGATGGATCTGGCCTCTACTGAAAACTGTTTTATTCATGAAATATGCATATAAACAGAGTAAAGACACTGAGGGCTTTGGTCTCTCCCTCTCGACACTGATGTTTTCTGGGGCATTCCTCTCCGATCGTGAATATGTTTACGATCCACCAACTGCCTGTGATTTAGGCACATAATTTTCTGCACCTTATTTGTTTAGGTAACAATTCCACCTTTGTAGAATAGCCCTCCTAATTTTAGGGGTTATTTATTTCCCTTGGAAATAGTTTTTCTAAAACCTAAAAAAAAATGCAGCTCCTTCTTGCTTCTGTAATGATTGTGCAACTCCGTTACATTACGGAACAACTCTTGGGTCAACTCTTGGGTCAACCAGGTCAACTCTTCCCCACTAAACAGGCACAGTACTCAAGATAAAATTTAACTTGTCTTTTTATTAATTTGCCTTTTCAACTATCCTAGCAATTGGATTGAACAATAACAAATATGGTTACTTTTTTTTTAAAGAGTAGAAGGCAGGAAACAACATGCCAATTAACTTAACATCTGTCATGCGGAAAATATTAGTAACTGTTCTTTAAAATATTTTGGTCGGACACTTCCAAAAATTCAAGCTGATGCGGTAAAGTCAAAATGGTTTTGTGACGGCAAAATTATGTTTCAACAATTTTCATTGGAATTTTTTTAAAGAAAGAACAGAGGAACATATGTTCTGGATAAAGAACAATCCGTTTCACGTCAGTATAGGTCAGTACATTCCAGACTCCAGCAACTTTGTGGGGGTAGGGAATTCCCTTTCAGATCCCTTCTAAATCTCCTGCCTCATCTAAATTGGTGCCGTCTTCTTTTATTTATACCCAGCTGGGGAAGACAATTATGACTGTCTAGCCTACCTCTAGTGCAGGAAAGACTGCAGATGCTGATTTAAATCGAAGGTAGACACAAAATGCTGGAGTAACTCAGCGGGACAGGCAGCATCTCTGGAGAGAAGGAATGGGTGATGTTTCGGGTTGAGATCCTTCTTCAGACCTATCTACGTTTAGGCCTACCTTTAGTATTGGTTTATTATTGCCATGTGTACCAAGATGCATTGAAAAGCTTTGGGTATGCTATCTAAGAAAATCATACCATACATGAGGTGCTGGCTCGAAGGGCCGGATGGCCTACTCCTGCATCTATTGTTTATGAGTTCATCAGGTAATACAAAAGAGTGGAAACTCTAGTGTTACAGCTGCAGAGAAAGTGGAGATTAAGAAAAAATGTGAGGGCTGCAACATTGTAGATTGGAAAATCAGGAATTCATCCCTAGTGTATGAAGGTCCTTTCAAGAGTCTGATAACAGTGCAAGGGGGACAGAGAGCTGATCTTGAACCTGGTGGTGCATCTTTCCAGACTTTTGTGTTGTCTGTCTTATGGGAGAGGGGAGAAGTGTGAATAACTATAATGTTGTCTGCTTTTCCAAGGCAGGTGGCGTATGTTAGTATAGATTGAGTTGATGGTGGGAGGAAGCTGGTTTGTGTGATGGACTGGGCTGTATTCACAACTCTCTGTGGTTTCTTGCGGTCTTGGGTAGAGCAGTTGTTGTACCAAACTGTGATGCATCGGGATAGGAGACGTTCTATGGCTCATTGGCTGGAATTATTGGGGACATGCTTGTGGGGAATATAAAAACTGACTCTAAAAACTTGTTCAAGTCCTTCCCCTTGCTCTTCCGCGGTCGTGGGCCTCGAGCCCCCATTGGCGGGACGATCTTGACTCCTGTAGCTGGTGTTCGGGCCCTCGGCATCGAGGCGCTCCACTCCAGCACCGGGGGGTTGTCAGCTCCCTCGCGCCGGGCGAACGAACCTCGCGTCTGGGTTGGTCGAGCCTTCCGCGGCATTGGAGCTCCCGACTAGCCTCGTCCCGAGACTACGAGCCCTTGATGATAAAGTCTGCGGTGGTCACGGTGGGAGCGATCCCAGGCAAGGGATCCTCTCCAATGTAAGTCCATGCCCCGCCCTGGGGCTCACGACAGTCCGAGGAGGCTTCCAGCTCCAGCGATGGCAGGCCACAGAGCCCGGAGAATGTGATCCGAAAAATAATCACATCTCTGGGAAGGTAAGAACTTGAAAAAAGTTTCCCCCTCCCCCCACATAAAACATACCAAAAGAACATTAAACAAACTTCTAATAAGCTAAAAAATACCAAAAGCAGCGAAAAGACAGACTGCCGGTAGGGCTGCCATCTCCCCCCTTGGCCACACCCCCTCTTATGACTTGTAATGAAAGAATGGGTCAACTGGGCTTGTATTCACTGGAATTTAGAAGGATGTGAGGGGATCATATAGAAACATAAAATTCTTAAAGGATTTGACAAGCTAAATGCAGGAAAAATGTTCCTGATGTTCGGTAAGTCCAGGACCAGGGGCCACAGTTTAAGAGTAATGGGTAGGCCATTTAGGACTCAGATGAGTCTTCACCCAGAGAGTTGTGAATTCTCTGCCACAGAAGGCAGTGGAGGCCAATTCATTGAATGTTTTCAAGAGAGAGTTAAATTTAGCTCTTTGGGCTGAAGGAATTAAGGGATATTGGGGTAAAAGAAGGAACGGGGTTCTCCTAAACTGAAATGACAACCAGGGGTGCCACACGTCTGTCTTTTTTTTATTTTTAGTGTTAAAAGTTTGTGTAAATGTTCACCAGTTTTTTTTTATGTGGGGGGGGGGGGGGGGGTGGGGTGAGGTGAGGTGAGTGTTGGGGGAAACTTTTTTTTCAGTTTCTTACCTTGACTGAGATGCGATTATTTTCTGGATCGCATCTCTGGTTGCTCTGCGGCGTACCATCGATGGAGCTGGCGGCGTACCATCAATGGAGCTGGAGGCGTCCTCGATCTAACTGTGAGCCCCACCACGGGGCGTGGACTTAACATGCCTGGGATCGCTCCAAACGCGGCCTGCGGACTTACCATCAAGAGCTCCCAGTCTCCGGAGAGACTGGATGTCGGGAGCTCCAACGACGCAGAGGTTTGCCCAGCCCCGACCCGGGGTCCGACCACCGGCGCGGGGGAGCTGACATCTCCCCTCCCCCCAATGCAGGAGCTGATTGCCCTGATGCGGAGGGCCTGACTGCCGGCTACGGGAGTCAATTTCGTCCCCTCAACAGAGGGCTCGAGGCCCCCGACCACGGGAGAACGATGAAGGGAAGAGATTTGAACTTTTCTTTGCCTTCCGTTAGTGAGGAATGTGGCGGAATCACTGTGGTGGATGTTTATGTTAAAATGTGTTTTGTGTGTTCCGTTGCTTTTTTGTTTGTGTGACTGACTTGACAAATGAAATTCCTCGTTTGTTGCAAAACATACTTGGCTAATAAAGTATTATTGTGAGTTGTAATTGATTTTAAATGATCAGCCATAATCATATTGAATGGCGGTGCTGGCTCAAAGGGCCAAATGGCTTAATCCCTTCACCTATTTTTCTATGATATAAATATCACCAATAATTTATCCTTGTCTGACCAGGTCCCCCCTCATAATCTGGTATGCCACTGTCTGGTCACTCCTTCGCTCCAAGGCAAAATAGACTTGGCTTATCCAAACTCCCTACAACTGTAATGTTCCAATCCAGCAACATTCTGGTGAATCTCCTCTGGTGTGGCGATCAGAACTGCACACAATGTTCCGGCTGTGGTATAACCAATGTTTTACAAACTTGTCATGTGGCATTCTTGTTTTTGTTTTTTATCCCATGGGTGATGTAAAAATGGGCATCCCATAGCTTTCACCAGTCGACCTACCAATGTATCAATTTTGGTGATCTATGGACATGTATTATCAAGGTCCATTTGTCATCAACACTCCCTAGGGCCTTGTGTGTGCCCTATATTCATTTGACCATATAAAATGCACCACTTTGCACTTTAGCTGTGCTATGCCCAACTTTCCAAGTAATTAATATCGTTGAGAATCAAGTGTTTAATTGGCATATGCACTTGGGAACAGAACAATTAAATGCTGACTTGTGGCCGCTTTACAAGCCCATTATCTCAACAAAACAAAATAAAATGCATTAAACAATGAATAAAATCATTTTGTAGCCTAACACGGTCCTCCTTGCTTTCTGCTACACCACATTTTCATGCCATCAACTTTCACATTCTAAATTTCTACTCGTGCCTCCTGCATTCACATTTAAGCCATTAACATACAAGGCAGACATCAAGAGTCCCAGCTATTATCCTTGTGGGATACTACTGATCATAATCTTCCAATCAGTAAAGCAACCTTCCTTCAACACCCTCCACCTCTTAATTCTGGATCTAATTTGCCTTGGATCCCATGGACTCTAACCTTTTTCATCGGCCTGTTGTGTAGGACCTTGCCAAAGGCATTACTGAAGTCCATGTAGACAGCATCCCTCCTGAATCATCCCTTAAGTAACACATTCATCTGATCGATCCTCTGCTCTTTATTTGCAGATGGCACAGGTCGTAATCCAGGGATTACAATTTAAGCTTTGACCTTTAACCTTCCACCTTCCACCTAATTCCCTAAATGACTGTTGCAGGACCTCATCCCTCTTTCCATCTGTTGTTAATACCGTTGTGTACCATGATCTTAGGCCGATGACATGCTCCTGCCAGAGGCAATATATCATCTGGGAGCCTAATTTAAAAACACTCAAGTGTTCCCCTTACTATCAAGTTCCTGACTTCTGTAACTTGCACTCATTTTCATCCCGTGGTGTCCAACAACACCAACTATGGTACCACAAATTTGGCTGTTGCTGTTTTCTGCTGCCATCGCCCCCAGAAATACCTAAAATGGTATGCCTGTTTAAGAGACTGGTGGCCACAGCATGCCTGCACCTACTGATCTTACTGATGGACCTGTTCGCTAACTGTGCTATCCACTGTTTGCAACATTATGGATGCTCTGTGGTGAGCTTGAACTATCCTATGTGTTTAGTTAGGAGCTGCAGCAGAATACAGTTAGTGCACATTTGCTCAGTGGGGCATGGGACATATCCCTTAATTACTTTCTAATTATGAAGCAGCTGAACTCTGCTAATGACTGTCCTCTGTTTTAAACACCAACCACCACACCACTGACCTTGCCCCATTTTAAACACTAAACGACTGCACTCTCAAGTCCGTGAAACAATGAAAAAAAATCTGAAAACAGCCACCTGATTGATACTCTCCAATTGCCCACCTTACCAAAGCTTTGTGCAACATCACGCTGTGGTTTATTACTTATTACCTGGAATGATAAATAATCAGAGGAGGTAGTGGGATGAATGGGATCGTAACCTGTGGTTCCAATGGGCCAAATAGCTACCTTCTGTGTTATTACAAGTATCGAAGGGTCATCAGCTTAAAGGTAAACTAAGTTGGAAATGAGGTAACGTTTTGTGTCCTGCGGGTTGACAGTCTGGAACTTCTCACAAGGCAGTAGGTATCGACTTTGTTTTTGTTTTCAAAGATGAAGATAAATTCTTGATTAAGAACATCTGGCACACCTGGAAACTTGCATTAATCCTAGAAACAGATCTCAATCCACCTTTACCTTTTCCCCTATTGTCCCTTATAGCTGCCTTGGCTATTCATCCCAGTTTCTGAAATACATCAGAGCAAAACTGTATATTTTTTAAACCTCACTGATTATCAATCAGTAATATTCTCAACCAAATGAATGCTTGAGTTGCGTAATCCTATTAATGGACTAGCAAGCTCATTGGAAATTGGAATGACAATTTATAGTTCAGTGGAAAGGTTTGCTTGAGCTGTTGCTGTTAAGGATTGTGATGAAGCCCTTCTACAAACAAATGGTGTGTGATTTTCTTAAACTTTTTTTCAGCTTTGGTGTCTTGCCCCTGGAGACTCCGAGCCCAGGGGATGGTTCCTTTATGCAAAACTATACAAATTCTTCTTCTGTGATCGATTCATCCTCTGCAGGATGCCCCACAAAAAAGGTAAGGTCATATATTTAAAATCATTCATGTTTGAAATAAGGAAGAGAATTTAAACACTTTGTTTTGCTCGCAATGTACGTTACTTGTGTTGGCAGGTATTACTGAAAATTGATTCCTATCTATCTTCTCCCTTCATAACTCGAAAGTCTGTGGCGAGAATAACGCAAAGTGGAACCAAGTCTGTATTCACACAGAGTGGAAATAGTCGCGATGTAACTCCAATTCCACTGACTCAGACGCAGACTTCAGGTCCACAGACCAGGTTGGCATGCAGCTATATATTGTTGTGTAATTGATTTGTACGAGCAAAAGAAACAACAGTTGACATTTTTTTCAATCCAGCTTTTGTAGTTAATCGTACCTCCGCACAAGTTTCTTGCATTATTCCCATATCACTCAATTCCCCCGATATTCAGAAATCTATTGATCTCTGCTTTGAATGATAGCAATGGTTTAGCCCTCTAGGGTGGAAACTGTCAAGGATTCACTATCATTTGTGGTGTTCTTTATTTTGAGACTATAGACTGAGATTGTAGACTTGGTTCTCAGCCAAGGTGGGTGGGGTTGAACAAATTCTTTGATGATATTTGCCCCGATTTCTCCAAGGTCCATTGTTTGTAAGCCTAGTTTACTCCTTGTTGTTGGGGTGGGGGTACGGAAAGATGCAATATGATATATAGAGTCGCTGCTGCATCTCAGGGGAGAAGATGCATCAATCTAATTTCTCCCTCCCCTTCTCTGCCTGCAATTTATTATTTCTCATTCATCCATCAATTCCCCTTTGATTCATTTGGTCATTAATCTGCTGCCAGAAATAATTTATAGTTGTCATTTAACCTACTAACACACCTTTGTGAAATGTGAGAAGAAGCAAGAACACCTGGAGGATTTACACCAGGTCGTGTAAAGTATATGCATAACAGAATTTGAGGTTGGGATTGAAACTGGGTTGCTGGTGCGGTGGAGCTACGCCACTAATTGTGGTGCCACTTTGTCACTTGTCATACAGCACACTAATCATACTGGGAGCCAGCACAGTAAAACTATATATTTTCTTGAGTAAGAAGCACTAAATGACAGAAAATTGAATTAAAGCACCTACCACGTGATCTAATAGCATGGTGAAAGAGATTTGAGGTGTTGAATGACATTGTCCTAATCGTGTATAAAATAATTCTGTTGCAACATATGAAGGCAATAATTGTAGCATTGCAAATAAATAATGTGTAGATTTAAACTGTTCCCCACTTGATCAGAGAAATGGATATTGCACTTTAATACTGACCGTGGCAGTTTGAGACAATCAGCAACAGTAAGATAGACAAACACGGAGGATCTCCTTAGAACAATTAATTGAGTGCCTATAAGGCACGCATGCAGATTTCAGACGTGTAGATGTTTGTTGTTGAGCTCTCAAGCATCGAGAACCGTAGTTAAATTTACAAAGTTTTTGTTAAATTAGAAAAACGTGATAATACTGTCTGCTACCCCAAGGAATGTTAGTGCTATTAAACTTGTTTGTGATTTTCTCTTTAACTTGTTCAGTGCAGCACAAGTACTATTTCCAACAAGTACTGCTCCCACAAACGCACCTTGCAATGCACCGCCCCGCCGAAGTTCCAGGCTCTTTACAAGTGCCAGTTCAACTACAAAGGTAAGAGATTCCACCTGGTGTTAATTGCAGTTGCTGTGAACACAACTCCCTTACTACATCTCATTGATGTTTTTAAAGTATTTGTACTATTCTACCTTCAAGTTTAAAAAAAAAAGGTTACAGTAGAATTATATAATTAGCTTTTCCCATGAAAGGATACTAGAAACACTGAGCAGGACAGCATCAGTGGGGAGGAGATAAAGCTTCATACCTTTTCTCTGCCTCAAACAATTTTTCACTATGTTATGTTTTGTGTTGCCTCGATCTATCTTTCAAGATAAAGAATGGAGATACCACTTTTTGTCGTAGTTTTCTTTTTATAGTTCCATCTATTAAAATGGCTTCTACAGGCTTCCCATTCTCACCAGAAATCTTTAACACACTGTTGAACATTAGTCCACATTTTTGTCTAAATCTGGGTAAGGCATTCAATGTATCAGTTGCTTCCCAGTCCTTTAGTGGCGCTAGAATGGGTGTGTTTATTGCAGCCATATTTATTACAATACGTACAACGATGCCGTTCCAATAGTACGTGTCAAGTTAATAACAGATTCAATCATTTATAAATATTTAAGTTTGCAGTGTGGTTACTCATTTTCACTGGCATCGAACGACATAACAAAGTAATCCTTTATTGAATATAGGTCTTCAGTGGCTGTTTAAAGAAATCTTTCACCCCGGGGAGCAACATTTATCTTCAATGTCCGTTTCCTTTTAATATATCCTCAAGCTGTTGATTTTGTTGTTGCATGCGATTTTACAATTTTGATAAATCTTCTCCCTTGTTATTAGGCTTGTAGTTATGTGCTATTTGTTCCCGATTCCCAGTCACCCAGTCTACCACTAACGTTTTGTCACTTTATATCTTTAGTTTTTGATTTTTTTTTTCTTAACCTACGTTTATTAATCACAGATGGATTCATGTTTCTTAATGAATCCTTCTTTGTGACTGAGATAAATTTCTGCAGATGGCATTAAACCGGAAATTAGAGAAGCATGAAGTAAGGATAAAAAATGCTAGAGTAACTCAGTGGGTCATACAGCGTTTCTGGAGAACGTGGATAGGTGACATTTTGGGTTGAGACCTATCTTCAGACTTATTGTGGAGGGGGGGCGGGGAGGGGGAGGAAAACTGGAAGAGAAAAAGAGCAGGACAAAGCCTGGAAAGTGATAGGTGGATACAGGTGGGGGAGTTTGATGGGCACATACTTGGGCAAAGGCCAGAGATGGAAATTAATACAATTGCAAAATAAGGATGGGTAGTTGCAAATTGTGAAGCCAGAGGAAGGAATGTAGGGAGAGGGGAGAAATGGGTGCAAGTCCGGATGGGGCACAGTGAAGAGATGGGGAGACAAGGAGGGAGGAGAGAGAAGGGGAGGAGTGGTTTGGGATAGTTACCTACAATTGGGGGATTTGGTGTGAGAGTTCCAAATATTATTTTTTGTGATTGTTCTTCATAGAATCTTTTTCTATGAAATTACTTGTGCTGTATTATTGAGCATGATGAATGTAAAATCTTATATTCCTAAGATGGAGTCACAGCATATTGTTTGCGACACTGTCCTGAATGGGTGTCAGAGAATTGATCTTGACTTTGTCCCTAGCTTTGCTAATTCGATGTGCCACATGGACAAGAAAGTTGAAAACTCGAATTATTATTGTGCCACCTTTAGTTACAAACACCTTTTTAAAATAAATTAAAAAAAATATATATATATATATATATAGTGTTAGTCATAGGGGGGCCATAATCCGTGCCTGGTCAGATTCCTCTTAAACCTTTTCCTAACCATGTACCTGTCCAAATGTTTTAATTGTTCATTATATCAGTTGCTTCCCAGTCCTGCTCAAGTATATCATCTAGTAGCTTGATTCTGATTGCTTTTTAGATCAAGGTTATTTCTCACTGCCATCCTAAATCATCTTCATCAGCAGATCTGCCCCTTCCCTCCACCCCCAGTACTTTGTGTCCTGGCAATCTTTTCCGATTCATTTTCAGCTTTTGTTACCTTGCAATCATAATGGCTGTTAGATCTGAGCCATTAGAACTTCATTAATGTGGTGGGTTTCAAGTATCTACACGCACATTCAAGTATGTATTTGTTTTAAAACAGGAAAATAGTAAAAAGCTGAAGATGAAGTTTCCACCTAAAATTCCCAACCGAAAGCCAAAAAACAAAACCAATAAAGGAGGCATAACGCAGCCAAACCTCAATGACAGCCTGGAAATCAGCAAGCTTGACTTCTCTGTCATTCCTGAAGGCAAAATCTCCTCAGTCACACCTCAAGTGCAGGCCTTCAATATACAGAAAGCAGCTGCAGGTAAGCTTTATCTTAGTTGATGAGCACGTTCAGTCTATTTTCACAGAATCAATGCACTGCTAGTAATGAATTCCTCATAGTGTGGGTAGGTGATTCGAGGCGTTTGAATGTAAAGGAATTTGTTCATTTTTCCAATTAATATTATTTGGTGGAAATGGTTCCAATAATATGATTTTCTGACTTTTTTTGCTGTCCCGTTTCTTTGATATTGGATACTGGGAGTGTGCTAACTGACATTCATTTGCATTTACGTAATTTGCTGCAAGCCACATCAAGGTGGATCACAGGCGTTTATCAAGATGTCCCACTTACAGCAGCAGTTAGGCCAATTGGCTGAAGGCTTCTGAAGTGACAGAGAACTTTAACAGGAAATTTAATAATAAAGGGCTTTGCCAATTGATGGCATAACTATCAGAGGTGTTATGACTTAGTTAAGAACATTAGATCAAAATTGTACCAGAGGAATCCAGCACATCTCTGGGGAACTGACAAATAGTGTGCAATGACCCTTCAATCTAAATTAGCCAAGACATAAGAACATATTAAGTGAATTGTAACGTGTGCAGATTCCATCTTGGCCTTGCCCAATTAGTCAAACCATGTGATCTGCCAGTTAGGTGAGAGAATTTCACATTCACATTTATAATGGTCATCTGTGTACCAGGCATGTGTGATAGCTCCAGGAACGGGTTCCATCCTGACCTCTCCCCTTTTCTCCCTTTTTGCCCCAGTTAATCTGTTTTCTTCCCACATCCTATGAACACATGATTTGACACAAATCAAAAGGGGGTCAGCATTAGAGAAAATAATTGGAAAGGCATCAGTGAGTGGAGGAGAAGTAATGGGACTGCTTTGGGAGCTGCCCTAGATTAATGGACAGATTGTTTTCTTTCCAATGTATAAGTAATATTCCTGCTCAAGCAATTGTTGACTTTTAGGCAGGGAGCAAACAGTTGAAGTGCACGTTAATCCTCGGGTTGGTAGTTGGGTGTGCAAACAGTTACTGGCAGTTCCCTCGATTGTCCATCTTTTTAATTGGTCTTGCCAGCAACAATACTTCTCTAATAATGCTTCAGTTTTAATGCTGAAACTAATTCTTATGCAAACCATTGCCACTTCATGTTGTAAAAGCTGAACATATTATATACAGCTGCTCATTCAACTTCTTGTTCAGAACACATTTGGGTTTTAGTCACCTGATGAATCATTCGGAGTTTGAAGTTGCAGTCAATTTGATTTTTTTAAATTGTGATATTGCATGAATTTCTATGAAAATTGATAGCCATGACATGCAAAATATTTTATTCTGATTGTAGAAAACGTTTACCCAGTAGTGCACTGTATGTAATGCAAAATAATCTTTGCGACTGATCAGATGATAACAGTTCACTTCAATCATCAGTGAAACCCAAATGGATCTTGCAGTATTGTGTTTAGAATCTCTGACCCAGTTTCAAACCTATTTTGGTTTTTGCTGAAGTAACCGTGTTGCAAGGATTTTGTTCTAATGTTTTGACGCACTGGACCTTTGGTCCACCAATAAAACTTTTCTTTTACTCTACTTTGACAATGCCAGATGGACTGATGAGCCTTCTGCGTGAGATGGGGAAAGGATATTTGGCACTTTGTTCATACAGCTGTAAAGAAGCAATTGGTATCCTAAGTCAGCTACCTTCGCATCACTACAACACTGGTTGGGTGCTATGTCAAATAGGGAGAGCACATTTTGAGCTGGCTGAATATATGCAGGTAAGTGGCTGGCTAAATTAATAAAATGCATATATGAACATTTTTCAAGGGGAAAATCAGGATGACTTTGCTAATTGATGGAATTTTAATGATGACTGTGAAAGCGCAGAGCTGCCTGCTCAAAGACCAAAACAGTTTTCCAGAATGACAGGAAATGTCAGATTTTTAAACATTACTGTAGGAATGGGTCAAAAGAAGGAACTTGTAGGAAACTGTTTAGAAAATATTATTTAAGCAAAGCCACTCTGTGTGAATAAAGAAAAAAACATCAGCTGAGCCACCTACAAGACTGAGCAGCTTTCTATTTAATCTTGTTAGTGAACATGCTGTATTTAATAAAATAAGCATTAGTTTGTATTAGATGGATAAGGATATTTTACAAGCACTTTTGTCTTGGCTGCAACTTATCTATTGCCCCCCTTCCCCTGCTCAAGCCTCGTTTTCCTCTCCATTCACTTTCAACAGGCATGTATTTTCTGTTTTCTTATCCCCTTCCCTGCCCACTCCCACAAACTCATTAAGAGTTGGAGCTAATTCTTAATGATTGTTCACCACGGAATAATGACCGCATGTTCAACTGAATGAGTTGTTTAATCAAACATTAGATACACATAGGGTTTTCATGGAAGCTTTTAAATGGGGAGGAAGAATTTATTCAGTGTCCTGCCAAAATTACCCTCAATAAACTACGTCATTTCTCTACTTTAATGGTTCTGAGACCACCCCCATTCCCCCCCCCCCCACATCACAAAATGACAGTTAACTCTTGCCATGATGTGCTGAGCATCATGGATTCACATCTTCTGTGTCTACTTCAGTCCAAGCAAAGGCTCTCTCAGCGGGTGCTGCCCAATATATACTGTCCAAGCATGGGTGATACGAGCCAGGCATGGGCAAGTTGGACTAGCACGGTGAGACAACTTGGTCAGCATGGAGTTGGACAGAAGAGCCTCTTTCTGTACTGTATAGCTCGGTCTTCATAACAGCAATGAAAGGAGGAAAGTAGGCTAGCCAGTAGGAACTGCTGATTTGTCCAGCAGATGCTTAGGACTTGCCCTTCCTGAGTCACTTCCCCAGCCCTGTTCATATCCTGAGTCTTGGGTCTCTGACTACTTGCCTTCCTCATTCTTTTTCTTTTTTTTAATTCAAACTCTTCTATACCTTGCTGGCATCACTCTGTATTGAAAAAAATCTTGTTCTAGGCAGAGAGGATATTTTCCGAAGTAAGGCGTATCGAAAGCTATCGAGTGGAAGGTATGGAGATTTATTCCACCACATTGTGGCACTTGCAGAAGGATGTCTCGCTTTCTCTCCTCTCCAAGGATCTGACCGAGATGGACAAAAATACCCCAGAGGCAAGTTATTTTTCAATTTCTTCCATAGGTATTTTTTTTTTGTTTGGAATTAACCCGATGAAAAAGTAAATTGTGAAATGAATCCGAAGAGCATAAGAACGGTAATGGACACCTGTCTAAAGCCTGCGACATCATAGAATAAGATCATCATTGATCTCAATCTGAAATTTACATTCCCATTTGATCTCAATATACCATGTCGTCAATATATTGTTTTCGTCCTTGAATACACTCCAATGATCATATCATTCTGTGGTAAAGAATCCCATATAAACACAACTGTAATTTCTACATGGTGATACCAAAATGTATAAAAATGGCCTTTATTAAAATCTGACAATGTGCACTTTGAGCACTTTTTTTTTTCTATTACAAATCTCAAATTGTGGAATACAGAAACAAATTAATAAATGATGAGTCTTTGTCCCAAACATTATGGAGGGCACTGTATGTCCTTGTGTTTTGTTTAGTTTAAACTACCTACAGCATGGTCTCGACCCGAAACGTCACCTATTCCTTCACTCCATAGAAGCTTCCTCACCCACTGAGTTTCTCCAGCATTATTATCTACTTTCAATTTTTCGAGCATCTGCAGTTCCTTCTTAAACATACAACATGGAATCGTCACATTTGTCCCCCCACATGTTAACCTTATCTGAGTTCCTGATCTGGTCCCTGACGTTTGCAGTAACTTTTGCACTTGATTAAAGTTGATTTGCATCTCTGTATCAGTCCTTAATCCTTTACCCTCTGGCACCTTGCAAATTTAATCCCATTTGCATCTGGTGTCTGATCAGCTTTTATTTACATAGAGCTGCAGATCTTTCATTCCCCCCCCCCCACTCCATTCCAAAGCTCTGAACCTCTTCCTCTGGATCCATTGTTCTGTTTATTTAGAAAAAACGTATTGAGCCACCCTGATTTAACTTGACCAATGCACACTTTGTATATGGGCAGTGTTCATAACTGCTCAAATTAAAGATATATCACCATTCTGTCAGCTCTGAATCTTTTAGAGGAAATCCACCTGATTAAAGTAATGGTGTCTATATGTAAAATGTCTTAGAAACATAGAAATTAGGTGCAGGAGTAGGCCTTTCGGCCCTTCGAGCCTGCACCGCCATTCAATATGATCATGGTCTTCTTGAGTATACAATATATGCTACTCTAGTCGATGAAGTGGAGGTAAATCGAGCAATTCCAGATGTTCAATTTATATTTAATATATGAATGCAATTGTAAGAAATGTTGGTATGTTTGCTGGCTTTTTTTCTTTAGTTCTTCGTTTGTACCTTCGGAATAGGTGCTACCAGTGTCTCTGTATTGAATTATTCTCTCCTCCTAACAGGCTTGGTGTGCAGCAGGGAACTGCTTCAGCTTGCAGCGAGAGCATGACATAGCAATCAAGTTCTTCCAGAGAGCCATTCAAGTCGACCCGAACTTTGCTTATGCATTCACTCTGCTTGGTCATGAATTTGTATTGACAGAAGAGTTGGACAAAGCACTGGCATGTTTCAGAAATGCAATTCGTGTAAACTCTCAGCACTATAATGCCTGGTAAGCACAGGTGCTGTATGTCTGGGCATAACCTCTAATGGGTAACTTCTAATAGCCTCTATCAACATTCCTTCCTCTGGCTTCACATTCATAACTCTTCAATCCTTTTGTGTCTCACCGTTTTCATCTCTGGTCTTTGTCCAACCATCTGCCTATCAACCCCCCCTCTTGCCTGTTCACTGCCATGCTTTGTACTGCCCCTCCTTATCCTCCCCCACTCCCTATAAACAGTCTGAAAAAGAGTCCTCTGCATGTTCTCCAAGAATGCTGCCTGACCCACTGAGTTTCTCCAGCACTTTGTATCTTTAGTTGATTCCTTACTGCCATCTGAAGTGACTAACACATCCCTGGTTGAATCGAACCATTGCATTTATGTGCTTTTGGAGTAAAACTGGACAGGCAGTATGATCATCTTCAATCAAATAATATCCTTGATTGTGAGATAGACACTAAAATCTGGAGTAATTTAGCGGGACAGGCAGCATCTCTAGAGCAAAGGAATGGGTGACGTTTTGGGTCGAGACCCATCTTCAGACTTGATTGTGTTATGTGGCTGCACATTTCGTTAATGTAGCAGTTGTAGAGAAATTGACTGCCACATTTTCTACTTTGTAATATTGGCTATACATGCATGTAGTACTTGGGATATTGTAGTTGTGAATGGCATAAAATATGTAAATGGCGACAAAATCTTCATAAAATTGATGAAGTAGTGCAAGAAGAAACACTGACAAATTGACCAATCTTGTAAGAGAAGGAGCACAAGAAATGTAATTTTAATGTGGAAGACGGAAGGTTTTAGTTGATCAAAGCAGCAACAATTGTGCTATGAGTGAAAGGGGGAAAGCATCTTGTGTTGGTGGTTGAGGGATGAATGTGTGATCGCATGGACTTGGTGGGCTGAAGAGCCTATTTCCCTTCTATATTTTTCAATCAATCAAAACAAATGGTGGAAATAACAGCTAAGTTTAAGTCTAAAGAAGGGTCTCGACCTGAAATGTCACCCGTTCCTTCTCTCCAGAGATGCTGCCTGCCCCACTGAATTACTCCAGCATTTTGTCTCCATCTTCGGTGTAAACCAGTATCTGCAGTTCCTTCCTTCCATGTTTAAGATTTGTTTGTAGGATTTGGTATATAAAGGTTTAGAAGTCAAGGTAGAAACAGGACTTTCTTGATAATGCTGTTCGGTCCCGTCGGCAAAAATGATCCCACATTCTTTGCTGGCTGCCTCTGTCAGCTAAGCATTTGCTATCATCGGTCTGGGTATTGAATACAGCAATACCATGACTGATGATAGCAAATACTAAATGTAGAAGTCATTGGTGAGAACACACTTGGAGTATTGTGTGCAGTTCTTGTTGCCCATCTATAGGAATGATGTCATTAAGCTGGAAAATATACAGAAAAGATTTGCAAGGATCTTATTGGGACAAGCGGGTTTAAGAAGATGCTGGTTAGGCTGGGACTATTTTCCCTGGAGCAAGAAGATTGACTTGACTCCCGGTGGGGTTCCAGCGGCGGCAGTAGCGGCGGCGGTGGCCCGACTCCCGGAGCGGTTCCAGCGGTGGCGGCGGCAGCGGAGGCCTGGATCGCCTCGGCGCAGAGGGAAAAAAAGAGGGAAGAGACACAGACTCTAAGACTTTTGCCTTCCATCACAGTGAGGAGATGTTTGGTGAACTCACTGTGGTGGATGTTTATTGTGTGTTCTGTCATTATTTATTTATTTATTTTTAATTATATGTATGACTGCAGGGAACAGAGTTTCGTTCAGACCGAAAGGTCTGAATGACAAATAAAGAATCCAATCCAAGATTGATGGGTGATATAATTTTAAAAAAATGTAATTTAAATTTAAATTAAAAAAATTTAAATCATGAGGGATGTAGATAATGTGAACAGTCAGTCTTGTCTTCTTGGGTAGGGGAGTCTAAGACTAGAGGACATGGGTTTCACGGGAAAATTTAAAGTGGATTTAAAGATTTGCAGGGCATTTTCTTTCCACAGAGGGCAGTGAGTAAATGGAATGAGTTGCCAGTGGAAGTGGTAAAGGCATGTACAATTATGACATTTAAAAGATGCTTGGATGTATGTTGATAGGAAAGATTTGGATAGATATGGTCCATGCATAGAAAATGTAACTAGCCAGTCTTTTCCCTACAGTAAGGGGAGTCTAAAATTGGAGGATGTAGGTTTAAGGGAAAGGCTTAAAAGGGACCTAGGAGGCAAAAATGTCAAACTTTTCTTGCAGATGGTGGGCATATGGAACGATCTACTCGAGGAAATAGTGGGACTGGGTACAATTATATTAAAAACAAGTTTGGACTGGAAGGTGTATAGAAAAGGTTTAGTAGGGTATAACCAAACCCCGGCAGATGGGACTAGGTCAGACAGACATCTTGCATGGCTTGGACGTGTTGGGCCGAAGGGCCGGTTTCCATGCTATGTAACTGTTTCTAAGAAACTACTGGAAGTTACAAACATTTCATTTAATGAGTGGTTATTAATAAAGAGGATAGTTTGCAACTTCAAGATTATATGGATGAACAAGTAAATTGGGCAGACAAGTGGCAAATTGGATTTAATCCAAAGTAGTGCATTTGGGGAGGTGAATCTCAACAAGGGAATAAAAGATGGAGGATATTAAGTGGTACGTTGGAACGTAGATATGTTGGAATGTATGTATCCAGATATACTGGATGACTTTCGAGTCAAGTATGTGTTCACATATCACCATGCTCTGCTACCCTGTAGAACTTGGCAAAATTCCTTACACTTGAAATAATGTCTCATTGAAAGTGATAGAATTTACATAATTCCGGAATCTGATTTGCCATGAATTCTAACTAATGTTGTACCAGCCGTCAAATATAGAGGCCAAATTGCAGTCACCGCAAAGCCAGAGAGCAATCGGCAAGACTCAAATATAGCAATGTATTGAAAGGGAAGAATCTTTTTGGAATGTTGAAATACGCTTTGACTACATTTATTTGAACAATTTCTAAATATACATTGTACAGGCCATATGCAATATCTGTTCTGGTCTTCTCTAATAACTTTCTTCCAGTTGCTGATTATATTGCAGCAAAAGGAATATTCTGGATAACTGCCTGAGGTTCTTATTTCCCGTCTTGGTAGAACAAGGAACCGCAGATACTGGTTTATCAAAAAAGTCACACAGTGCTGGAGTAACTCAGCGGGCCAATCAGTATCCCTGGAGAACATGGATAGGAGAGGTTTTAGGTCAAAATGTCACACCACCATGTTCTCCAGAGATTTGGCTTCACCCGCTGAGTTTCTCCAGCACTTTGGCTTTTCCTGTCCTGGTGTCTGATTGGCAGACATTCTGCATTTAGCAGTTCCAAAGATGCCCGCAGTTAGAAAATTCCTCTAGAAACATCTGGGATTGGTGTTTGAAATTAGGAGAGACATTTACTGGACAAGTCAAGCAACAACTTAATACAATCATTCTCCAAATGACTGACAACATTCCAGGCTACTCCATCACAACCTGAGTGCATTTGGTCTTGCCAGGATGAAACCCGGAGGGCTGGAACCAGTGGGAGAGAGAAGCCTGAAACTTCTGCCCCATGAAGTTGTTATCGTGTCAGACATCAGCAAGGAGCCCTCCTCATTGCCTCATTGCCATCCACCATCCTCTCTCGGTTGATGAATCAGTGCTGCTCTAAAGGAACAACTCTTGGAAGAAGTGCTGAAAGTAGTGATGGCACAGAATGATCTCTGAGAAGGGGTGCTTATCACCAAAAGTGGTTTTAAGTCCTGAAAGGCAAAGAGGCCAGATGAGGCTGGTAGTGAGTGAACCAACAGGAGGGACACTATCAATAACACAACTCATTTTTATGTAATCTACAAATTTACCAATCGTATCTGCTACAAATCATCAAATAGCAAAGATCCCAGTACCCGGCCCCCTTGATACACTGTTGGTCACTGACTTATAATCACAAAAGTAACCCTTCATTATTACCTTCTGTATCCTATGGCCAAGCCAACCTTGGATCCAATTTTCCAACTTACATTTGAACCTATTGGCTTTAACCTTTTGGACCAGTCTTTCTTGTGGGACCTTGTTAAAGGCCCTACCCTAGTGTGTGTATAGTATCCATCATCTCCCTTGCATCACATGGCAGCCTGAGATGCATCTGTTCATGCTCTGGGGATTTATCCACTATTATGCCTGCTAAGCATCAGCAGCAGCAAAAAGGTGCACTGCCACAATCTGTAATCTTACCGTCCATTATGTTCCTCATTTTCATGATCAGCGACAGCAATAACTCTGGTTCAATGAGGAATGAAAGGCAGCCTCAAGTGTACCTAAAAATGGGAAGCCAATCTGGTTAACCTGCATGCTGTGTTCACGTTTGCGCCAGTCAGCAACACAGGAAACTGTAGGCCGCCATGAAATCTTAAAATTAATGGATTAAATCAATGATACAGCGGGAAAGGCAGCATCTCTGGAGAGAAGGAATGGGTGATGCTTCGGGTCAGTCTGAAGAAGGATTTCTACCCAAAACATCACCCATTCTTTCTCTCCAGAGATGCTGCCTGTCCCGCTGAGTTACTCCAGCATTTTGAGGCTACCAGCATCTGCAGTTCTTTTCCACTTGGGTCAATTATACAAGTAGACTAATTAGTGCATAAATAACCTGTATATTTAGTTGTGAAAGATGGTAGATGATTACAAAGTTAATGGGAGGAAGAGTCTTCCTGAATATTCCCATCCTCCATGATGGTGGAGCCAAACATGTAAAAGCAGAAGAGAACATTTGGACAGATACATGGATAGGAAATTTATCGTGCTCTTCAATGCACATGTAGCATAAAACTGCATTTCATGATGTGATTATCTTTGCTTGCTTTTGACTTGGTGAAAACATTTGATCCGGAAAATTAAATGTGTTCTTAACTGCCGGTAGTTTAGATGGAAGAGGAAAGTGATCCGAGTCAAACTTGAAGTTTTCCTCATCTGAACCATCCCTCTCTGCTTTTCCCATTCTTATTGCCATAAATATCATTTGTTTCACTTGCTTGTTGTCCATATGACCAAATGTACACTCATTTTAGTTTGTGCGTAGATTGTGAAGGTTTCAACTAATTTGTACAATTCTGTTGCACAGGTAAACCAAACCTTTAGAGCAAAAGACTTTATCGGAAAAGATAAACAACAAACCCAAGCGCTGTTGTCCCCCAAGTCTGTAATGCCCTCTGAAACAGAGAATGAGGCTTGTCATTTTCTCTCCCTGCAGGTATGGTTTGGGGATGATCTACTATAAGCAAGAGAAGTTCAACCTAGCAGAAATTCATTTTCAAAAGGCTCTTAATATCAACCCCCAAAGTTCTGTGTTGTTGTGCCACATTGGTGTGGTAAGTAAACAAAAAACACAGGGTTTTCCTTGTTGGCGCTGAATTCCCTTACTCTTGTCCTCCACCATGTTCTATTTTGAAGCAAATGTAATCTCTTGCAGCATTGATCTTTTCCATTTGAATGTACACTACCACACCCAAGTGACCATGGCTAGCGTGTGCATAATTGTTTTGGCAAGAATAGAGCCTTGCTTATTGTGGTCATTGCTGTTAACAATTGTTGGTTAGACTGACTTATCACGGGTATTTGCTGGAATGTGGTACTACCTGTTCCAAGTCCAGAACAGCACCATTTTTTTAAATCTGTATTGTCATTGACAAGAAGAGACACTAAATATTACTAAATATAAGATAAATATTTCTTTATTGTTTGTACTCGATATGCAATTGTAATAATTAGTGTGCCGAGCGATGATGGGTAAATAAAATGTTTAAGAAAGAACTGCAGATGCTGGAAAAATTGAAGGTAGACAAAAATGCTGGAGAAACTCCGCAGGTGAGGCAGCATAGCGCATTAGTATAGTGAAATGATTATCAAGAATTACGACAGGTTCATGATCAGCAGGGCAAGCTGGCTAATGGCTAATGGAGTTTAATTTGGTTTGTTGAGGGTAGAGCAGAGAATGCTGTCTACGTGGATTTTAGTAAGGTATTTGATAAAGTCCCTCGCAGGGGGCTGATTCAGAAAATTACGATGAATGGGATCAGAGTATTAACTTTCAGGGTAGGTTGGACCAAGTTGGATTTTCCGAAAGTGGAAATGCCAAAGACCAGAGGGCAAATCTTTAAGGAGGGAGGGCCAATATTTAAAGGAGTTGTGCAGGACTAGCTTTTTTTTTAAAAGAGTGGTGGGTACCTGGAACATTTTGCTATGGAGTAGTGGTGCAGACAGATAAGACAGTGACCATTAAGAGGCTTTTGGAAGGGCACATGAATATGCAGGGAATGGTGGAATATGTGCCGGCAGAGGAAATTGGTTTAATCTGCCATGTTTGGCATAAACATTGTGGGCTAAAGGCCCGTTCTTTGTGCTGTGCTGTGTTGTACAGGTCTATGTTAAGAGTGAGTTGTTGCATTGTAGGATGTCAAACCAGGACAGGGCATTCACAGTAAATGATTGGGCCCTTGGGATTTTTGTAAAGCAGAGGGATCTAGGAGTGCATGGTACCCTGCATGTGTTTCACAGGTAGATATGTGATGAAGGCTTTTGGCATGCTGGACTTCATCAGTCAGAGAATTAAGTATGGACGTTGGGACATTTGTTACAAGACGTTGGTGAGGCCACACTTGGAGAATTGTGTACTGTTTTGCTCACGCTATGAGAATGATGCCAATTTGGTCCAACCTGTCCTGAAAGTTGATACTCTCTGATCCAGGCAGCATTCTAGTAAACCTCTTCTGTATCTTCTCGAAAGCCTCCACATCCTTCCAGTAACGGGGTGAGCTGAACTGAACACACCACTCCAAATGCAGCCTAACCAAAGTTTGATAAAGATGGGGGTGGGTCACACGGAGGGTAGTGGGTATATGGAACAAGCTGTTAGAGCAATTGGTTGATGTGGATACTATAAATAGCATTTAAAAGATACTTGGACAGGTACATGTATAGGAAAGGTTTAGACAGATTTGAGCCAAACACGGGCAAAAGGGACACTAGCTTAGATGGGGGCATCTTGGTCAGCATTGCCAAGTCGGGCCCAAGGGCCTGTTTCCATGCTGAATGATTGACTCTCTATGACAACTAGTGACAAAGTCGAAAATGTCCACCTTTTTAAAAAAACAGGTTTTGAACAAACAAAGTATATTTAAAGATTCACCCACCCATTCCTTATGTCCTTGTGGGGCTGTCTGATGTTGATCAGAACATTGCCAGAAATTTGAAATGGAACTCTACTGGGGAGTATTCTACATTTGACTTTGGCTGGATAGTTATCCAGTATGTCAACAAGTTTCAAGTTGTGTTTACAATAATGTTCTAGTTATGTTTCCTTTCAGAGTAAATTGAATTTACTTGGGGCCCCCAGTGTTGCAAAGCCTTTTGAATGAGTCACTTATTATGTCAAGTAACATAGCAGTAGATTTGATTAACAGCAGACAAGGCAAATAAATAGTCTGTTTGGCTGTGATCAGAATGTGCATGCTACCCTTTCCTTGAATGTCAGGCATTGAACATTTGGTTGGATGCTAGATGTTCTTTTAATGAAAATATAGAGAACTCTGAGCTTGCTCCTACTGATTGGATAATGAAGCAAACGGATGCTCATGTGCTTTATTTTCCAGGTCCAGCATGCATTAAAGAAATCCGAGAGTGCACTTGAAACACTAAATAAAGCCATAAGTATTGACCCAAAAAATCCCCTATGCAAATTCCATCGAGCCTCCATTTTATTTGCGAATGAGAAGTATAAGGTGAGTGAGCTGTCGGGTACCGTACAAGGCATTTTGATATACTGAGAAGTTGAGGTTTCAACATACAGTGATGTCTCTAATCTCTTTTCATTAGGCAGCTTTGCAGGAGCTTGAAGAACTAAAACAAATCGTTCCCAAAGAGTCACTTGTTTACTTTCTAATAGGAAAGGTAAGAGATTTGACTTCCCTACTATTCAGAGACCTGCATTCAGACAGTTCTTACTCAGAAACTCAATATTTCCTAGTTATAATGTCTTGCATTAACATTATTTAGCTATCTATGGAGAATTGTGGTGATAGTCTCCAGGTGATAAGACTTGGGCTTTGGTGAATACAAAATGTCCAAATGTGAGTCTGCAAATAAATAAATGGGAAACAATTGTATTAATTTTCATGTTTATGAAGATCAAGGCAACCTGGTGTCCAAAAGGTAGCGAACAATCTGCCTGCTGCTGATGTGTTGCAGAAAAGAACTTCAAAGCAGGGTCAATATTAATTTATGTTTTTGTATTCACCTTCTTCCTAAAACCTGGACACCAGGCCCTCCTCCTTTCTGCCAGCCTTTGCAATATAATCCTCCTTCTGGAACAAACAATAGAATGCTGGAGGGAAGTGGAGGCAAAAGGTGTAAGTCGATGTTTCTGGTCAACCGACCAACAGTCAAATGACTGAGCGGGAATAGGAAAGATTACCAGAATATAACAGTAGAGGGAGCGTAGAGTCAATTGTCATGTGTACTGGCAAGAAAACAATGACATTTTTATTTGTTGCAATAATGTAAAGATAAATGTATAATATTCAATACTGCAATTAATTTGTACTGTAATACTAGGTAACCATAATAGTGCAAAACCACGGTCTGTAGTGCAAGAATCAGAGACTGAAGAAGGGTCTTGACCCGAAACGTCACCCATTCCTTCTTTCCAGAGATGCTGCCTGTCCCGCTGAATTACTCCAGCATTTTGTGGTCTGTAGTGCAACCTCCCATGTCTTTCTTAAGAACCTGATGGATCCCAACACCACCACCTTGATCTTAAACAGCCCTTGCATATTAGTCTTCAACATGCTGTTCCTGCTCCCATTTGATCCTTATTAAGGCAGGAATTGCAATGCGTCATAACCAACCTTTCAAAGCACTGCATCAATGTGTCTGTATGTTTGTCATTAGTCATTGAGGCATGTTGTCTTACTCATTTTGGCAGCAGTATTATCGGTGTCCTTTTAAAGCAAGTGGCAGCTTCGGACCTTCGTCGTGAAAGCTTGCAGATGTATGCAAAATTTGTAGCCAATTGGTCCATGGAGGTTTTAAGAATGTGACCAGGTGTGCACCATTGGGGCGGGTGCTTTCCGAGGGCTTCCTCCTTGTGAAAGATCTTTTGATACTGACATCGATAACTGAGATTAGTATCATCAGGCTGCGATGGCGAACCGAGAAGGTACATCGACGTTCTCTGTTTTGAAAGAAGCATGAAACGGGTTGATGGGATTTAGGAGGAACCAGATGGATAGGGAAAGGTATGATGGGCAGATTCCATAATGTCGACATACACCTTTTCCTTCCACGGATGCTGCTTGACCTGCTTCTTTCTTCCAGTGTTTTTTTTGGTTCCAGACTCTAGTATCTGCTGTATCTTTTTGAATTTACCTGCCCTTTAGCTTTGTTGTCCCCTTTCAAGCTATGTGTTCAATTGGCCGTTGCAAATGTTGGCTTTAGCTCAGGGATAAGATTCATCTAAAGTTACAGGTTGTGTCAAGACCCACTGCAGAGACTAGAATCCACAATCCAGGATGATATTCCAGTTCTCTACTGAGGGGGTACTGCAAAATCACAAATTTGCTTTCTCAAATGACAACTTTAAAACAGATCCTAGACTGGCATCGGTAAAATGCATTCAATTTGCTTATTTTATTTCTTGTTGTCTATGGACTTTTGTACAGAAATTGGTGAATTGATTTTTCACATTATAATGGTTACACAGCTGAAGTATTTTGGCTGGACAGTGGGTCTAAAACAAATGTATTAATTTCTCTGTAATTTTATACATCAATACAGTACATTGCTTTTGACTATTTCTTAATATTTGATAAAACATGAACTTTCTTTATAAATTAATGCAGCGATTTCCTAAGTGTTTTATTTAATCTTGTCACTGAGATTAAAACATGGGTTGTTTCCTCTCAGTTCTGCTGCAGGGTCTCAACCTGAAATGTCCAACATCCTTTCCATTTACAGATGTTGCTCCACATGCCGAGTTGTTCTAGCATATTTTCTGTTGCCGAGGGCTATTCATTGTTCTAATTTATTCTTTACCTTCATTTTCATATTGTCTGGATATTCAGTTTTATTTCTATATTTCACTCTTTTTCCCACTTGGCCTCCATTTTCTGTTCTCTACCTAACAAGAACATTTTATTCCTGCCATATATTCTGGTATGTTGGGATGTAGCTTTAAAAGTTTCTCATTGGTGGTTTCAGTTATTTTCCTACTTAACGACATTGATTGTTCCAGTTTACTTACCAGAACCTTTTCCTTGGTCATTTTTTTCCTGATCTCCTTTTAAAGTATTTTTACTCTATATTCCAATAACTTTGTTATCTCCCTGGATATGGTTCTACTCTTCCTTTTACCTCATAGACACTTGGAGCCATATAGTCATACATCACAAAAACAGGTCCTTTGGCACACAATGCTCATTTGACGAAATTTACCAGTATTTGGTATGTTGTTTACTATTCCTTGACAATTCGATAGTTGCCCAGATGCTGCACAAATGTTGTGAGACTCTGCTTCCACCGTCTTCTCAGGCGGTGTTTTCCAGTTTCCTCCACCTGCTGCGTGGAAAATAAATCTTCCTCCGATCTCCACTAAATCTCATGCTTCTCATATGGGATCTGTGCTTCCTGGTCTTGGACTCTTCTCCCTTAAGGGTAATGTTTCTTGCTCTTTACCCTATCTATGCCTCTCATAATGTTATACACCCCCAACAGGTCCAACCGCAGACTCTGCTGCTCCAAGCAAAATAAATCCAGCCTATCCAGTCTCTTTACATAATTAAACATTTGATGCCAGGTAACGTACTGGTGAATCTCCTCTTTCAGATGTTGGCAACATAGTGGTTCCTTATGTGTTGGATGATTTACTGGGTCAGAAATAATCTAAATACATTTTATATTTAATTCTTTCTCCTGCATAACTGTTTGTGGATAATTAAAAGTAATTATTTTATTTCACAATTCTTCCAAATAATGTAACTAATCTCTTTTTTCCCTTTGTCTTATTTCAGATTATCTTTTGTGTAGTTTTGTTTTCTTTGAATTGCTATTGGTATATCGCTTAACACATCGATTGCAATTCAAAGGTTAAAGCAGATCAGGGTTTCTGTCCCTACATGTGTATTCGAATGATTGTAACACTTTTTATGATCTTAAAAGCAGAGTGCTGTTTTTATCATCAGGTGTACAAGAAATTAGGGCAGACACACCTGGCTCTGATGAATTTCTCCTGGGCCATGGATCTTGACCCAAAGGGAGCCAACAACCAGATCAAAGAGGCTATTGACAAGCGTTACCTACCAGACGATGAGGAACCTGTAACAAATGATGGGCAGCACAGTGAGGGTTACCAATATGACACAGGTTGGTATTCGTGAATGATTGCGTATTATCAAAGCTTTCAGTGCAAATGTTGTGTTGGGTTCCAGGCCAGCCCATATATGTTCTGAATCCATAGTCATGAGTATACAAAATTAAACTTTAAAAAAAAATTAACAGCAAAATCTTGCACTACAGCATTGATTGTAGATCACTGTGTCGAAAAGGCCCTCTGTCTAGGGTTAACTTTAGTCATCTTAGTATAGACATTGCAATGATAGACCTGAATGTCTCTCCAGAATCATATGCATCAGTACATGAGCCGACGACTTCATACTCTACTGTGGCTTAATATGGTGACTCTTCTCAAACGATCTTGGGTCTATGTAAGGTCCCATTGGCCTGGAGAAAGTAAGTGTGGTTGAAGGAAAAATGATTCAGTATGAGATGAGTTTAACTGGGTGAAAGAGTTGGGTGTCTGTCTGAGAGTGAAGTGGAGGTCCTGATGTGGGATGGGAGGTGTAGAAGGATTTTGGATCCACAGTAGAAAAAATAAGCCTATTAGCCCAGAGAATTGCAATGTGTTGAAATAGCAGAGGGCTTCTAAAGTGTCCGATGTGAATGAAGGAACTGGAGCAGAGAGAAGGGATGTAATCAAGGTGAAATAAATTACTTGTGTGGGGCAAGAATGTTCTCCTTTCTTGTGGGAGGAATAGAACACCAAAGATAAGTTATGTTTCAGTAATGAGGCATTGAGCCCACATCTGAAGTACTGTGTATTGTGGTCTTATTTAAAGGCAGATGTTTATGTGTTTGAATCAATTAGGAGAGTGCTTGGTGGACCTGTATCTTAAATGGCTGGCTTATCTTATGAAGAATGGCTGGAGAGGGTAACCTTCTGTAGTTCAGAAGAGTGACAAGGGGCTTGATGTGGATTTGGAGAGGCTGTTTCCTGTGCTGAACAATATGCCAAATTAAACAAATCCCTTCTACCTACATTTTCACCACACAAGAAACTCCTAGTATTTGACATTTCCTCCCCATGACAAAGATTCTGACTCTACCCTGCCTCCTACAATTTTTACAAACTCCTATCATGTCTCACTGTCCTATAATTCCCAGGATTACATCTACTTCCCTTCTTAAACAAAGGAATTACGATCCTCTGGGATCTTGTCTACATTTAGAGAGGATACAAGTACCTTCTTTCAGGCTTCAGTAATCTCCCACTTGTTTTTGCACGATATCCTGTAATAGACCCTCAGGCCTTGAGGTGCTATCCATGCTTATGCTCTTTACCTACTTCATCTTAAAATGCCCCAGCATATTGGTACATCCCGCAATAATTTGACTATTTTCCATGTCCTTCTCCTTGGTGAGTAATGCAAAGTATTGGTATAACACCTCGCCTAAATTCTCTAAACTTCAAACATAAATTTCCTCCTTTATCCAAGAGTCACCCTCTTGTTTTTAATGGTTGTATAGTCTGTCTTGGGATTCGCTTTAATCCAACTTGCCAATACCAATTATGCCCCCCTAATATGCTGCTCTAGTTCTTTGGTGCTTTCTTTCTATTCTTTTGTGGGCCTGTCTAATTTCACCTCCATGTGCTTCCTTTTTATTTTTTTTATTTTTTGAATAATTTTTTTATTAGCAATAAACAATTCTCAATGTTTAAAACTGAGTTATAAACATCCACTTAAATCAATATTTGTACTCTAATGATTATTATCTTTTTTTTTTTTTGAAAATAAAAGTGGGTAAAGAGAAATACCATTATTAATCAATAAAATTCCTTTTTATTTTTGACTAAACTTGCAATAGCAGCACTGATCTCATAGACGGCAGAGTAGGTGTGAACAAACAACTGGCTAACTCCTTCCTGCCCCTAATTAGTTTTAACTTTAGTTTCACGACACAGCATGGAAACAGGCCCTTCGGCCCACCAAGTCCATGCCGACCATTGGTCTCCCTTTCACACCAGTTCTGTGTCATCCAACTTTCAAACCCACTCCCTACACACTAGGGGCAATTTATAGGGGCCAATTAACCTACAACCCCATGTAAATTTGGGATGTGGGAGGAAACCGGAGCACCCAGAGGAAGCCTGTGCGGTCACAGGAAAAATGTGCAAACTCCACAAGGACAGTATCCAAGGTCAAGGTCGAACCCATGTCTCTAATGCTATGAGGCAGCAGCTCTACCAGCTGCATCATTGCTGTATGTGTGTATAAAACATTGCGGACTTTCTAGTTAACTTCCTAAAAATCTTGTTTTTACAGCTGGAACAGATGAGTCCCAGGAAAGCAGCATGACCGATGCTGATGACACCCAGTTACATGCAGCAGAGAGCGATGAGAGCTTCAACTTGTAAATGCCATCCCAGCCAAAACATGGTTCCAGAGCAAGAGCTGCTACTCCCAGGCCTTTCCCACTCTTTTTCTCATTATGTCTGTCCTTCTGCTTTGAGCATTTTGTCTGATGCAGTTTGCCAACGTTATAAACGTAGGCTGAAGAGACCTATCACTGGGTCACGATGAAACCTGTCACCAACAACTTTTATTTTCCAGCCTCAATGATATTTGTGTTGAACAGGGGGCTTTGTTTTTAAATATACTTGTTATAAATGATCTGAATGTGGACCTGCATAACTCCCCTTTCCCTCTGCTACTTCTGCTCATGCAAAATTTGACCTTCACTAAAGATCCAATTATGCTGCTGTTATCAACATCTTAAAAGGGGTAAGGGAGGGGGGGGGGGGTTTGGAAATCTAGTGGCTGGTGTTACCTCAGTGATTAACCAGCAGAAGGTACAGGCGGTCAAAGTGGCAGCCATTTTCGAGCAGCACTGTGTTCGTCGTGGCTAAAGTCAAGCCTTTGGCCATTTAGTTGCTGTGAATGGAGGCATTCTCTCATATCGCCCATCTCCTGTCTTTTATTTCACCATAGAGTGCAGTGCGGCCTTTTCTGTAAAATGCACGTGCTGATTGCATACGATGATGGCAACATGCTGGTCTTTCTGATCCCAGCAACCTGCTATCACTTTGTGCAACCAGCAGAAGTGTCGATGAATGGAAAATGCAACGTGTGTCTGTATGTGTGGATGTGTATGCGCATGGGTGTGTGAAATCTGGTCTTTTTTTAATTTCATTTCTCATTTAAAACTGTAATTTGGTGTCTTAAGTGGATTTTTTTCTGTTGCTTATCCCTTTTAAGTTCAGATATTTGTACAGTCTTAGAAAAAGTCTTTTTGTTAATATATTTGCAACTCAGTTTAATGATGTGAAAAAAAATCCAAAATAAAATACTTTGAAAACCTTTTAACAGCTGGATGTTGATGATGGCTGTCCCCTCTTCAATAATTGGGAATCATAGAATTATTCCAGCAGAGGCCAATCGAATCGACCATTACGCTGGTAACCTCCAACATGTGAATGAGTGACAAAGACTGCATCTCTGCAAGCATAAATTCAACACGAATCAAATGTTCGAAGCGTAAATGTTGCACATACTTGTGGTCCTTACACATTTTACAAAGGATCCATATAACACGTTGATTTATTTTTGATCCTCTATATCAAGCCCTTTTATATCTCAGTTTTGCATTACAATTGCCTTTATGTTTGATGTAAAGCCGTTATCAATGTCTGCTCATGCTCGGGGTAACGTGAAGTTCCTGTGCATTCTATGCTTTTTTTGCATCCTGATTCTAAAACACAGATTGTACAATCCTCAGACTCCTGGTTTTTAATCTGTGCAGTGACCCTCACATTTGTCATCTCAGACTGTTATGCCAAGACGGCAGAAAGCAAGCCAGCCTTCATCAGTTATGTTCTGTTTCCCTGGTCCAAGCATAAGTGTTAGTTGTCAGACTGTCTTTCTTTCCCTCTGCTCTTTACAAAGATGGTAATCTGACCACCTGCCCTAGGTGGTGGATTTCAGCATTTTTTTTGGGACCACGCTATGAAAGTCAGTCTCATTTACTTGATGCTCCTGTTAGTTAGTTACGTTGGAATACATTCACAGTGCTGGATAAATACAAGCTATGTTCCAAGCAGACAGCAGATGGCATCGTAAATCCAGTATTTTGCTGGTACATGTTTTCCTTGCACAAGAAAATATTTATGGTAGAAGCTAGGGTTCTGTTCTGAGATAAAGGTTGAAATCTGAAGGCAAAGGGGGTGCTGGGTGACCATGGTATAAGAGTAATATGCCATCTCTCCAAGGCCCAAGCAAAGTCTGTCGCCATATATGAACTTGCACACTTGAAAAGGAAATCAGGAGCTATCTTTGGCAAATACGATTAAGGCGAATACAAAGAGATTTCATAATTATATTAAGGGAAACAAGGTAACTAGAGAGAAAATAGGCCCCCTCAGACATTAAAGTGGTCAGAAGTATATAGAATTACGAGACAAAGGGTAGATAGTCAGAACTTTTTTCCCCAAATGTCTAGGCGGCATTTCCCAGGTGAGGGATAACGTTTAAAGATGTGCAAGGCAAGGTTTTTTTACACCGTGCTGGGTGCCTGGAATATGCTGCCAGAGGTGGTGGTTGGTGGAGGCAGATATAGTGGCATTTGAGAGGCTTGTAGATACAAAGGAATATGCAGGAAATGGAGTAATATGGATCATGTGCAGGCGGAGCATATTAGTTTATTGTGGCATCATGGTTGGCATGGACATTATGGACGCAAGGGCCTGTTTCTGTGTTGTCTGTAGTATGTGCACATGACCATCCATCCTAAAACTGCAGTGCTAAACTTTACTAAAGAATTGTACATTTCTGCCCATTTGAATTTGTCTTCCAATTCCTTGGTACAAATAGCAACACTGAATGGGCGACAAGGAATTCAAAAGCTCTTGGCAGGAACACATTTTATTTTTGTGCCTTATTTTTTAATTGCACACATCTAGGTTCAAGACCCACCACAAACGAATTCCATGTGCTCTTCAAAGCCGCTTCATCCATTCAAGAGATGGTCCAATTTTCTCACAAGGGTGGGATGGAATATCAGGCATATTGTTATCATCCCGTAAAGGAACTGTTAAGAAACAAACAAAGTAATAACTGCGGAGATAAATAATCAACATATTAGCTCAATGTGTATGTTAGAAAAAGGCTGCCAAGTACACCATTGTTATAATGAAGGACATGGAATGTATCAGTGTTGCAATGGATTTAGAAAAGTTCAAAGTAATCAGTCACCAAATTTCAGCAAAGGGGAAATTAAGTTTGACCAAATCAATTGAGTTTTTTAAAGAAACGTGCTATGAATAAACATGTACCAGCAGATGTAATATGCAGCTATGCAATATATTGATTCAACCATACTTGGGAATATTATGTACTGTTCTGGTTGTCATACAGCAGGAAGATTGTGATTAACCCCAAAGGGATGTAGAGGGCTTGAGTTATGAGAGATTAGATAGGCTGTGTGCAACGGTGGCTGAAGGGTGCCTTTATCAAGGCACACAAAATTATGAAAGACTTAGATAGGAGAGATAGTCGCAATCCTTTTCCCAGGGTTGGAGAGTTTGAAACTTTACAGCACGGATTTACGTTGAGCGGGGAAAGACTAAAAGGGGAGATCAGTGGCAAATGTTTCCATGCGGTGGTGGGTATATGGAATGAGCCGCCAGAGTAAATGGTAAAAGTTTAAAAGACATTTGGACAGGGATATGAACAGGAAATGTATAGAGGAACATGGGCCAAATGCAGGCAATGGAGGTTATCTATAGATGGGGCATCTTCGATGGCATGGTCGAAGTTTGGCCGAAGGGTCTGTTGCCTTATAACGAATGTTCTCTGGATTCCCTGTGGCATTTGACCAGGGTCCACGTAAAAACTTATTGTAGAAAATAAAAACAAGGTTTAAGAGATCAATAATAAAGGATTGTCAAGCTGACAGGAAACATTAAGAATGGACCCTTCTATATCTGGCACCAGTAAGTGGGTGATATGCCATAGGGATTGGTGCTGGGGCCTCAACCTTCCACGATTTCTATAAATAAATGTGATGAATGTGTTGGCTCAATTAGCTGCTTACACATACACCGAGAGCAAAATAAGTCGTGAAGTGGATGTAAACAGCTGACAAAGGGATAGAGATAGTTCAAATGAATGGACAAAGACCAGGCAAGTGAAGAACAATATCTAAATGGTGAGAGTTTGCAGAACTCTGCAATGCAAATTGATATGGTGGTCCCTGTGAATGATCCACAAAAGACTAGCATGCAGGTGAATAAAAAGTTAACTGAATGTTAAAAGGGAAATTAAAAACTCGGAGATCATGCTTAACTGCAAGGAATTAGTGAAACTACATTTGGAGCATTATGTATTCTTGGTCTCTTTATTAAAAGGACATAAATTAGGTCCATGTGGTTCATGAAAGCTTACAGGACCAACATCTGGAACAATCTAAGATGAGGAAAATGCTCTTGAACAGCAAAGGGGTGAGAGGTTCTCTGTTGGTAGATGGAGAGATCAGGTTACAGTCAGATCTGACAAAATAGTGTATCTGAGGAACCACATCACTTTTTAGTTCATGTTCTAGGAGCAGAATTAGGCTATTCGGCCCATCACGTTTCCTCGACCATTCAATCATGGCTGATCTACCCTTCTCTCAACCCCCTTCACCTACCTTCTAATAACTCCTGACACCCATACTAATGAAGAATCTGTCAATCTCTTGCTCAAATATACCCAATGATTTGGCCTCCATGGCCATGTGTCGCAATGAATTCAACAGATTCACCATCCTCTGACTAAAGAAGCTTCACAAGGAGCCCTCAGTGAGGGGGTACAGTGTGGATGTACAAGATGTCACTGTGAGGGATGTGGGATACATCCCACAGATATCGATTGAAATAGACTCACCTGGATACTGTAGGGGTACAGCACGATTCATCTTTGTTTGGTAATGGGCAACGGGGCTCACCCATGGCAACAGAAGAGCTGAAACCAGAGCACATGAAGGTGAAATCATTTTCCTCTCTCCCTCCTTCCCCGTCCTCCACACCAACTTCCCCAGTTTCCAAATGGTTTGGTCTGCCCCTCACCCCCAAACCACCTTCCTCCACATCTTTCACCCCATGATCTTGCTCTTCTTTCTCTGACCCCCTTATTACGTTCGTGTCGCCTCCCTTCCCTCCACCCTTGTCCCCAGACTCCCTGCTCTCCTGCCCACTCCAGTCCCTCCCTCAACCCTCCTTGCATCTACTCACCCTGGCCCCTACCTCCTATCGTCCACCTGTTTCACTCCCGCCTCCCCAGCCCCTCTTCATCACACCCTCACCCCTCTCTCCCTCCCTCCTCCATGTACCCCCATCTGACCCATCGTTCACTCACCGCCGATGCCGATGGCGAACGATGTCACGATCACCGGCTCCTTCGCCCAGGCGTTCTTCAGAAACGCCGCGATGTCTGAGTGTTGGGGACGGAGACCATCAGACGGATCACAAACCGGACCCACTCCCACCCTCCTCCCCCTCCCCTCAAGACCAGAGCCCCCCCCCCCTCTCCAGCGCCAACCGCCGGAGCTGCGGTCCCCGAAGAAACCGCCTGCTCACATCGCAAAGACGCCGCCCCCACACCCGACCTCAGGGCTGACCTCCCGCCGCCCCGTCACCGGTACCTCGGGCTGACCTCCCGCCGCCCTCTCTCTCTCTCACTCACTCCGCAGCGGCGCCATCTTCCTGGACCGTGGTCCCGTCCCCAGACGTCACCGCGCCTCCACCGGACGTCACCGCGCTTTCCCCTCCCCGTAGGCGTCACCGCGATGGCCCCGCCTCCACCGGACATCACCGCGCCGCGCCTCCACCGGACGTCACCGCGCTGGCCCCGCCCCGTAGGCGTCACCGCGCTGGCCCCGCCCCCGCCACAGACACGAAGCAAAGATCTGGCACGAAGTGCTGGAGCAAAGATACTGGAGCAGGGGTGGGGAACCTTCTCAAAGTCAAAGTCAAAAGAGTTTATTGTCATGTGTCCCTGACAGGACAATGAAAATCTTTCTTTGCATAGCACAACAGAACATAGAAGGAATTGACTACAATTCTATACATAAATACACCCATGACTTAATAAATTAATAAAATTAATAAAGATGGAGGGATATTAATGTTCAGAGTTCCGAGCCAGGTTTAATAGCCTGATGGCTGTGGGGAAGTAGCTATTCCTAAACCGGGTTGTTGCAGTCTTCAGGCTCCTGTACCTTCTACCCGAAGGTAGGGAGATGAGTGTGTGGCTAGGGTGGTGGGGGTCGGAATGCTGCATTAAGTTAGCTGTAATCTAACAAAGGACAAAGGACATTTATTATCACATACACCAATTGGTGTAGTGACATTTGACTTGCCATTGCAGCACACAAATAAAGATAAGACACAACATCAGGAGTTTCACAGTGGTTCCCGCTGTGGGGGAAGGCATCAAAAGTCCAGTCCCCATCCCGTTCACCCATAGTCTAATAAGGCCGCATCCAAGAAACTTCAATTAGATATACTTCAAAATGTACATTATTTTGTAAAAATCTAACTACTATGTACTAACTTCAAGAAAATGAAATAAAATTGTAAATACTAAAATTAATTAACCTTTTAGTGACTTTGTTGTGACTGCCTTTTGTGGGAAAGCATTTGAATATTTGGTTGCAACATGGAGGTACGCAGTTTCAGCTGATCTTCTAGATGGGTATCCGTTATTTGTGACCTTAAGGGCGTCTTGATTTGGGTTAGGTAGGAGAATGTAGAATCGCAGCAATAAGTGGTTGAAAAGCAAGAAAGCATTTTTCATGCATGTCAAAGTTTACATACTTTCTAGAGTCGCATTAGAACTAAATCATGAGCATTACAGGTGTTAAAATAGCCCTCATGACCTACTTATGTTTTAATTGTGGCCGTCAGTCGGGGAGGATTATTTCGTTGAATCTTCTTTTACTCTTTGGTATTTTAAATAAGTTCATTTTAAGATTCAAATAAATATAATAAAAGACGAACAAAAACATATGAATAAAAATAAAAGGATTTGTCGTACAAAATGTGGATTCATTCAAAAGGCCACATTTAATGGCCTAGAAGGCTGCATGCGGCCTTAATGCCACAGGTTCCCCACCCCTGTACTAGAGGATACTACCTCCTCTAGTATCTTTGTGCTGGAGTGACTTAGCGGGTCGGGCAGCATCTGTTGTGAACATGGAATAAATGAATACGTTTATTGGCCAAGTATGTACACATACAAGGAAGTTGCCTTGGTGCTCCGCTCGCAAATAACACGACATACAGTAACAATTAAGAATGACACATTAAACATTAATATGGACGTAACATTCCGGGTCGGGACCCTTTTCGGAATGATTGTTGTGGTGGTGGGAGAAAGGAGGGGGTGGGACAAAGGGAGGCGAGAGAAGAGAGGCTACAGGAAGGGAAAGAGAGGTTCTGAGAAAGAAGAGCAAGATGCTCTTGTGAGGAGAGATGCGGGGGCAGGGGAGGAAAGGGGATACAGGGGAGGAGGGGAGGTTGTTAGGCAGATGGTTGGGCCAGGGATGAAAAGGAAAAAAATGAGATAAGAGCGAATTGTGAATCCAGAGGAATATAGGTGTGTGCATCGAGGTGGATCACAAGGAAAAGAATGGACAGAGGGGAAAGGAGGCGATGTTTGTACGTTATTTACCTAAAATTGGGCACAGTGTTTATTCAGTTGGGTTATAAGCTACTCAAGCAGAATATGAGGTGCTGTTCCTCCAGTTTGTGTTTGACCTCAATCTGGCAATGGAGGTGAGTGTGGGAAAGGGCAGAAAAAGTATCAGTTCCGCGACGCGGATTCTTCGCCATGTTCAGTGTTGTGACTTGGGACCCATCCCTTCAATGTCAAAGGTCGCAAACTCAGATGTTTCTGGCGTTGTCGGTGTCATCGCTCCCCACCCTGGGAGACGACGGCTCCGTCCCATGATAACATCATCGGCATCCACCTCCCCTACTCCGCGTGTCCTGAACCGTGGCTTCTCCCCACCCCCGGTCTTGACCACATAGCTGGAAGGGGACAGGAGGGAGAAGTCTGGCACGTTGGAATATAAATCTGGGTCTATGGAACCCTTGCACCACTACTGTACCTGTAATGCGTATCCTCCCCTAAAAATGAAACGGTTAACTTTACTGAGACACACTCCCTACAATACTATGCTAATGTGCAAAGAACTTCAATCCCAGGGAATACCTGGTGGCTGATTGCTACAGTCTGAACCCAACAGATTGCACACTTGTAACACCTTCTTGGTTCCATTTCTATTAACAAAACAAGAGGCGACTATGCTGCCAGTCCTTCCCACAGTTCCGGTTTTGAGTCTTTAGCTTCAGGAGAGCCAAAACTTTCCAAGGATCTCTTGCCTTCCCAAGTATAGCATAATCCTGTCTCAAAGATCTTTTTCCAAAACCTTTCCTGCCACTGAGGTTTGGTTTCAAAACATTAATCTGGGCTGGAGAAGATTAAGTACAGAAATCAAAGGACTGCAAACAAGGAAGCACACAGAATTATTTGTAAAACAAGTTTATTTTTCTGACCAAAATTTGAAGCCTGGTCTATACTGCGCAGAGCGGTGGACGGTGTTACTCCGTATGCTCCACTTCGGATGCCTCGTGGGAATGTTCTGCCATGCTCTCAGCTTTGTGCTTTTTCATTTTTGCCATGAGTTCTGCAATGGATAGAAGAAAGTTGTATTAAAAGTCTCCCAAATAATCAATACAGACACTGGACACGTCAGAACATGAGAAATAATGGCAGGAGTATCCTCCATTCATCAAGATCACAGCAGCATAAAACTTTGGTTAGGCCGCATTTGCAGTATTGTCTGTAGTTTTCATTGCCTCATTACAGGAAGGATGTGGAGGTTTTGGAGAGAATACAGAAGAGGTTCCCTAGGATGTTGGGTAGATTGGAGAGTATTAGCTGTAAGAAGGACATACTTGGATTCTTTCCTCTGGACCATAAGAGGGTGAGGGGCAACGTGATAGAGAATAATGAATGGAAACAGGTCTCCTCACCCCTCCCCCCCTCCCCAAAACTGCTCCAAGATCTGAGGTTGGACAATATCCCTCTAAACCATTTCTATCCCTGTGCCTGTGTAATTGTCTTTGCAAACAATGAGATTGTACTTGTCTCTACACCTTCATTTGGCAGCTTAATCTCCATACTTGCCACACTGTGTGTAAAATTAGTCCCTCGGTTCCTTTCAAGTTTTACCTCTTACCTTCTTAAATCTACGCACACTAGTTTTAGATTCTCCTACACTAGCAAAAAGACTGACCATTCACTTTATTTATGCCCCTCATGATTTTACATACCTCTATAAAGTCGCCATTCAGCCACCTACAAACCAAGGAAAAAAGCCCCAGCCTATGGAACCTCTTATAACTCAACATCTTTTCTATAGCTGGGTGACAGAACTGTGCAGAGTACTCTAAATGCAGCCTCACTGACAACTTGTACTGTTGTAACATGACATCTCAGATCATGTACTTAAAGAGTGCCAAACCTCTTTTTCACCACCCTGTCTAATTGTGGCACCACTTTCATGGAAGTATGTACCTGCACCCCCTCGGTCTCTCTGTTCTACAAAACTCTCCAGTGCCACTTTATTTCCAGAAGAGCTGCATTGGTATTGGTTCATTAATGTCACATGTACTGAGATGCAGTGAAAAACTATATATGATTACAAACAAAGAGGTAGTGCAGAAGAGAAAGGAAAGAGAATGCAGAATGTAGTGTATACCTCCTTCCGTCACCTTTTCTGGCAGCATAATCCAGCCATTCACCACTTGTCACGCACATCTCCTTTAAACATACCTCCTCTTACCTTAATGCTACACCATTTAGTATTTGAAAGTTGTATTAATGCTATACCTCCCATCTACCTCATTGGAGACCTTTGAACTATCTTTAATCAGATTTCAATGTTATATCTTACACTAAATGTTGTACCTTTATCCTTACCTATGCACTGGGGACGACTTGATTGTATTCACATGACTGTGACTTGCAAACAAAAAGCACGCAAACAAAAGCTTTTCACACTATCTTGGTATACATGACAATAATAAACAAACCGAGTGAAGAAAACCTGCCCACCGTACCGGTTGCATCTATATACACCAGTCTCACGTCAAGACATGTGACGTCATTGGTCTCTCCTGGGTCCCAGTAGGCTATGTACTTTGCACAAAAGTGAAGGTTCACCACCACCATCTCAGTGGAAGTAAGAATAGGTGTGAATGCACTTAGTTGAACAAGTATGGAGAATTATGCTAAATAGTTAGGATTTTTTTTTCTTCAAAATATGATTCTGGAGTTTTGGTGCTAAATTCCACTTTAAACAGGAAAGTAACTTTCACGTACCTTTGGCTGGATTAAAGACTCCATTGGTCTGTTCGTTACACACATAACAGCGTTTAGATTTACGGTAATGCTGCAAGGCGCAACTTTCACAGAAATAGTGCTTGCACCTGTGGAAGAGCATGCAATTGGTTAAATATCACGGAGAGCTTGACACTTCTAAATTATCAACCACCAGATTTCTGGCTAAATAATGTGAAGACCTTGTGGCCTTGTCCTGACAAAGTTACTCACTTAGTCATCACTGGGTTGGTAAATGAGGTCCTGCAGATAAAACATTTAAAGGGCATGGCATCCTCATCACTGCTCACTTCATAGTTCTCGTCGTCTGCAAAAGAAAGCACACGATCGTGAGAAGTCACACAACTGTTGAAATAACCCCAAAGTTGTTCAAATTGGCTCTGATTAACAGAGTGGAACATCCGCTGAACATGGCAGCTGGTTAAACAAAGCTAGTTACCAAAAAAGATCAGTTTGGCAGCTGCTCAAGTGAGTGTCAATTAATGTCAATTGAATCTTTATCAATTAATCAAAAGCTATTTCCCAGTTTAGACTAAGCCTCCAAAAAACGGAGTAGATTTTAAAAAATCAGTGAAAATTAAATGAATATGAATATCTGCAGGTTATTAGAAAAAGTTAATATGGAAAACTAAATATATCTTACAGCTCAGGAAAAATACTAGATCAGAATTCGCTCTTGCACCCAAGCTTAAGATTGTTTTTACTACTTTTAAGGAGATTAAAGTTGTTTTTACTTGTAATTATAAGAGTGAGACGATAGACGCTCATGCTGTAAACTTGCTTTTATTTGCAGTGCGGAGCTGTAATTAATCTTTAATGATGCTCTGAGTATTCCGAGAACAAGCCAGTGCAAAGCTGTTCTGTCTCAGATTGAAAGACCTGACTTTCAGATTGAAAGATTCCTCTTTGTCACAGTACAAGGAAAATACATCATATAGATTTTGAACATGACCGGACTAACACAAGAAATGGAAGCACACCATGTAAGCCTGCTTCACCATTTATCACAGCTGATATTCCCATGTCAACTCCATTTTCTAGCACCACCCTTATATCCCTCAACCCCTTAATTGCTAGAAAATTATTGTATTCAATTTATTGCATTTTATTATCTATGCCTGAAATGCTGCACCAAGTAATAACTACATTGTTCAGTGCATATGACTATTATACATTCTTGACTCCATTGATTCCTGCTTTGAATGCACACTGTGACTGAGCATCCACAGTCTTCTGGGGTACAGATCTTCAAAGGTTCACCATCCTTTGAGAGAATAAATTTATCTACATTTTTACTCTAAAAGGCCTAACCTTTTTTTTCAAACTGCACCACATCCTAGATTTTTCACAGGGGAAATATCCTCCTTGCGTCTAGCTTGTCAGATCCTTCACCAATTTTGTATTGGCAAAGCCTGCTCTTGCCTTTCTAAACTCTGAAGAATCAAATTCCAGTCTATTCAATCCCTTATACAAAAAAACAGTGCAGTTTCACAAATGCAGATTGGGAGACCACTTTGAGGTGATCCCTTGTTCAGTGATAAATACTTGCAGGTAGATAGGCTGTTGTTGTTATTTCAACAACAAGGCTGTAGGGTTGCCAGGGACGGGAAATAAACATCCAAGGATACTTAATATTTACCAAGGGCAGGCAAAAAGGGAAAGGAAGTGGATGGTCTTGTTAGTAAAAAGAGGGAATTCAAACTATTGGCAGCTTTTGAGATCTAGTTATCCAAAAGTAGAGAACATAGCTTTAAGGTAAGGGATGAGACATTTAGAGAGGATGCGAGGATCTTTTTCACCCAGAGGATGGTTGGAATCTGGAACATGCTGCCTGTGACAATGGTGGAGATGGGTACTCTCAAAACATTTACAAAGTATTTTGACAAGCATTCGAGTTGCCAAAGCACAGAAGGCTGTGGACCAAGTGCTTGTAAATGGGATTAGTGCACAGGGGTTAACGTGGATATTGTGGGTTGAAGGCACCGTTTCTGTAGTTTATTACTCCTGATAGTCCTGATATACATTCTGTATGGGTGGAGCAGAGGAAAAGCAAAGGCCTGAAATATTAGTGATTTTATATAGACCCCCCCAAACAGTAGTATTAAATATGAAATCAGAGATGCATGCAATAGAGGTACATCTATTATGGGTGATTTAATCTACATATAGATTAAGCAAACCAAATTAGCAATAATACTGCAGAAGAGGATTTTTTGGAGTGCCTTTGCGGTGCTGTAAGAACCATTATGAAGTATCAATGAGCTAGCAGGTCACCCAAAACCGGGTACTTTGTAATTTAAAAACATTAATAAACAATGTTGTGTTGGGTCCTTGAGGAAGAATGACCATAACTTGATTGAATCTTTCACGAAGGTGGAAAGAGAGAGAGAATTGATTCCAAGACTAGGGTCTTGGATTCCAAATAAAGGAAGCCATCAAGGTATGTGGCACGCGTTGGCTACGATAGATCAGGGAACATTATTGGAGCAGCAGTGGCAAAGGGTTTATAGATGAATCACAATTGCATGGTGCAAATAAAACAGGAAATGTGGCTTAACAATGAATTTCAAAATAAATTAAGAATAGGATCAGATTCAAGGAGAGAAATATAAAAAGGCCAGAAAAAGTCACAAACCTGAGGACCGGGAGTGTGTAGAAATCAGCAATGGAAGACTAAATTATTGATAAGAAAGGAGAAGATAGAACATAGAAGAAAGCCTGCAGTGGTCACAGAATCTGACTGAAAAAAAAATGATTGCTAAGTGAAGAGAAGATTAGTGAAGACAAATGTAGCTCTCTCGTAGTCAGGCACAAGGGAATTTATTATAGGGAACAAAGAAATGGGAAAAAACTTAAATTCATACTTTGGTGCTGTCTTCAAAGGATGATATAACAGCAACACCAGGGATGTTGAGGACGAGGGAGGAACGAAATGAAATCAGGAAAATGAAGGGATTGAATATTGATAAATCCCTGAGGCTTGATAGTCTGTATTTTGGAATATTTAAGGAAGTTAGCAGCAAATTGGTCACATAGTAGGTTTGCAGATGACATGAACTTTGCGGCTCAATGGATCTACTTATGCTCTTACTTTCTATGTCCGTGTCTATGACCTAACCTCTGGTGCTGTCAGTGCAGAGTTTGCACATTTTGCCTGTTACCATTTACTCCGGGTGCTCAGATTTCCTCCAACATCCCAATGACGTGTGGTTTAGTAGGTTGATTGGATGCTGTAAAATGCCCTTGTAGGGTGTTGATGAGTGATAAAATGAGTTGATGTTGATGAGAATGTGGGGAGAATAAAATTGGGATTGATATAGGATTGAGTGGTTGTTGGCATGAACTCAGTGGAACAAAAGGCCCGTTTCCATTTTGAATCTCATTACAGCATTCAGAATGCGTTGAAACCTTCATATTACTTCACAGTTTAACAAGATGGGTGATGCTGATAGTATGTCACTCAACTCAAAAAGGGATATGTTGTATCGCACTGTAAAGAGAGGAGATTGTTCAGGGTTCCAACACTCACCATTTACACTGTAACGGCCTTCATCCAGCTCTCGTTCTATCTGCCAGCCGTGCTTGTAGTCTGAGCGGTCGTGCAGGAACTTACAGCTGTCTGCAAGGAGAAGAAAATCCCATTGAACAAAGAATCAGGAATGTGTATATACTCTGTCAGCACTGGATGCATCTGGAATATTTAACTCACTTTGCTTTTCTACACTGACATTGCCTGGTCTGCTGGGCATTTACTGCAGCCACGACTTCATTTTACAACTGTTATAAGCCTCTATCTACCTTCATTAATCTACCAACCAGATGGCTTCATCGACAGTTTATCACCATGGCGCCCTTTCTATCTGCGCTATTTCCATTGTCTTATTACCCTTTCTTTTCTCTGAAGTTCTGACAAAGGGTCTTCAACTTGAAACATTAACTCTGTTTCTTTTTACACAGCTGCTGCCTGACCTGTGAAGTATTTGCAATTTGTTATATTTTTGTCTCAGAAATCTAGCAACTGCAGTATTTTGATTTTCCTACTCGGAGGATTTGCCTTCTATTGCAATTTTTCCCTGCTCTCAATGCTGAGCTAAGGTGCAGGGATATCAATACTTGAAGTTCCTTGTCCAGTCCAAGCAGCACGTCAGAATTGATTCTGTGCGCATCAAAACTACTCCTCACCCTCAAGCAACTTTCTATGCATGGTACTTCCAGGACATTGGAGAATTTAACCCTCGCTGAAAGTGAGCCCGACAGTTTCAAACGAAAGATCGCCTTGGCCACGATCAGCTAGACCAGGGATCAGATCCAAGCAGCACGTCAGAATTAATTCTTTCTTTGGTTCCGAGTTATGGTCAAAGTAAAGGAGGAAAACTGAACATATTTTCGAAATCGCCTTTCCAACACGCCCATCCCTCCCACCAAATGGAACACAATAAAGGATAAACTTGCCTCCAAACCCACAGAAGCCTGTCTCTTTGTAATCCTTACAGATGTCAGGCTGGTAATCCCACCGCACTGTTGCTCGGAGATGTTCAGGTGCTCGGATGGGTCCTTTCCTGACACACAATAAGCACATGGTTGACACCAACGTTGACAGTCCAATTGACACATATGTTTGATGCTACCCAGGCAGTGACAGGAAGCAGGGGCGGAAATCGCTATAAAAACATGGGGGGGTACATGATTTCTTGGTGGCCGCACGCACGAGGCTTCGGCTGTGGTCCTGTGGACGGTAATATCGGGACCCAACCTGGCTGGTGACAGAGTCCGAACTCCAGCAACAGCAGCTTCATCCGCCCTGAATTGTGGGGCTTGAATCGGCCAGTTCGCGGGACCTTTCATCGTCCAGCGCGGCTTAAAATCAGCCGCGGGATCTTCCATCGCGGCCAGGCGATGATAGGCCCCGCAAAGCCATTAGAATCTTTCAAAAGCTACAATGTGATTAAAAAAATACTAAATAACGTGAGTGACCGTGAATGAGTGACTAACCTGCAAGCCAGCCAGGAAACCCGTTCGTCCGGAACCCTTAATAACCTGAACCGTTTAAATCCGATACACATTTAAATCTTTCCCATCCACCAATTCATCCAATTAGTCCAAATGGTAATTGTACCCGCATCAGACAGTTTTAAGAAATTCTCCATGAATACCTTCAGTAATAGTTGAAGGTCAAAACACCATTGGTGACACATCGTGTTAATAAGATGATAATAGTGACATTTAACATGCGCTTAACAGTGACCATTAACAGATCGTTTTCGTCTCAGAGGAACCTGGCCTTTACTCACACGGACTCCCCCCTCTGCTAACAAGGGCTCACACACACACACTCCCTCTACTTGCTTTAAAAACGCTATTGACACCAACACCTTCAGCCGCGCCCCGTGCCTTTCCCACTCTCCCGCTGCCTACCCCCGGGGCCACCGCTACTTGCGCTCCCGGTGCCGGTGCTGCCGGCGCCTTGCTCCACCAGGACATCTTGTCTCGCCCCAAGATGTCTACCTCCTCCAATCATCGCGCTGAATCATCGTATCCTGCCACCCCCCCACCACTGCCTGCTGACCGATGTCTCGCTCGTCCAATCGGCACCCTCGATCATCAGTCCCACCCCCACTGTCTCGCGGAAAGCAGAGATTTTTAATAGATTTTCACCAAATTTCAAAATCCGGATTACAAAGCATGAAGGGGGGGGGGGTGATTGTCCCCCGGATTTTCGTCCATGACTGATTCAGGGGAGCAGTGGATTGCAGGTTCAGCATCAGACGGAGCAATTAGGCAATCCTAGCAATTATTACGAAGCAGGCGCGGTGACATTGGGGCTGGACATTACCATCAGTGATTCCATCATCATTCACTGCCCATGAGGAACAGGCAGGAACGGCAAATGGATTTTTATACAACTGGAGAATGAGGAGCTGGATTAAAAAGTTTGTCAAAATCCAATCACATTCTCTAGTGCAAGGGGAATCATTCCTAACTTCTCCAGTCCATTTACATGACAAAACAACAAAATCCCTCAACCCAAAATCAGTTTAGTAAAATGGCGGTGGCTGCATGTGTAATATATGCAAAAGGACTTTCACTGAGCAGTTACATGCGTGACAAATAAAGCGCTGTTGAACCACTGAAATCCCGTCTGCACCCTCGCAAACATTTTGTCTCACATGTTCCTGCAGGGTGGAACCCAAGACCTAACACAATAATCCAGTTTGGGCAAACTAGTTTTTTTTTAAATGACTTCATGATCCCCTCTGCCTCCGTTTATTCAGACCAGCATCCCTGTGATTTTTTTAAAACCATCTTTTCAACCTATCATGCTAGTTTCAGCAAACCATTCACTTATAACTTAGCCCCACATCCTTGTCCCCTCAAGTTTCTTTTTTAAAACACGCAATAGCATGTTTCAGCATTACGTTTCATCTGCCATCTAGATCCCCTTTCTGTCAGCATGCATCTCCTTGAAGTCTATTCCCTCAGCTTTCCTTACAGCAGCTCACTGTGCCTCCGAGCTCTGTGCCATCTGCCATCTAGAAATTGCACCTATGCTCCCAAATCTGCAGTACGGATATATATAAAGGAAAGCCCCAATACCAACCATAGGGGATCATCACTTCCTCTTTGCCAATAAACTACCTATTACTACTCTGCATCCTGTCACTCAGTCAATTATCTATCCAAACTGCTGCAAATCCTTTCACTGTATGGCCGCAATCATTTCAGAATGCTATTTGGAAGTCCAGATATATTGCATCAGCTGACTTTTCTTATGAGCCCTCTACTACTTCATTATAAAATTATATCAAGTTGGTTAAGTCCAAAAAGATACCAGATTTTGCAAGTGCCTGTAGATCAAGCTTTACGAAGTCTAATACAAACACAGATCACATAGCACTAGATCAAGAACCGCAAAAATTGTTTCCTGTCCACTGTTTGTCCTTCAACAAACAATTGAAAAAGATAACCTGTAAATTATTGCTTTGGTGGGACTTTGTTGTGTGCAATTGGTATCAACTCTTAGGCAACAACGAAGGCTGTCTATAGATACTGCAGGGGATAGATCGGCTAAAAAGTTGGGCAGAGTGGTGGCAGATGGAATTTAATCCAGGCATAAGTGCGAGGTTAAATTCTGGAGGACAATATGGAGGTGGTGAGGCTTGCCTGTACAGTGCATTCAGAAAGTATTCAGACCCCTTCACTTTTTCCACATTTACGGCCTTATTTTCAAATGGATTAAATTATTTTTTTATCATCAATCTACACACAATACCTCAGAATTAAGAAGCGAAAACTGGTGTTTAGAAAAATTTGCAAAGTAATTAAAAAGAAATAACTGAAATATTACATTTACATAAGTATTCAGACCCTTTACTCAGTACTTTGTTGAGGCAGCTTCGGCAGCGATTACAGCCTCAAATTTAAAGGAGATCTGTAGGGTGTTTTTCCACATGGAGTGATGATATCTGGAACAAGCTGCCAGAGGAGGTGGCGGAGGCAGATAGAATTACCTTTCAAAAGGCATTTGGGCAGGTACTTGAATTTGAAAGGAGTAGGGGAATATGAGCCTAATGTGGGCAAATGGGATTAGCAAAGACAGGCATCACTGCAACATGCATGAGGTGAGATCATTATTTCTGTGCTGTACAACTCCATGATTGTTCGTAAACTTTGGGATACCATGAAGAGGAGCTGCTGTCTCACTCACCTTACCATTCCCGAAGCTGCATTTGCCATGGACGTGTCCTTGGGTTTGATATATTTGATATAGTTGTTTATACCGCGATAGAGTTTCTCATCATCTTTCCCTTTCAGTTCCTGCAAACACAAACAGAGCCTCACTCTTCGCACTTGAAGCAGAAATAAAGAGTAGTAGTGAAGGCAAACTGCACCTTCAATAAAAACCTCAGGTCAGGTGTATCTATACAAAACAGTATGGTACAGGTCCACCACTGATTTTCCAGCAACTGATGGTCTGGTTACCTCCTTAGACAACAATAGACAATGTGGTTAGGAAGGTACACAGCACATGCACCTTCAATAATCAGTGCACTGAATACAGGAGGGAGATTATGCAGTGGATTTTCGGGGGGTGGGGGGGGAAGAGATTGGTGTGAGACAGAGGAGTGGAGAAGTTGAGGGGGTTGATGTCACGACGGCAGTTTTGGATAAAGATTTCTAAAGCCGGAGGGCCACGAGGGGGGGTCCACGAGGAGGGGGTGCGTTCTCTGAAGAAGGGTTTTGGCCCGAAACGTTGCCTATCTCCTTCGCTCCATAGATGCTGCTGCACCCGCTGAGTTTCTCCAGCATTTCGTGTACCCTCGAGGGAGATTATGCTCCAACTTTATAAAACCTTGGTCAGACCTCCGCTGGAGTACCGTGTGCAGTTCACATCAGCAAGGTATAAGGGGTATGTGATAGTAGTGGTTTTCCCTCCATTCCTGATGCCACATTGCCGCCGGCTCACCTCTTGGACCTTCTGGCTTCGTTCGAAGATAGCTTGCATATCTTTATCTTTCTCAGTGTCCAACTGGTAGACAGCTGTTGCTCCCATGTCTTCTGGCCCCACAGGTTTCTAGGAAGCAGAGATTGTACATTTAGTGCCACAGAGATTTCCAACCAGGTCATATCACAACAAAAGCACCACAACTAGTAGAGTCACTGTCTCACGGGGACCTGGGTTCAATCCTGAACTTGGGCGCTAGCTATGTGGAGTTTGCATGTTTCCCCTGTGACCAAGCAGGTGCTCCCGCTTCCTCCTACATCCTAAAGACATGTAGACTGGTAGGTTAATTGGTGGTTGTATATACCTGATTGTGTCAGTGAGGAGTAGAATATGGGAGTAGTTCATGAGAATGTGGTGAAAATAAAATAGGATTGGTGTATGATCGGTGCATTGGTGGTTGAGGATTAGTGCAGACCCAGTGCCTGTTTGCTCCTTCCCATACTCACTTTTCTGTCCTGGGCCTCCTCCATTGCCAGAGTGAGACCACATGCAAACTGGAAGAACAGGGCATCATATTCCCCATGGATAGCTTACAATCCAATGGTATGAACATTGAATACTCCAATTTTAGGTATCCTCTCAACCCCACCTCGACTGCCAGCAAATTATTTCCCTGCATGAACCCAATAAGGACTGGCTCTTAATAATAAGTGCTCTTCAAACACTACTCAGCACTGCTCTCCTCTGAATGGTGATCATGCTAAGAACCTGTCACTCCCAGCTCAAAACACAATATAACCTTGGAGCCCTTCTGATGAGGTATAATGTTCTTGTCAGTAGCACTCAACTTAAATTCTGAAAACATGTTAGAGGTCACTGATGGTTCCAAACAATCTACACGTCACCCAGACACCCGAGCTGCCAACAACGTGGGTTGCCTCGAAGCTGGTACTGATTCTTACCGCTGATCGCGTGGATTTGTAGGAGACGGTGATTTTCTCGGGTCCGTCACTGTCAGTGTCACTGTACTCCTCCTTTGGTGCTGCTGGTTTCGCAGTCTGGGAATGATCAAACAGAATTAAAAAAGAGCCAAGAGCCATACAGGAGCAGATTGTTCAGCCATTCACCAGCGGAGCACAGGTCAAGGATCAACCTAGAATTAAACAGTAATCTCCACTCACACCTACCACCTCTTCTGATGACAGCATCCTCAAGTTTGTTGGCTGACACATGCCATTCTCCTGCTGCTGGTACAATGCCTGTGAATGGGGCTCTTTGGATAGTTTGTGAACTTACTGTAATCTGCAGAAAAGAAAGAACTGCCAAATACCTGTGCTTTTGTAAAGCAGAGGAATGGAGTACAAAGTCTGAATCTTCATTAGACACGAGCAGGGTATCAAACCTTAGTGAGGACACTAAGCCTTGGCAAGAGAGAAAAGTTTATCAGAATGTATTAAACATGTGGAAATTCAAACAAGGAAGGACTGCAAATATCACTCTCAGGATAGAGAAGGCTAAAGGCAGATTTACTTAAGATGTCAGAATTGTGAGGAACTTTGATAAAATAGGTAAATGGGCTTACAAAAAAATACAACCAGAAAATGTGGTAGACTTCTCAGCCCCTTGCACCTGCTCTACCATTCCATGAGACTGAAGCTCACCTTTACTGTAAAATCACCATCTCACACTAACTTCATATCACTTGATTTTCCCCAAATAGCCTCAGTCTATACATCTGTCTTGAATGGGTCTAGTGCCAATCAAAACACACTTCTAGGGCCTCCAGCCCAAAAACCAATCTACCATCACCACCCCATGCTTCCTACCGTGGAGACAATTCTGTATCCATTTAGCTATTGCGTGGATCCCATGCGATCTAACCTTCCAGAGCAGCCTTCCATTTAGAAATTAATCAAAGGCTTTGCTGGTCCATATATGTGTCTATGGCCCTGTCCTCTTCAACTTTTTATGGCTCTTACTTCAAAAAACTCAATCAAATTTGTGAAACGCAATTTCCCACGCCCTAAACCACGCAGATTATTGCTAATCAACCCTTGTCTTCCCAAATGCATGCACCTCATCCCCTCCAGTAACTTGCCAACTACAGATGTTATGCTTACACATCTATAGTTTCCAGGTTTTTCTTTGCAGCCCTTTAAATATAGGCCCAACATTAGCCATTCTCCAGTCTGCCCGCAGGCCTCCTGAAATTTCTTCTTTAGCTTCCCACAGTGTGTTTGGATATATCTGATCAGGCCCAGGAGATTTCTCTACCATCAAATGGTTTAGGACATCCAGCATCTCCCTAATTGTAAGACAGACTGTCCTCAAGATATCACCATTAACTTTCCCCAAAATCCACAACCTTCATGTCTTTCTCTCTGGTAAAAACAGAGGAAAAATATTAATTGCCCATCGCTGCGGCTCCACGTACAGATGATCACTTTTGTTTCTGAGCCACTCTAGTTACTCTTTTCCTCTTAATATTCTCCAGGATGATGCCTGAAAAGGAGGCTGCAGCAATAATGAGATATTGGATATTCTGGATATATTCTCATTGGAAATTAGGAAACTCAAGAGTATAGACAAGGCACATATATAGGATGGATAGTCAAAGTCTTTTTCACAGCCAGGGAGAATCTAGACCAGGAGACCACAGGTTTAAGATGAGAGGGAAGGAATTTAAAGGAGATTTGAGGAGTAAGCTTTTGACACAGAGGGCAATGGTTATCTGGAATAACCTTCTGGGAGAGGTGGAGGAGGCAGATTTAATTACAAAATATAAGAGGCATTTGGACAGGTACGTGGATAGGAAAGGTGTAATAAAAATGGACCTCATGGAAGAAGATGGAATTAGCGTAGATAAGCATCATGGTCAGAATGAACAAGGTGCGCTGAAAGAGGACATTTTGATGCTGTATAATTCTACGGCTCTAAAGGCAGCATTGATAAGTTAGTGAGTCTAATATCAATGGTAGAGTAAATGTTGGAAACTGAGGACTGGGATAAATCTGCAATTAGAGCGATGGGGAGCAGCCAAGGGCAGATAACATGGGTTCATTAAGAGGAATTACGATCTGACTAATTTGACTGAATTTTTTAAACAGGTATCTAATTGTGTTGATGAGAGCAGTGTGGTTGATCTAACGTGGACCTCAGCAAGGCTTTTGACAAAGTCAGACAAAGACGACATGCTAAGATAAGAGCCCATGGGATCCAGGGCAATAGGTTAGGGGGAAATGGGTTATGGGTTTGTTGCAATTGCTCTGACCTCTTTGCTAGAAGAACAATGAATTATGAATTTTCAAACTGATCCAAAAGGTCTGTGACTAGCGGCATACTGTAGGGGTCATTGTTGAGACCCTTGCTGTTTGTTTTCTATATTAATCATCGAGATGTGATTGTAGGGGTTATGATTTGTAAATCTGCAGATAACATAAAGATGTGTGGGTTTCTATCACTGCCATCGACTACTGAACAATACCAACATGTTGACAAAATAGGTACAGCAATGGCAAATAGAATTTAATCTAGAAAAAAAGAGATGTTGCATTTAAGGCCATGATACGTACAAAGCATAGGTTCCTCGGAAGCATTCATGGACCTTGATGTACATATCAAAAATCCTTGAAAGCATTAAAAAAGCAAATTCACGGTAGTGCAAGAGATAAACCATAGATTTGTGTACTCAATGCCACCACTGATGAAGGCAAGAATATCACATGCCTTCTTCACCTCTTTATCTATTGGTGTTGCTACTTTAAGGCAGCTGTAGTCTTGATCCCTAAATTACCTCTGTTCATCAATGCTGTTGTGGGTCTGGCCATTTACTGTATCTTTCCCTTTATATTTACGTCTCCCAAAGTGCAACATCTCGCACTTACCCAGATTAAACTCCATTTAACAAATTCCACTCCTACCTAGCCCTTAGCATTATAGCAGTCACAGTCAATATTAGGGATGACACCTGTTACAAACATATCTTTCCTCCCTGCATATATGCTCCTTCAATTCCTGCTGACTATTAAGGGTGCCTATAGTACAATCCCCTTCTTATTTTGAGGTTTTACCCATATATTCACTTGCTTCACTAGACAATCTTCCAGGAATATCGACTCTAAGTAGTGTTACGATTTTCACCTGATCAAAAACGCAACTCGCCCTCCTCTCTTACGTTTACCTTTATCACACCTGAAGCATCTGTACCCTGAAACATTGAGCTATCAGTCCTACAGAATATACAAATATTCAAAATAGGAGTGTGCATTCAGCTCTCAAGCTTGTTCTACATTTAACATGATCACATCTACTTCTGTTTTAAAATATATTCAAAGGTTCTGCTTTCACCATTTATGAGGAAGATTTCCAAAGCCTCATGATCCACAGAGAAAAGGAATTTCATATCATTCCTGTTTTAATTGGGCTACTCTTATTTTAGCCAGTGACTACAAGTTCCACATTCTCTCTATATTCACCCAGTCAAGAGCTCTCAAGAATCTAAATAGTGCAAGCCCAGTCTGTCCAATCTTTTCTCAGAAGATAACCTGCCATTTCTTCTACACGTATCTCCAAGTTAGCAGGCAGATAGATGCAGCAGGTGGTTAACTGGGCATATGGCATATTGGCCTTTATTGCAAAGTTTTATTCCCAATAGCATTGGAAACAGTCCAAAGGAAATTCACAAGGCTAACTTCTGTGATAAGAATTTTTTCAATCAAGACTATGTTAGTACTGCAGTCTTTGGAATTTAGAAGAATGAGGGGTAATCTTATTGATGCATTTAAGAACCTAACTATTAGGAATCTACCAGCACTTTTCAACCAATCTGATCCAACACTGCCACACTCACTTTCTGTATCATAGGATTTGACACAGTCTTTCTCTTTTCTCTCCGCACCACAGTGTTTCCTTCGTCATCTCCACTGCTATCTGTGAAACAGGGGAAAACTCACTCAATACAGCAATACTCACTGTAGGTGAACACAATCTTGATAAAGTATGAGATTAACTCTTAAGGGCAAACATTACAAAGTAATAGTAGCATTAAGTCTGAGAGCAGCCTCCTTCCGATCAGACCGACCAGTTTTATCTAACCATTGGAGTTACAGAACCATGCAGAAACAGGCCCTTTGGCTCACCCTTCCAAACATTGAGTAGCTGTCCACACTGATCCCATTTATCAGCATTAGGTCTGCAGCCTTCCATACCCTGGCAATTCAAGTGCTCGCTCAAACACCTCTTAAATACCTCAGTGTCTTGATCTCCACCACTCCCTTCGGCAATGTTTCAGATTCCAACTGTTAATCCTGGCCACATTGGAGAGGCTTGGACTTTAAAACGGGGTAAAAGCTTCAGGGCTGCTGGGAGATTTGGTCAATTTGGAATTGCTCTCTGCAGAGCTGGGACAGGCTGTGGAGCAGCGCCAGGGTGTCTAGAGCTTAGATACAATTTGCAAGAAAAGAATAAGAACATCTGCAGAGCCTGTCAATTAGGTGCAAAATGCATACAATGGATTGGATGGTTGCAAACCAGACATACACCTTGTAAATAATTGTAAATAATGTTGCAGAGTGCCTAGTGTTGATTGGATGAGGTATTGAGCCATGTCTGGGTTTCTTGGAGAACAGGGTAAATGTCTGAAGAAGGGTTTCGGCCCGAATCGTTGCCTATCTCCTTCGCTCCTTAGATGCTGCTGCACCCGCTGAGTTTCTCCAGTCTTTACCCTAAATGTTTCTAAGTTGGCTTCCTTGAGAAGCCTGGTTTGAATACAATGTATTAAGGTGCTGTATTATTGGGTTAGGGAAATGTATGTTATATATAGGGTTAATCGATATCTGTAATTGGATTATTAAGAGACCACCCCCATGTGGTTCGGCCCCACGAGGTCCTGGGACATATAAAAGTCTGCTACCATGAGGTCCAGTGTTGATCTACTGGGAGAGTGCTAGGGACTGGGTGATCTTCTGGAGTGTCTCTGTTTGAGTGAGACCTGAAGGGCTTGATCAGGCAGCTATGAGGATTGAACCTGCAGTGGGATAAGTACAGTAGTTGAACTGGGACGGGCTTTTGTTAAAATAAAGATTAGTTGTTTCAAGTGCTTGATTCAGTGTTTTTACTGAAACTAGACCGGGAGGAAGCTTAGAAATGAGCAATGTACACAACCATCCTCTGGCCGATCTCTATCGCTCTCATTTCAATTCTGCCACCAGGAAGAAGGTATGGGAGACTGAACGCTGTAACCTACAGGTTCAGGAGCAGATTCGCGCCAACAATCATCAAGCTATTAAACACTACAACCTCCAAACGACATAGACTTTGGGGCATTGTTTTTTACTTTGTACTATTATTGTTTTTTTTTTAATATATTGAAAGTTTTTTGTTGTTTATTATGGTGATTACATATTTGTTGTGCTGCTGCAAGTAATAATTTCATTGTACGATTCAGGACATATAACAATTAAACACTCAACCCATTCCTTCTCTCCAGAGATGCTGCCTGACCTGCTGAGTTACTCCGGAATTTTGTGTCTACTCTCACCTCTGCTTCCAGGACCCGGTGCATTTTGTTTCCTTATTCATCCTTTCGAAACATAACACCCCGCTTCAAACAGTTCTGAAGAAATGGAAGTCATCACATTGACACAGAAATATTCCCAGGGTGGATGCCCAGAGTTTCCAATGAGGGGCTGTACAGAACAGGGGCACACTTGCACAATAAGGCGTTGGAAATTACTTCATCATAAGGGGGTGAAACGCTGGAATTCCTTACTTCAGAGTTTGGGTGAGTAACCCGAACCCCATCGCTCCTGGTCTTCCCTCCTCACCCCCCACACTCCTCTCCTCCCCCTCCCCCCCCCCCAATCACTCCTCCCCTACACCCTTCTCCTCGCCTGCCCTCTTCCCCCCCTCACTCCTCTCCCCTCCACCCTCACTCCTCTCCCCTCCACCCTCACTCCTCTCCCCTCCACCCTCACTCCTCTCCCCTCCACCCTCACTCCTCTCCCCTCCACCCTCACTCCTCTCCCCTCACTCCTCTCCTCTCCCCTCACTCCTCTCCTCCCCCCTCACTCCTCTCCTCCCCCCTCACTCCTCTCCCCTCACTCCTCTCCTCCCCCCTCACTCCTCTCCTCCTCCCTCACTCCTCCCCTCCCCCCTCATCATTCCTCTTCTCCCCTCCCCCTCCACTCCTCCCCTCCCCCTCCACTCCTCCCCTCCCCTCCACTCCTCCCCCTCACTCCTCTCCTCCCCCCCTCACTGCTCTCCTCCCCCCCTCACTCCTCTCCTCTCCCCTCTCCTCCCCCCCTCCCCCCCTCACTCCTCTCCTCCCCCTCCTCACTCCTCTCCTCCCCCCCTCACTCCTCTCCTCTCCTCCCCCCCTCACTCCTCTCCTCTCCTCCCCCCACTCCTCTCCTCCCCCCACTCCTCTCCTCCCCCCACTCCTCTCCTCCCCCCACTCCTCTCCTCCCCCCCCTCACTCCTCTCCTCCCCCTCCTCACTCCTCTCCTCCCCCTCCTCACTCCTCTCCTCCCCCTCCTCACTCCTCTCCTCTCCTCCCCCCCTCACTCCTCTCCTCTCCTCCCCCCCTCACTCCTCTCCTCTCCTCCCCCCCACTCCTCTCCTCTCCTCCCCCCCACTCCTCTCCTCTCCTCCCCCCCCCTCACTCCTCTCCTCCCCCCCCTCACTCCTCTCCTCCCCCTCCTCACTCCTCTCCTCCCCCTCCTCACTCCTCTCCTCCCCCTCCTCACCTCTCCTCCCCCCCTCACTCCTCTCCTCCCCCTCCTCACCTCCCCCTCCTCACTCCTCCCTCCTCTCATCTCCCCCTCCTCTCCTCCCCCTCCCCTCCCCCTCACTCCTCCCCCTCCCCTCCCCCTCACTCCTCTCACTCCCCTCCCCCTCACTCCTCTCCCTCTCACTCCTCTCCCTCTCACTCCTCTCCCTCTCACTCCCTCCTTCTCGCTCCCGATCTCCCATTACCTTTCTCGTCGTCCGCTCTTCGTTTTATTCCTTTACATTTTTTCGCTGATTTTTTAAACAGAAAGCTGCAAACGGGAGCCTGCCCGGACTCCGCCATCTTGTCCGCTACCCGGCGCCCAGCGCTGGTCGCCCGCCCGCCCGCCCGCCACAGCGGCCCCTGGCGGCGCGTCTGCACAAACCCCAGTGGGTGGAGGGAGGGGAGGGGAGAGGGATGGGGGCAGAATGGACAGAAACAGGGGCAAGAGGTAATGAGGTAAGGGGTGAGGAGAGGCTTCCCCACACTGTTACACCTTGGAATAACTCAGCAGGACAGGAGAACATCTACCCATGTTCTTCAGAGATGGTGACCCGCTGAATTACTCCAGCACTTTGTGACTTTTTTTGATCATTAATGCTGTTCCAATAACTTCCGTACCACTGATATTGGGCTCACAGGTCTGTAATTACCAGGGGTTTTCCTTCTTATGTCCCCTTCATAACTTACTTTCCTTCTAGCCTTTGTATCATCAGTAAATGTAATGACCATATCTTTGGTGGCTTTTTCCAGTCATTTGTGTATTTAACAAATGTGCTTCTGGACCCCCAGGGCTTGTGTGGATCACCTTTAACATCTGCTTTAAGAAGACCACATTCATCTTGGTGCTAAAGAAAAGCGAGGTAGCGTGTGTTAATGACTACGACCAGTGGCTCTTTCATCCACCATCATAAAGTGCTTTGAGAGACTGTTAAGACACATGTTAACTCAAGCTTCCTATACAGACTTGATTCACTGTAGTTTGCCTACTGTCACAACAGGTCCATAGAAGATGCCATGTCCCTGGCACTACATCATCTCCCAAACACCTAGATGACATGGACACCCATGTCAGACTCCCACCTATTGACTACAGCTCTGCATTCAATATCACATTCCAGTCCAAAGTCATCTCCAAACTCCTGGATCTAGGAGTCAGCACCCCCGCCAGCGGATCTTCTACTTTCTGATCCATAGGCCGCAATCAGTGAACAATACTTCCTCCACAATAATTCTCAACATCAGTACCCCACAAGGATGCATTCTTAATACCTTACTATACTTCCTGTACACTCATGATTGTGAGGTCAAATTCAGCATGTTTCCAAGTACTCTTACCAAGTTCAGCAGATGCCCTGTAGAAAGCATACTGTCAGGTTGATAGGCACAAAATACTGGAGTAACTCAGCGGGACAGGCAGCATCTCTGGAGGGAAGGAATGGGTGATGCAGACTGAAGAAGGGTCTCTACCCGAAACGTCAACCATTTCTTCTCTCCAGAAATGCTGCCTATCCCGCTGAGATACACCAGCATTTTGTGTCTATCTTCGGTTTAAACCAGCATCTGCTGTTAAACCTACACATTGTCCGGTTGGTTTGGGAACAACTGTGCCCAAAACCGCAAAATATTGCATTGAGTTATGAAGTTATGCCCAGTCCATCACATAGAGCAGCCAGATTCCCTACCACTGACTCAATGTGCACCTCACGCCACCTTGGGAAACCCGCCAACATAATTATGAACCTTTCCCACCCCGGTCTTTCCTCTTCTCTCCACTCCTGTCAGGCAGAATATACAAAAGCTTGAAAGCACCACCAGACCCAGGAACAGCTTCTTCCTCTGAATTATTCTGAAGACTTCTGAATGGTTCTTCCATAAGCTGGTAAACAGTCCTGATTTTCCAACCTAACTCATTGTGGACTTTGGTCTTAGTCTCTGGAACTATCATGCTACAATGTATTTTTCTCTTTACTCTGCCTATTGTGTGTATGGCTTGATTGCATTACCTTATAGTAATTTTTGACTTGATTGGCTAAAAATCAAGTAAAAGCTTGTGTACACTTGACAATAATAAAAGATAAACTGTTGGAGGGGCATCCCGGACCATTGCTGTATAATTGCAGGAGTAGAATTGGCCGAGCTCCACCTTTGGAGCAGAAGCAATGTGTGAATGGTGCAAAGTTCCACAATACATGAGAGTGATTTGGTGCACAAGGAGCAGTGCTTAGGAAGCACTGTGCCATTTGAAGAGTCTTGATGAGTGAGTGCTGCTCTGCCTGTGGAACAGTGCTGAGGGATTTCTGTGCCTCCATGGCAGTGCTGTGGACAATATGCAGCCAGGAGATCCGTGTTTGCATTGTGGCCTTGTGTCCTCCTTCTGATGAACATAATAGATCCCATGGAGTTATTTTTGCTGGGACTAATTTGTAATCAATAGTCAACAATCGCGATACAAAAATTACCTGACGATTGCAACATTAGCATGTGCCTGTGCTCCAAGTATTTGTTCCTTAATTTCTTTGTTTTGATTATCTTCTGGGTTTATGTGAAATATCATGTATGAAAGTGTAACACATTGCAAAATCAGTGAAGGCCCTGCTTTGTCCGCTGGAAGTTGACCGGAGAATGGGGAGGGGTTAATAGTGAGGTTTGAAGTTGCAGGACTGTTGTCAACAGCAGGACAGGTGGGCTACAGCTAGCCAGTGTAGCGATGGGTGGGTGAATGGAACAGAGCGAGGGATGGTTGATCATTTGTGGGACACAGCCGTGTAAGGGAACGAACAAAGGAAGATCAGATTCTTTAGCCAAAATCCACGAGTAGTCCAAGCAACAAATAACAAAGTCACATTGGCATAAAGAGATTCCCTTTTTGACTAAAGCACAGTGCAGAGATGCAGAAAGGCGAGAAATGTATAAACATAAGCCAAAGCTAGAACACACTGTTTGGTTCCAGAAACCCAAACAACGTGCAGCTTTAGTGGGTGGTTTAGATGAGTGGGTAAAGGGTGCAGTGTTGTGGGTGAGGGGTGCAGTTTTGTGGGTGAGGGGTGCAGTGATGTGGTGTGGGTGAATGGGTGCATTGGTGTGGGTGAGGGGTGCAGTGTTGTGGGTGAGGGGTGCAGTGTTGTGGGTGAAGGGGTGCAGTGGTGTGGGTGAAGGGGTGCAGTGGTGTGGGTGAGGGGTACAGTGATGTGGGTGACGAGTGCAGTATGGGTGTGGGTGAAGGATGCAGGGGTCCAGAGATCAGGGTGTTACGTGCGGTGTCTCAGTGCCATCTGCTCTGTAAATATGTCGATGTGCATCTGATGACTTTCAATTAAAATTCCGAGTGCCCTGGTGCAACAGGTAGTGCCATTGCCTGACAGCTCCAGCCACACAGGTTCATCTGGTACTGTCTGTGTTGGTTTGAACGTTCTCGCTGTGTGCATGCGAGTTTCCCACCACATCCCAAAGACCTGCAGGTTGGTCAGTTAATCGGCCGCTGGAAATTGTCCCTTTGTGTAGATGGGAGGAAGGGTCAAAGAGGAGGTGATGACATGTGAGAGGGAAACAGACAAAGGGGGAAGAGTGATCAATCCAGAGGGAGCAGCATGGATCTGAGGCTGAGTGGCCTTCTGCCCTGTTGCAGCGAGTGACAGGAAACGTGCCTTGGTGTGTATGAATATGGTCCTTTAAAATTCAGAGGAGAGACACAGGTTTTAATGCTGGTGTAACTCAGCGAGTGAGGCAGCATCCCTGGAGAGAAGGAATGGGCGACGTTCTCCCTTCTCTCCAGAGATGCTGCCTCACCTGCTGAGTTACTCCAGCATTCTGTGTCTACCTTCGATTTAAACCAGCATCTGCAATTCTTTCTTACTCACAGGTCTTCGTGATTGAGTTGTGTTCCTCGAATCTCTATGTTAATCATCCAAACTGTTATAGTGGAGAAACAGAGGATATCAAGGCCTAAGGATGCACAGAACACACATCGAGCAGTCTGTAAAATGTACATTATTTTATATGTAAGTACACCTCCAGGAAGCTCCTGGTACTTGCTCTAACCAGCAGTGTTATGCAGGTGCATTGCACATGACTCCGCTGAGCTGGGACCATTGCATGAGTCAACGGCACAGCAGGAGTCCATGTGCTTAAACCCCAAATAGGTACTATTCTCGACGGTGAATGTTCCTGGATTAAGGTGAAGCTCTGTGAAAGGTTTTAGATTCAGTTTCCACTGTAGGTGAGCGGCATCTAGATCTGACAGCAGGCCCACGGCCAGGCTGGGGCTGGCGATGGTGCAGAGCAAAGCTGCCTGGCCGAGCTTTGTGCTCACTGTGTTATCTGTGTTATGGTGCGGCATTGTTAAAGGTGCAGAGTTACACAACATAATCGGCTCCACGGCCCCACGAGCTGCTCGCCGCAGGAGGACGGTGGGTGCATCAACGTCTCCACTCGCACAGTCACACTGGCAGCTCGCTCCTCGCTACACGCTCTTAATCCTGACCCGAACAAAGAGGGTGGCGGGTGAGAGGGGCGCGGAGTCCCTTGCCAGCAGGTGGATGTGTCGGTAACCTGCAGAGACAAACAGAAACAGCATCAGTAGGAGGCACGGATCCGGAGGTGCAGTATGGGAGAGTTTACAGTGGCCTATTTATTTATCTACCAACCTACACATCTTTGCGATGTGGGAAGAAACCCATGTGGTCACAGGGAGAACGTGCAAACTCCACACAGATAGCGCCCAGGTCTCTGGCACAGCGAGGCAAAGCCTCTGCTTGCTGAGTCACTGTGCCCCCGCATAAACTCTCTCATCGGGGAAATGTACCCTGATCTCCTGCCTGACAGAGGTAGGCATGAACCAATGCTCTTATAAAGTGTGAGGAGAGGGCAGCACAGTGGTGCGGCGGTCGAGTTGCTGCTTTTCAGCACCAGAGACCCAGGTTCGATCCTGACCATGGGAGCTGTCTGTGTGGAATTTATTAGTTCTCCTTATAACTGCGTGTGATTTCTCCGGGTGCTCCATTTCCCCCCACATCCCAAAGATGTGTAGGTTTGTAGTTTAATTGGCTTCTGTAAATGATCCCTAGTGTGTAGAATAGAACGAGTGTACAGATGATCAGCATGGACTTGTTGGGCCACCCTGCATCTCTAAAACAAACTAAAAGAGAGGCAATACTAGGATGAGGGTCTGTGGTACTGTCGGGTGGAGGGGCAGGGGCAGGGAGTGGGGTTCTGTGGAGAGGGGTGGGGACAGGGTGTGCAGTTCTGGGGACAGGGTGTGCAGTTCTGGGGTGAGGGTCAATGTGGATGTCAGTTTGGGGGGGGGGGGTGGATGAGTTTCAGGACGAGGGTGAGGAACCAGGGGCCAGAGTTTAAGAATAAGGAGTAAGCCATTTAGAACGGAGACGAGGAAACACTTTTTCTCACAGAGAGTGGTGAGTCTGCGGAATTCTCTGCCTCAGAGGGCGGTGGAGGCAGGTTCTCTGGATGCTTTCAAGAGAGAGCTAAATAGGGCTCTTAAAAATAGCGGAGTCAGGGGATATGGGGAGAAGGCAGGAACGGGGTACTGATTGGGGATGATCAGCCATGATCACATTGAATGGTGGGGCTGTCTCGAAGGGCCGAATGGCCCACTCCTGCATCTATTGTCTATTGAATGGGTGAGTCGGGGCGGTATGTGGGTGGACCAGGGTGAATGCTACATGGGGCGGGTGGATCAGGATCCATAGGGCAACTAAAGTGTTGCTCACCTTCTTTCACACTGGTGAAGGGGAGCGTGAACTGCCCGATAAAGTCATTGCTGGACGACGAGTCGTAATCTTCGACCACGATTCGGATCAGCGCCTGTTCAGGAACACTGATTGTAAACTTGAGTACTTCATTCCACACCGGGTTAAAACCTGCAACCACGCAAAGGACACAGTGACTGTTAGTTCAGTTCAGTTTAGTTTATTGTCAAGTGTACCGAGGTACAGTGAAAAGCTTCAGTTGTGTGCAAACCAGTCAGCGGAAAGACTATAGACGATTACAATCGAGCCATTCACGTACAGATACATGACAGGGGAATAACGTTTAGTGCAAAATAAAGCCAGTAAAGCTTCCGTACGAGTTCAGCAACCACTGATCTGTTGGGGAATGGACAACTTTTAAAAGTAAAGTGGATAGGTATATGGACGGGAAGGGAATGGAGGGGTATGGTCTGAGTGCAGGTAGATGGGACTTGGGGAAAATAAATGGTCGGCACGGACTGGAAGGGCCGAGAGGGCCTGTTTCCATGTTGTAATTGTTAACTCTCTGTCACAGAGGTCCCTGCCCGCAGCCTTAATGGCCGTGGGAGAGGTTATGCCCACTGGGAGCAGGAATTCTGCAACAATAGGAAGACCTCTGTACAGCTGCCAGCCCTGGACCTGGGAGGGATGAGATGTAATTTGCTGGCTGGTGACCCTTCCCCCTCCGCCCCCCCCCCCCCCCCCCCCATCTTCCCAAATGACTGGTGACTGTAGGTCCTCGTCTGTCCACAGATTATGTCATTGTTTCCTATTTCCTTTCAACATCGTAGGCTATTCGACTCATCAAGTCGGCTCTCAGGGCTAACCTTGTATCCGCAGCCGTTTTAAGAGTGGGAGAGAACTAATTGAAGCATATAATGTCTTGAAGTGTCTTGACAACGTGGATGTAGAGAGGATGTTTCCTCCTGTCAGAAAATCTAGAACTTGAGGTTACTGCATAAAAATCAGGTTCTACCCATTTAACACTAAAATGAGGAGCATTTTTTTTTCTCTCGGGCTGTTGCGCATCTTTTGAACTTTCTTCCATAAAAGCCGTGATCTTATTAAACAGCGCAGCAGGTCTGAGAGCCCGAGTTGTTCATTCCTGTTCCTAATTTGAAAATTCACTTTCTTGAAACACAAGAGGCCATTTGGCCCACATGACCATGCCAAGGCCTAGTGGAGCGATCCCATCAATCTCATTCCCTCTTGTATTTTTTCTGAGTACCATTCTCTGTCCTCATGCCCATTAATCCCTTTGATTCTTTGCCATTTAGCCATACGTGAGGGGGGGGGGGGGATAATTTACAGTTGGTTATCGACAGACCGCATCGTTTTGCAATGTGGAAAGCGGATCATTTTGGGGGTTTATGGAGAACGTGCAAACTCCATTTCGACGGCACCTGTGGTCAGGATTGACCCTGGATCCCTGAAGGTATGAGTCTGCTGCACATTCAGTGTGAAACCTCTGAAATCAGCAAGAACCATGTAGCAGGCACAGAGCCTGGTACTGGCAATAAAACCACAAGGTCAGTTCTAGCAGAATGTCCCAAGTACATTCTGGAAATGTCTCTTAGCAAATTCCTTCTTCTCATAAAGAGTGGGATCAACAGATTATCACCGCTCTATTTTTTTAATGTGCGGAACAGCAAATACACGTGAAGTGCCTGGAGACACCATGACTTCCGTTTCATCTCCAGAATTTACTAACTGTTGAGATCCTCAGCCACGTCACTGACAGTATAACTTTCTCCCACCAGAAAAATGTTGTACACATCCTACCATTATTTTCAATATATCTTGTCCTCTTTGTGGCGTTGTCTTCAGGAACACCATGCACTTCCACACGCACCAGGGGATCCACTATGGAGTTCTTCTTATCCTTATTCACTTTGGGGAGTTGCTGAGCTGTAATAACCTGAAAGGAATCATAGATTCAGAGAACGAGTACAACACAGGAGGCCACTCAGCCCATCACCTCCACCCCGGTTCTCTACCGCAGCCGCCACTGGCCATTTCTCTGGTGCCTTGTCAATTTTTCCTCACCATACGTTTACCCACAACGGAACCTGGAATGTCACAATGGAACCAGCCTCCATCTGGCAGCACCACATTCCCAATTTCAATCACATAAAAGTCCACCATCGATTTTCTGGCACCCTTGGTTCCAGAGCCTTGCCGGATTATCCTTTTTGCTGGACCAATAGAGGTCACGATCTCCGAGAGGAGTCAAAGGAGGTGTCAACTCTGGTGTATCCACCACCATCTTGGGAATCAGTTGATGAAATCATAATAGTGTTGAATCTCTGGAATTCTCTGACACAGAAGGTAGTTGAAGCCACTTCATTGGCTATATTTAAGAGGGAGTTAGATGAGGCCCTTGTGGCTAAAGGGATCAGGGGATATGGATAGAAGGCAGGTACGGGATACTGAGTCGGATGATCAGCCATGATCATATTGAATGGCGGTGCAGGCTCGATGGGCCGAATGGCCTACTCCTGCACCTATTTTCTATGTTTCTATAATGGAGAGATTGGAACGGCACGGTGGCACAGCGGTAGAGTTGCTGCCTTACAGCGCCAGAGATACGGGTTCGATCCTGACTATGTGTGCTCTCTGTATGGAGTTTGTACGTTCTCCCTGTGACCTGCGTGGATTTTCTCCGGGATCTCCGGTTTCCTCCCACACTCCAAAGATGTACAGGTTTGAAGGTTAATTGGCTTGGTATAATTGTAAATTGCCACTAACGTGTGTAAGATAGCGTTAGTGTGTGCATGGAGTGCAGGTCGGCGTGGACTTGGTAAGCGGAAGGGCCCGTTTCCGTGCTGTATCTTAACTAAACTAAAATTGACATACAACATATCACCACAGTTCATCTACCACGGCCTTGGTCAAAGAGTAAGGAAAGCTTCCAATTGAGGGGAGCTGTTTGAACTAAGGTCCCCTGCACTGCCAAGTATGCTGAGTGAACTACTCTAAGCTTAGCTTTACAGGATTTTAATTTGGTTCAAATCCACAGAACGGCAGCTTTCTGGAAATCAAAACAGAGTTACATTTACATCAATGATCAGCTGCGTCTTATTGAGGCCTGCTCCTTGTTTTGGTCTTGCAGGGTCAAACAGATTAGATTTGTTCCTCATGAAGCTGGGCTTCAGGATGTAGCCGGACCGACCATTCTGTCGAAATTTCCCTTTGTTTAGATCCATCTCCGTTCCGGACTTCTGGAAATTCAGGGCCACTACATGAAAATAAAAATTACACCAATTAATTAAATGTGACCAATCAATATCTCCATCGGATGAAATAAGACAGCTCTGTATTCTTTGAAACACCAAGATTGAGATTTTAAACATCTTGGTAACGGAAACTCTTCAAATTAAATTGAGTGAATTTGGCCTGAATATTGTGCGGGAACAACATGAGCAGATGTGTGTGGAAAGGAACTGCAGGTGCTGGTTTATACCGACAATATATACAAAGTGCTGGAGTAACTCAGCGGGTCAGGCAGCATCTCTGGAGTGTCAGGATGGGTGACATTTCGGGTTGGAATGTTTCTTCAGACTCAAAGTAGAGGGGAGGGTACCGGAGATACAAAAACCAGAACAAACTAGAGCCAGCAACAGATGACGAAGGAAAGGTGGAGCCCATTGTTGGCTGGGGAAGAGGTGATCACGAAGAACAGTCTGACCTAGTTGGCATCCAGCATTCCACATCTCCTGGGGGTTGTAGTTGGAAGAGTCGACCCTGGAGCCTGTGGGGTAAATCCTCGACAGCTGCTTAGTGTTGTATCGAACAAAGAGACTCCCTGAAAAGCAAATGATTCATTGTTAGAGGCAATCTTTACATAGAATCATAGAGTTATTTAGCATGGAAACTGGCCCTTCACCCCGATTCACCCATGCCGAACAAGTTGTCCACCAGAACTAGTCCCACTTGTCTGCATTTGACCCATTTCTCTATGAACCTATCCTATCAATGAACATGTCCAAATATCTTTTAAGTTGTCATTGTACCCGCCTCTATCACTTCTTTTGGCAGCTCATTTCCATCACCCTCTGTATGAAAAAAGTGCCCCTCGCATCTCTATAATACTAAAACTCTTCTTCTTGTTTGTGGCTCTGTGTGTGTGTGTGTCAATCAGGTTATTTTTCCTATTTTCTACCAACACTAGGCCACAGCCTTCCCATTTTCACACAACCTACTCACATTTTTCCCGTCGAGGCGATAAACATCTTCCCGAAATTTTTAATCGTTTAAAGTTTTAAAAACAGCCCGAAAACTAGCCCATTTTTTGAAAAAAAACCAGAGTGACGTCACAATGCACTCGCAAGGCAGGACAGGACAGGTCACTCCGGGAGGGAGGGACACTCCAGCGCACGCGGTGAACGAGGAGTTCAAATGCAATCTAACCAAACTCCATAAAGCTGCAACATGACTTCCGGACTCTTATAAATGCCCAACCAATGTTGCTACTTTCAGGGTGCTGTAGACTTGGACTGCAAGATGCCTCTGTATAACGATGCTGTTAAGGGTCTTGCCATTAACTGTATACTTTCCCCTTACATTCAACCTCCCAAAGTACAACACCTCACAATTAAATTAGATCTGACATTTTTCCGCCCATTTCTGTAGCTGACTCACATCCCAATGTATATTTGGACACCCTTCCCTCCTGTCTGCAACTCCACCAACTTTGGTGTTTTGATATCAGACTCACGGGCCCGTAGTTCTCTGACTTGTCCTTGTAGCTTTTAAATAAAGGCACAGCATGGGCCAATATTTATATTTTGACCAATGCTGGGTGTTTCAGGAACCTTCCTATACACAAATCCTGCTCACTTTCTCACATCCCATCAGTGGCTAGACTTCAAAAGGGCTACACTGGCCATGAGCACCAGATGTGATCAGGAAATCATACCACTACTAATAGGGCTAGAACAGCGGGTGGGGAAATCTTGGTCACAGGCTGTCAAACAAGGAGGAACAAGTACCTGACCAGCCCAGAGAATTTGACATTAGTGATGACTACAGGTCCTCCCCAGCCTGACATATGTACAGCCCATACATATGGACAGGCATGTGGGAGACCGATGGGATGAATTTACCGTCAGCAGATTCTGTCCGGTGGGAACAGCGTTCCAAGCTGCATTTCTGACATGAATGGTTCTCCACAATGGAAGATTGACACAAAAATGCTGGAGTTCCTCAGCAGGTCAGGCAGATATCTCTGGAAGAAAGGAATAGGTGAGGATTCGGTTCGGGACCCTTCTTCAGACTTTCCCGAATGGAACCCTGCCAAATCTGGGTGTGATCTGCACTCCGGCGTTTCCGTTATAACAATGGGTGGCCTTACCCGACTCAATGATGAGTTTCTTTGCTTTGTTTTCAGAGAAGGATGAGAGCTCGCAGACACACGCCTTACTCCAGGCGTGTTGGAAGCCATGAAAATGGACAGCCTTGCAATAGACCACCAGGTCCATTAACTCCTCCGATAGCTCCCCGACTGCCTCCTGTAAAAGCACGGGAATGATCATGAAATCAAACTGATCCCAAACAGTTTGCAAACCCCAAATGCCCAACACTCGGCAAATCCCTCACATCCAGGCACCCAGTGTAATTAGAACAATCTGAATTTAATTAATTTTATTGAAGGGTTAGCTCCAATTGGAAATATAATACAATTGCTTGTGTATCAGCTCTGAGGAATAATTTAATATTTTTGCCAAAGTATTCAGGGCTCTACAAGCTTGATGTCACAGCAGTTTCCTTAATATTGTCTGCCAGAGCTTTCTCTTGCCCCTATTTTGCCCTCCTAATTTCATTCTTAAATATGCTCCTCAGTCCTGCGATACACTTGATCCCAGTTGTCGATACCTGGCCTATGCCTCCTTCTTGATCCTGACTAAAGCTTCAATTTCTCTCATCATCTCAGCTTCCTTGTGCCCACCTGCCTTGCCCGTCACTCCATCAGGAACATGCATGCCCTGAACGCATGTCATCACACTCTTAAAAGCATCTGACTTTCCAGAAGTCCGTTTGCCTGCCATCAATCTACTCCAATCAACTTTAGCAAGTTCTAGTCTAATACCATCAGAGTTGGTATTGCCCCAATTCAGAAGTTTAAAATGCGGCCCGCCCTGTCCTTATATGCGACTATTTTAAAACCAAAGGAACGGTGGTCATTGGGTAAAGTTTAGGAAGCTGAAATCGGATAATGCCCTTGAGGAATATAAAGGAAGGTGGGAAGATCATAAACAAAACATTAGGAGGGCTAATAGAGATCATGAAATATTCCTGGCAAGTAGGATTAAGGAAAACCCCAAGCTATTTTAGACATATATTAGGAGAAAGAGGGTAGCAAGGGGGAGGTCTGAAGAAAGTCTGAAGAAGGGTCACGACCCAAAATGTCACCCAATCCTTCTCTTCAGAGATGCTGCCTGTCCCACTAAGTTACTCGAACATTTTGTGTCTACCTTCGTAGCAAGAGGGAGAGCAGCATCACTCAGAGACAAAGAGAAAATGTACACGTGGAGTCAGTGGAAGTGGGTGAGGTACAAGGTGAGTGCTTTGCACTGAGGAGAAGGACATGGATAATGTTGAGATCAGGGAAATACATGTTGAGGCATATTCTAGGACGTATCAATATCAAGAAGGCTCTGGTGTCTCAAAAAGCATTACAATGAATGTCCACAGGGACTGATAGAATCTAACCTAAGATACTGGGGGGGGGGAGATTGCTGCGATTGTGTCATCTTGAGCCATCGGCAAGGTCCCATGACCAGAGAGGCAATGACAGATAAGCGATAGTCAGTATGGCTTCGTATCTCATAAATTTGTTTTGAGTTTTTATGAAGAGGTGATGAAGTCATATGGGATAGGAGTAGAATTAGGCCATTCGGCCTATCAAGTCTACCCCGCCATTCAATTATGGCTGATCTATCTCCCTCCTAACCCTATTCTCCTGCCTTCGCCCCATAACCTCTGACACCTGTACTAATCAAGAATCTATCTATCTCTGCCTTATCCTGAAGAGGATAGAAGAGAGGCTTGGATCTCCTAGGTCTCCCGGTTTCACCAATATTCTTTTGTACCTTACCATTTACTGTATATATTCTACTCCTACTTTAACTTCCAAAAGATCAGTGACGTTTGGGCACAAATAAAATGATCCTGAATCAGCTGATGACCAAACATAATTGAGGGCAGTAATATAGGTCAAGGGCAGAGAGGTTGGTATGGGAATGGGAAGAGTAGTTAAAATGATTAGCAAATGGGAGGTCCAGTAGGCAATGGAGGACAGAGGACAAGCATTCGTCAAAATGGCTGCCTAGCCGATGCTTGGCTGGGTACTGGGGAGTGACCTAGTCTTCGCTTGGTCTCGTCGATGTAGAGGAGGCCACATCAGGAGCACTGAATGCAATAGACGGGAGTACAGAAGAAAGAAGTATTAGGTGTTGCACTTTGGGAAGTCAAACGTAAGAGGAACGTTTACAGTTAATTACAGGACCCTTATAGACATTAATGTATAGATGGATCTTGCGATGTAAGTCCATAGCTCCCTTAAAGTGACATCACAAGTACAGATCCACTCAGGTTATAACTGGAATGTTTTCAAGAGAACTTTGTAACCTGAACAATTCACAAATCAGAAATGTCAACGTCTGCCAGTATAGTTAAATAAATACATAGGCCAATGTATAGTTAATTTCTCTGCGATACTGAAGGGAGATACAATAGCAACATTGAAGAAGAATTTGGACAGACATACATACAGGCTGGAGATGGGAGAGGGAAATAGAGCATGATCAGGCTGCTGGGATCAGTTTAAATTAGGCAGAAGGACTGTTCCTGTGCTGTAATGTGCAATGTTCTATCAATGAGGAGTGATTTACTTGGACAAGTTGCCAGCTACTCGAAAGGGAGTAGCGTAATGTTTTTCACAGAATATTTTATCACAATCAGCACGTAGGAGCAGGACAAATAAGCCTGTCCCATAAAACAAATCAGTCCTGGCTTGCGTAAATCAGCCAGCAACTTTATCAGGAGAAATAACAGACGGCCCATTGGAACGTACTGTGGAGACGACGAGAACACACTGTACCAGTCTTTGTCAAAGATTATAGAGCGGAGCAGTCTTTGTGGCACTGTCACAATGTAAAGGAGGTATTCAGGAAATTGACCTGTTGTGTCCAGATAGGCAGGCTATCCAACAGTACTGGGGTGGAATACAGATAAACAACAAAGAACCTCTGCCAGAATGTGGGAGAGGCGATAGCTTTGTGAATGTGAGGAAATGTAGCCACTGATAACAGGCCTGTTGAATACAAAGCAGGGATGTGGCATTGATTGTCCGACTGAGTCAGAGAGGCCTACGCCAGTCACAAAGAAAGCTCAATATTTGCACATAAGTTAAAAAAAACCCAGAAATATAGAAAACAATGGATATGCCATTGGGTCCTTTGAGACTCTCCGCCATTCAGTATGATCACAGCTGATTGTCCAAATTCAGTACACTGTTCTTACCTTCTCTCCCTATTTCCTCACACTTCCTGCCATAAGGAATATTTCCATCTCTCAGAGCCAAGGGTTACAAAATCCACGGCAACCTTATCAACATTGTGATCTTCGTAAAATAAAAATAAGGCCCACCTTGACCTAATCAAGTCATGCCGTCCACTTGTCCTGATCAATATGATCATCACACACAGATGATGTCAACACATCGAACAACAGTGTTAAGGGCCTGTCCTACAAGCATGCAACTCTATGCGATGAACGCGATCAAACTAGAAGCGGGGGCCGCGCGGAGGTCGGATGATCCCCTGTACAGGACCGTTCCCACCAGCATGCGCCTGCATGTGGCAAGCACGACCAAACCGGCAGCAGGGGCCGCGCGGAGGTCGGGTGAGTGGCGCAACGCGGCGCAAAATGAGGTGAACTTGGAGTGAAGTCTAAGGTAAGTTCGCCAGGACAGAGAGGGGCACACAGAGAGGGGCACACAGAGAGGGGCACAGAGGCACACACACACACGGCCACGGAGCCACACACATAGAGAGTCACGGAGGCACATACGGATAGGTTTACGGAGGCACGATGTCGGGGCGGTGTGTAATGCGTCGAGGCGACTGCGAGCTGACAAGCCGTTGCCGCGTGGAATTTTTGAACATAGTCAGTTTTTCGGAGCCCCGCGCGATGTCGGGACGAACTCCGCACAATTCCGCACGGCTCCGGCGATCGAAGTGGGACCGGCCCCGCGACGCTGGACGGCTCAAGCGACCACGTTAGGTCGCGCTAATCGCATAGAGTTGCATGCTGGTGGGACAGGCCCTTTAGGATGTTGAGGAGTCACTGAGAAAAGGCACAGAATTCGTTCTTCAGCCACTGTCCTCGGCTGATGACTTGTTCATCTGCAACTCATTGGTATGTTATGCTAGTATTATAAATACCGTACTTCTGTTTTGGAAATTCTTTGTTTATTATAACCTCTGTAGAAATGACTGTGCTTCACTAGCTGGAAGCAACTCCACCTTAATTGGAGGTGGGGGCTCAGCCCGTGAAATAGTGATTATTGACAGCTAAACAGAAAAGAGACCAAGGTAGCAAAAAAATCTTTGAAGTGAACGTTTATACAGCATAATCTCCCTGAAATGCAGGTACTTGTAGATACTTATAACAGATAGGGCTGAATGCCTTGACTTAAACTTAGTAGTCTAGGAAGGGTAGCTGATTATCATGGGAGGAGCAGGGACAGGAGAAGAGTTTGGTGTCACTTCAGGTTTGGAGATCACTGAGATGGGGATGACAGGAGACAATGCTGAGGCCTTTGCTGAGGACTAGGGGTTACCAACCTAACGAGCTTTGCTGAGCTCTTTTCAGTTTTTCCAGCATTTCCTTTTTTTACGCCAACATAGCACTTGCCTTCCTAACTGCTTCTGCCTCAGGGCATCCTCTTTCAGCGCTTGGTGTATGAGGGCCCTCGGGTCTTGTTGCACCTTTCCTTTCCCCAAACAATCACTATTCATGTCTTTTTGGTTAAGAAAAAAAGAACGATTTATCTACATGAAACTACATCTACCGTGTATTTGTCCATTCATCCAATTGTCCAACCCTAACCTCACAGGCATCTTTTCGCATCCACCTCATAGTTCATAATTTCTGTATCTGTCCACTCCTGGCCCGTTCATGTTCCTGTCTAAATGTCTCTTACACGTTGCTATCATATCTGCTTCCACCACTTACCTAGACAGCACATTCCATGCACCCACCACTCTGTGTGAAAAAAGCTTGCCTCTTAAATCTATTTTAAACTTTCACTCTCTCACCTTAAATCTATGAATTCTATTATTTGACATTTCCACTCTGGGAAATAGACTCTGACAAATATACTGTCTATGCATCTCATAATTCAATATACTTCCACCAGAAAAAAAAAATCATGTTTGTCCAATCTCTTCGTTATATCTAATACTCTTTAATCCAGTAAATATGATGGTGATTCTCTTCTGCATTCTCTCCAAAGCCTCCACACCCTTCCTGGAATGTGGCAACCAGAACTGCACTCAATACTCCAAATGAAGCCTAACCAAAAAAGTCATACAGTTGCAACATAACGTCACAACTGTTATATTCAACACTCTGATCAACAACCATGTATATGCTTTCTTTACTACCCTATCTACTCATGTTGCCGTTTTCAGGAAGCTACGGATTTACAGGTAGCTGAATAAATTATTGTACTTCAATGTTCTTTATACTCCTATTTACCATAACGTTCCCCCTTCCAAATACGACAAGTGGGCAAATGGGACTAGCTGAGATAGAGCACCTTGGTTGGCATGGATGAGTTGGGCTGAAGAGCCTATATCCGTGCTGCTTGACTCTATGTGACCTCCCAACATGCAACACCTTACACTTGTCCAAATAGAATTGAGCTGAATCCTTTGACATAATTTGTCACTAGCCCACAGCTCATCCTGCAGGGCATCAGGGTATGGAGAGAAATATGCAACATCTTCTACCACCAGGAACCAACATGGAAAAGGGACATTGAATAAAAGCCCCCGCAAATTCTCCTCCGAGTTGCACGCAACTGGAAATACTGTAGATCGCTGGTCCTTTATCATCACTGGGTCTAAATCTTAGAATTTGCTGCCCAGCTGTTTCGCTAGGACTGCAGAAGTTAACAAACGCAGCTCACCATCATCTTCACAATGACAGTCAGAAGGTGATGAATTCTTTAGTCAGAGGGAGGTGAATCTGTGGCGTTCACTGCCGCAGAATGCTGTGGAGGCCAAATCAATGGATATTTTTAAGGCAGAGATTGATCAATTCTTGATTAGTACGGGCGTTCGGGGTTATGGGGAGAAGGCAGGAGAATGGGGTTGAGAGGGAAAGATAGATCAGCCATGATTGAATGGCGGAGTAGAGTTGATGGGCCGATCGACCTAATTCTGCTCCTATCACTTATGACCTTATGACAGTGATCACTGGCTTTGTCAGCCAAGTCCAGATCCCAAAAAGTACATAACTAAAAAAAACTTAAACAAACTAACATCACAGCTTGGTTCAGAAAATGACCTATTTTTGTAACCTGGCTCAATAGATCATTTTGAACATCGTGGCTTCATCCAGCAGAGGACAAGGACTTGCAACCAATGCAGAAAATTGACAGGAAAGAGAATTAGGGTCAGGTGAAATTCCATTTGGGTGATGATATACAAGCGGTTCCCTGGACAGCAGTTTCATGTCTCAAACTACCTTTTACCTTTCTATTTTTCTCTTCATTTTTTACATTCTCATCTTCACAGTCGTCTTCTTCTTCCTCTCGTTCAGCCGTGGTCCCGGAGTCTTCAAATTTCTTCCCTTTGATCAGGACTTTGCCTTTGAGTGCCTGCAAGAAGGACAGTTAGAAGGTTGAACTGGGCTCTGTGGAGTCTTCGCACAACTCTGGTGCTCTCCCCATTCAACTGTTTAACTTAAATTATTATACAACACAACATAAAGAACTTGTATTCATTAAGCTAATTTCCTAGTCTCAAGACATCCCAAACTATGTACTATGTAAGCTTTTAGTGTTAGTTTTAGACATACATAATGGCAACAGGCCCTTCGTCCCACCAAATCCATGCCGGCCATCAACCACCCATTCACATTGGTTTTATGTAATCCCCACTTTCTCATCTGTACATTGATGTACATTAGTTAGCCATCCTACCAGCAAGCAAGGAAGATAAAAACAATTTGTTTTAAGTGATGGTAATTGAGAGTTAAATATTGCACACAAAACCTTTCAACTCAGAATTTCTCTCCACCCACAGGATTACTACACAGCCGCACAATGAAATATCCACCAAAGATATAGAGCTGCAATATCTTTATGACATTCCTTGGCTTTAACAGTGTCAGACCTTGGCTACACTTTGCTCTGCCAGGAGATACCGTTCACAGAGATGACAGGGACCTTGACCTTCACCTTGGAAACCTGCCACAAAGGGGATATGGACCAGAAGGTAGTAAAGCAATAATGTTGCCATCTCCAGCATGGGATTTCAGACATCCTAACATTCCAACGTCCCATCTCTCCGATATTCACCCCCTCTGATGCAGCCGTTCCTGTGCAATGTCACTGCAATGCAATGACTCCAATTCAACGTCACTCCAATTCAACGTCACTCCAATGCAACGTCACTCCAATTCAACGTCACTCCAATGCAACTGCAGTACACTTTCATCAAACAGCCACCATGATATCCTGCGCTGTAACTGGGTGGCAGGCTGCTGTGGCCTATGCTGGAGGCAGTGGGGAAGGGAGGAGGACCTACCTGCAGCAGGTAGAGTTGTAGGTGACGTCACGATTCAGAAGATGGCATGCGGCAGGGGAGACTGCTGAATGGTAAGTTGGGCCAGATGAGGAATTCCACTACTTTTAAAATTTAATAGGTTAAGCTAAAATAAAGACAATGCGATTAGTAACATTATTAGTGTTATTTAATTGAGAGGGACAACTATAAACTTAATTTAAGGATAATTATTTTTTACTCTAATTAGTTAAAGTAAAGGGACTGCAGGTTGAAAGAATGACCGTGAACTCAGTGCCATGTGTTATATAACTTGTAGCGTGTGGGAATTCAAGTCAAGTCAGGTTTATTGTCATATGCACAAGTAGTGAGATGGACGTACAATGAAATCCTTGCTTGCAGCAGCATCACAGCCACACAGACTCCGGCAAACACACAAAAACATAAATTATACACAAAGCAAGACACTGAAAAGAAAGAAGAATGTGCAAAAAGGAACATTAGTGAAATACACCAATAGGAAAAAAATCTGTCAATGCGAGAGGTGGTACATAGTGTTCTGTTGTCGAGGCAAGATGAGAGTTGTGAGGGTTGGGGTCAAGAGCCTGATAGCTGGAGGAAAGCTGCTGTTCTTGAACCCGATAGTGTGGGGCTTCAAGTGTACCTCCTGTTTAATGATAAATTCAAGAAGATCCAGATGGTGGGAATTCTTGATTGTAAATGGTGCCTCCTTGAGGCAATGCCCTTGAGGGATGGCCGTGTTCATAATGGGCTGAATCCATCACGTTCTGTAGCCGGTTGCATTCCAATACCTTGGAACTGCTGCCCCAGGCCATGACGTGGCTAGTCAGGATACGTTCCATAGTGCAGCTGTAGAAATTTGTTACAGTATTCGTTGACACGTCAAATCTTTTTAAACTTCTAAGGAATTAGAGTCACTGGTGCGTCGTCTTCATAGTCTGTGCACTGGGCCCAGGACAGGTATTCAGAGATGTTAAATTCCTAAACCTTCAGGAATGTGCAGCTGCGAACTCTCTCCATCTCCAACCTACCAATGAAAACTGACACATGTTCTCCCAACCTTCCCCTTCTAAAGTCAGTGATTAGTTCTTTGGTCTTGTAGGTGTTGAGCATGAGGTATTGGTGCGGCACTACTCCACCAGGTGTTCTACCTTCCTCCTGTTCACTGCCTCACCACCACCCACATTCGACCAACACACACAGTCGTGGATGCAAAGAGAGTAGAGCGAAGCATGTAGCCCTGAGGTACACCTGTGCTGAGGGTCGGTGAGGAGGAAACCCTCATTGAGGTCTGCCGATGAGGATATCAGGGATCAAGGGTTAAGTTGCAAAGGGAAGTACGACGGCTCAGGTCTTGGAGCTGAATGATGAGTTTGCAGGGGATGACGGCCATGTCAAGCTGTAACCATGGAACGATACAGCACCGAAACAGGTCCTTTGGCCCACCTTGCCCATGCCGACAGTGCCACAGTGGCTTTGCCCCATTTGCATGCATTTGGCTCTTTGTTTTCTAAACCTTTCCTACCCATATATTTGTCCAAATGTTTTTAAACTTGTAATTGTATCCGCTTCGATAGCTTTCTCTGGCAGCACATTCCAGACACGGACTACCTTCTGAGTGGAAAGGTTACCCTGACGTCCCTCTTAAATCTCTCCCCTCTCACCTTAAGCTTATGGCCTCCAGTTTCATAATCCTCTAACCTGGGAAAAAGACTGCGAGCGTTGATTTTATCTTTACCTCTTATGATCTTCTACACCTCAACAAGGTCACCCCTCAGCCTCCTATGTTCCAGGTAATATCCTGGTGTATCTCTTCTGCGCCCTTTCTAGCTTCATGACATGATAACCAGAACCACACACAGTACTCCAAGTGTTATCACACCAACTTGTATAGTCACATCATGATGTGCTAATTTTTGTACTCAATACTCTCCGCAATGAAGGCAGGCATGCCAGAAGTCTTTTTCTTCACACTGATTTGTCACTATCAAGGACCCATGCACATGTACTCCCAGACCTATCTGTCCTGCAACACTCTCTGGGCTCGGACATTTACTCTCCAAGTCCTGCCCTGGTTTGACGTACCAAGGGGCAGCATGTCACACTTGTCAGTGTTAAATTATATTATCATTCATTGGCTCACTGTCCCAACCAATCTAGATCCTGTTGGAAACTGAGATATTCTGTCCACTACTGTCCATTTAAAAATCAATTTTGGTGTAATCTGTAAATTGACTGACAATGTTAACTACATTAACATCCAAATTGTTAAAGTTTATAACAAACACTGTGAATCCAGCTCTAACCACTGTGATACTGCACTGGTCTCAGGCTTCCAATCCGAAAAAGCCATCCTTCACAACTTCACAACAGCAGCCTGACATATGTGTTCCTGTTATCCAAATGGACAAGAATAGTGGAGAGCCGGTGAGACAGCCGTTGACTTGCGGTGATAATAGACAACATGAAGTAGATCCAGGTCCTTTGTGAGGCAGGAGATGATTTGCGCAATAATCAATCTCTCTCAAAGAGATCATTCTGAGATGCTCCTTGCCCTCTGGGCATCTAATCTGTGGGAGGTGCCTCTGTTTTGGCCAACAAGCTCTGGCTGGAGATATTATGGTGCTTCTGTGAGGCAAAAGGTTCCTTGGATATCATGTTTTAGAGCTGCTCAAGCAAAGTCAGGGAAGGAATGGGGCTCATGTTGACCTCCCCATGGTGACCCCTGACAACTGACCTCAGCCAGGCGAACAACAACAAACAGAGAGCAGCAGCGCCGCACCTCGGCGCCAACCCGGAGCATGCGCCCTTTTTAGGGTGGGCACCTATGGATGTCAAACCGGATGGCATCACCCTGTTGCAGACTTCTGCTGCCTCAAACGCAAGAAGAAGAAGGGATGGAATCAGGCAGAGAAAGGGAGGCAGGCTGATTGTGACATTCACCTCAGAAGGCATCATATTCCACATCCGTTTCTCTGTGTTGAAAGATGTTCAGCATGAATGTATTTCTGAAGAGTCCACACTAAGGAAAGATCACAGCACTGTGGATGACTCAGCTATACAAGATGGGAGCAGCAAGAGTCCAAGACTTGAGGGGCATCTGCAGATATATGGCAAAAAACGAATTTCACTGTCCATCTATACATGTGATAATAAAGAACCATTGACCATTGAGATGTTGCTGCAGCCGTAGATGTGAATCCAGGATGGTCTGTCGCCTTCCTGGTACCACGTTCAAGAATGGGACAGAACGGTTGCAGGACATTCTGAAATGATGGTTCACATTAGTGCGAACAACACAGATAAGAAGAATGAGTTCCTGTACAGTGGATTTAGGGAGTTAGGCCATGGATTAAATAGTGACTAGCCTCTCTGGATCCAGTGCCATGTGCCAGTGAGTAGAAGACTAGGAAGGAAGCTCAGGGGGGAGACTAGATTTTATCATCACTGTGATTGTTTTTTTAAGGGAAGGTGAGACGTACAATCTGCATGGATTGCATTAGAACAGGATTGGTCATCGGTTCAAATGTGACAGGAGCAGAATTAGGCCATTCGGCCCTTCGTCTACTCTGCAATTCAATCATGGCTGATGTATCTTCCTCTCTCAACGTCAATATATTTCCTTCTCCCCATAACCCCTGACATCCACACTAATCAAAAATCTATCAATCTCCAACTTAGAAATATTAATTGACGTCTTCCACAGCCCTGTGTGGCAATGAATTCCACAGATTAACCACCCTCTGACTAAAGAAATGTCTCCTCATCTCCTTTCTAAAGGTACGTCCTTTTATTCTGAGGCTATGACCTCCAGTCCTAGACTCTCCCACTAGTGGAAACTTCCTCTCCACATCCACTCTGGGTTCACCATCCATGTAGATGTGGTTGGGGTGGGTTGAAACTAATTTAGCTGGGGAATGGGGTAGAGTAGGAGTTAGAGTAAAGGTGAAGAACAGTTAAATTAAGAAGGAGAACTAAATCAGCCTAGTCGGAAGAGCAAACATGGGCATGATAAGGCACACGGGAGAATTGAAAGGCTGGTTTGCACACATTTTTAATGCAAGGAGTCAGATTAGTAGCCAGATGAACCAAAGAGTTGACCAGCGTACGTGAATTTGATAATCTTGCCATCACTGTTAAAAAAAGGACAAAACTGACAACTGGTCTGCTGCTATTCTGATATCCCTCCATTTGGATCCACTTTGATAACCTGCCTGTTTGATATCCTGACTCCCTGCCACTCCTAAACACTGTTCCCGTAACTGCCTTGCCAATGTCCTGCCACTCTGATTCATGCTACCCCAGGGATATTGTGTGCAGTTATGGTTGCCACAACATGGCTGTGATGTGATTTTGCTCGAGTGGATGCAGAGGAGATTCACCAGGATGCTGCATGGATTGGAGCATTTCTGTTGTTAGGAGAGACTGGGTAGGGTGATCCTTTTTTCCCTGGAGCAATGGAGGCTGAGCGACAGCCTGACATAAGTACACAAAACTATGAAGGGGATAAAAAGAATGAACGATAAGAATATTTTCCCTTTTTGGGAGTGTCTATTACAAGAGATTAGATGAGAGGTTGAGATTTAGAGATGATCTGAGGAGGAACTATTTCACACAAAGTGTGGTTAGATTCTGCAATGTGCTGCCCGAGGAGGTGATGGAGGCAGAGTCCCGCACGTACAAGAAGCAGCTAGACATGCACTTGGATTACCAAAGCAGAGAAGGCCATGGAGCGAGTGTGGGTGAATGGACTGGTGTAGGTATATCCAATGGTCGGGGTGACATGTTGGGCTGAGGGGCTTGTTACTGCGTTGTCCAACACCACAGCACTCTGCCTCTCACACACAGCCTATCTGATGCCTTACCTTCTGAATTCATGCCGCATTTATAATTGCCCACTCTAAATCCCCTGTCATGGCGATAACCTACTCTGATACAATGCCATGATTGTTCAGTGGCAAATTGATGCCCTGCCAGTCCAATACTCTGCCACTCTAATGGAATGCCAGCCTGATACCATACATTGTCAGTCCAGTGTCCTTCCTCTCCGCTAACCTACCACTCCGATACCTGCCGGTCCAAGTCCTGCTCTTCTGATACATTACCACCCTGATCCCCTTCCTCTCCCATTTCCCGTCACTCTCAACCACAATCACTTTGAGAACCTGTCCCCGTTACTTTGACCCTGGCACTTGGTGCAGTGCCACTCCCATCCTTTGCCACTTTGGGATGCGCTGCAACACTGATTCTGCTCAGGGCACTCCGAAGCAATACCATTCCCACTTTTCCAATACGTCTCACTCTCGTACACTGCCTGTTGAATACCTCGTCTCTGTGAATTCCTGCCACTCCCGTAACCCACCATCCTATTGCACTGCCACCTCAATATCCTGCCACTGTGGGGCAATCACTTTCAATCCCTAACACCCTCCAACACCTCCCCTTTACCAGTCAGTCAGATACCTCTAGCATTTCATAACCTGCCTGTTGGATAACCCATCCTTCCGACTTCCTGCCACTTCTTTAACCTACCACCACGAGACCCATCCTTACTGTTACACTGTCACCCTATAGTATTGTCACTCCGATGACCTCCTCATTGCCACTCTGTCACACTGCCACTCTGATAAAAGAGAACGTACAACAGTACAGCACAGAAACAGGACCTTCGGCCCACAATGTCTGTGCTGAACATGATGCCAATGCCAACTATAGTCTGCCTACACCTAATCTACATCCTTCCATTCCCTGCATATCCATATGCCTGTACAAAAGTATCATAAATGTCAAATTGTCAATGCCAAAAAGACTAACACCCCACAACTCTGATATGCTACATACCCTGTTACACGGCCACACCTGGGGACATTTGCGTCTGTTGTTGTAAAGACATCAGACTGAGTGAAATGAGAACTCTGGGCCACTTGCTTACCTCGGGTGAGGGAAGCTCCTTTGGGACTTCATCATCGATCAGGGCGGTGACCAGCATGTTGCCGAGGATGTCCTTCAAATGCCGGGCCATGACCGTCTGCTGCTCCTTGCCACAGTGATTCTCCAGGGACAGGATGACGGGATACGGAGAGACCTGCAGAGAGGTTTCAATGTACAGCAGGCATCATAAGTTTGAGTTAGTTTACGGATGCAGCGTGGAAACAGGCCCACTGAGTCCGCGCTGACCAGCGAATCCTGTACACCAGCACTATCCTTCACACTAGGGGCAATTTACAATTTTTGCAGAAGCCAATTATCCTACAAATCTTTGGAGTGTGGAGGGATCCCGGAGCACCGGAGAAAATCCAGTCAGTCACGGGGAGAATGTACAAACTCCGTACAGACAGCACCTGTAGTCAGGATCGAACCCGGTCTCTGGTGTTGTAAGGCAGAAACTCGACCACTGCGGCACTTTTCCACCATGAAGTGAAGGCAATTGGGGAATTGCAGATCTTTGTTCCGTGAATTGTCATGGAAACACGGAGCACAAGCAGGTCATGCAGCCCACTGTGATCAACTGATTAAACACCCATTTACACCAATCTTGCACTGACCACAGGTCATCACTACTACATTCCCAGCAACTTTCCACCACTCACCTACATATTAGAGACAATTTACAGTTGTCAATTGACCATCCCATCTCAGTATGTGGGAGAAAACAGGAGCACCCATCAGAAACCCACACTGTCACAGGGAGGAATGTGCAAACTCCACACAGACAGCACCGGAGATCAGGACCGGACCTGGGTCACTGGAACTCTGAGATACGGTAGCAGTTCTACTTACTTGAACAAGAGGCGTATGTACCCAGAGCAACATATGGTTCCGTCAGCCTCATGAACATTCAATATCATTTAATATCTGTATACAGGTCAATTAGGGTAACTATCCCGCAGGCATCTTTCATCACCTAATCCTTCAGAGATATTGGAACTTGTACAACAAAGTCGTTCAGTCCCTCTGGCCTTCCAAAGATCTCAACATTGATCTCACAGACTTGGTGGTTCTTCCAAATTGAATTGCCTTGCATTTTTCAGGATTACTCTGCAGGTACAATTTCTTTGCTCATCTTAACAACTCTGTCACTGACCTTCTGGTCCCTGTCAACAACACTATTCATCTTCACTTGGTCTGCAAACTTACTAATCGTACCTCCTGTATTTACATAACAAGCAGCAAGGGTCCACAGCTGGTCCGTGTGATGCACCACATGCCACAGGTTTTCCAAATGCAAAAGCAACTCTTTGCCATTGCTCCCTGTCTCCAATCACCAAGCCAGCTTTTGATCCAATTAACCGAGTTGCTCTGGATCCCATGGGCACTTTCAGTTTGGGATCTTTTCAAAATACTCAATCAAATCAATGGTTAAGGCTTAATGGACCCCAGGATTATTAGAACATAGAACAGTACAGCACAAACAGACTCATTAGCCTACGATGTTAGTGCCGAACACAGGTCAAAGAGAAACTCTTACCAGCCTGCACATGCACATTCCTATGATTCTATGACATTGATCAGACAGGTTCGCCTATCAACAAAACCAGAGTATCTTTGATTACTCCAGCCTTTCCAGGTGCAGGTTAATCCTGTCCTTTTCCCCAAAATGTCCCTATCACTGATGTCAGGCTCACTGCCCTATATGAGTGCTTGACAGCACTGGACCTCTACTTGCTGGAGTTTAGAAGAGTCTAACCTCCTTGAAACTTACGGTGGAGTGGACTCGATGGGCCGAATGGCCTAATTCTACTCCTATAACACGTGAACTTGTGAATCACATGCCTTACCCCTGTTTCCGCACTGAATAACGGAACCATATTTGCTGCCAAATATCTGTTGCCATTGGAGGTATTGAAATCTCTCTCGGGCCCTCAGCTACTGTATCTCCTCCCTTGCCTCCATAACAGTGGGATACATCTCATCAGGCTCTGGGGATTTATCCACTTTTAAAACCACTAACATATCTAAGACCACTTCTGCTTTGATGGTAATATATTCTGAAATTCCCCATCCCCTTCCCTGATTTCTCCAAGTCCTTTTCAGTTAAAAGGAGTGTTGTATCACAGGTAGACAAAAGTGCTGGAGAAACTCAGCGGGTGAGGCAGCATCTATGGAGCGAAGGAATAGGTGACGTTACGGGTCGAGACCCTTCTTCATACAGAATAGGGTCTCGACCCGAAACGTCACCTATTCCTTCGCTCAGTAGATGCTGCCTCACCTGCTGAGTTTCTCCAGCATTTCTGTCTACCTTCAGTTTTTCCAGCATCTGCAGTACTTTCTTAAATCTTTCTTAAACGTTATATCACAGTTGATCAGAGTCTCAGTTATCCAACCGTTCACCATAGAAAACCCACAGTCAGGTACTGGGGACATTCAGTGTCGTCTTACCGTGAAGGCGTAATCCCTGATGGTTGTAATGACGTCCTTGAAGAGGATTTTTGAGGTGAGAGTGTATCCATGGTAGATGATAGGCTCTCCATTTTGCCCCTCCCAACAGTCCAACTCCACACAGCGACAGCCCCTCAGGAGAGCTCTGGAAAACATGAATTCCATATCGAACGTTGTGAGTTTGCTGTTGATTTCAAGATGCACATGATAAACAGGCTGAGACTGTCTCAGTGCCTCTAAAATACTAGGAATTATACGATGAAGCATTATAATGAGGATTCTCCGAGATGGTGTCAGAGCGTGGCGTCTCTTTGGAGGCTCTTCATCGATGGGGGTCTACTATCATTTGACAATCCTTTTACACTTTTAGATCTATTTTCTACCTGTAAATCTAGCACCATTTCTTAATGTTCAAATGATATTTTATGATTCACCTCTACCCCATTGCAACTTTGGACTTTGTCTCGGGAAAATGGTGCGCTACAATGTGTAGGAAGGAACTGCAGATGCCGGTTTACACCGAAGATAGACACAAAATGCCGAAGTAACTCAGTGGGACAGGCAGCGTCTCTGGAGAGAAGGAATGGGTGACCCGAAACGTCACCCATTCCTTCTATCCAAAGATGCTGTCTGTCCCGCTGGTATACACACTGCTGCATTTTGTGTCTATCTTTGGTGTGCTACAATGCTGAGAAGTATATATTTTGCACTCTGTATTTTCCCCATTACTCTCCCAACTGTTTGACTTGTGTGCATCTATTTTTTGGTATTAGTTGATCCGATTGATTAGCATGCAGAATACAACGTTTTGCTGCACCTCGGTGCATGTGACAATATTGAACCTAAAGCCAACCTATCTGTATTAAGCAAATGTTTGCGGTGGGGAACAGTTTTCATGCAGAAATGTCCTCCCACAGGCATGTCATTCCTGCCCAGTTCCTGAGTGAGAAGCCTAGGCACAGATGGAGAGCAGCTGGTCACAATTCTTAAAGCAACACAAATGCTTCGTCTTAATTTAATGATGAAAACAAGAGCAAAAGCAAAAAAAAATAAATGTACACAATCGCAGTATTAATTTGGCACAAAGCTTTCCATATTTTTAGTTTAGTTTTTGAGATACAGCAAGGAGAGAGGCCCTATGGCTCGCTGAGTCCATGCCGACCACCGATCGCCCATTCACACTAGTTCTATGTTTACCCACCCACCCATTCACACCGGTTATATGTTATCCTCATCTGCTCCCTACACACTAGGGGCAGAGGGCAAATAACCTACAAAACCACACTTCTTTGGGATGTTTAACCAAACCAGAGAACCCAGAGGAAACCTGCACAGTCACAGGGAGAACGTGCAAACTCCACACCGACAGCACCCGAGGTCAGGATTAATCCAGGCTCTCTATCAGCTGCGCCACAGTGTCGCCCTTAAAGATAATTGGGTTGAAGTCTTTCAAAATTGGCTCCTCACCATTGTAGACCTGTTATCGAGCTCTGATGGATTTGTGATGAAGCCTCTGATATTCAAAAAAAATCAAGACTCTTTGGTGGTGTTCCTGTTCCTCTGGTCTGGGACCCACTCCCCCACTGGTCCCCCGTGTGAACTGAGGTGCAACGCGTCAAGTCTCCACTACCACGTCTGCTACCGCCGGTCTTAAGAAGGCGTCATGCGCCTAGACTCTGACTCTGAGCTGCACAAGTCCACCGTGTCATACAGAGCAGAGACAAGCTCTTCGGCCCATCACGTCCAAGCTGACCATCAAGTAGCCATTTACACTAATCCCGTTTGCCAGCATATGGACATTCTTAAGGGCCTGTCCTACCAGCATCCGACCATACGATGAACGCGATCAAACTAGAAGCGGGGGCCGCGCGGACGTTGGGTGATCCCCTGTACAGGGCCGTTCCCACCAGCATGCGCCTGCATGCGGCAAGCATGACCAAACCGGCAGCGAGGGCCGCGCGGAGGTCGGGTGAGTGGCGCAATGCGGCGCAAAGTGAGGCGAACTTGGAGCGAAGTCTAAGGTAAGTTCGCCAGGACAGAGAGGGGCACACAGAGAGGGGCACAGAGGCACACACACACAGGGCCATGGAGCCACACACATAGAGGGTCACGGAGGCACCTACAGATAGGTTCACGGAGGCACGATGTCGAGGCGGTGTGTAATGCGTCGAGGCGACTGCGAGCCGACAAGCCGTTGCCGCGCGAAATTTTTGAACATGGTAAGTTTTTCGGAGCCCCGCGCAATGTCGGGACAAACTCCGCACAATTTCGCACAGCTCCGGCGATCAAAGTGGGACCGGCCCCGCGACGCCGGACGGCTCAAGCGACCACGTTAGGTCGTGCTAATCTCATAGAGTTGCATGCTTGTAGGACTGGCCCTTTAGCCTTCTATGCCCTGGTGGTTCATGTACTTGCCTAGATTTCCATTTAATATTTTGAGAGTCACTGCCTCCAACACATCTCAGACAGTGAATTCCAGATACCAACCACCCTCTGGGTGAAATATTCTTCCTCAAATTTTCAGTAAACCTTAACCACTCTTCCTAAACCAAAACCTGCCAGTTTGAGATACGTTTACTATGGGTAAAATGTTTCTAATATCCATTGGACTATCTTGATCATTGTAGCAATTACAGTACATTGTAGCACAATGTTTCAGGGTTCTAATGTTCCCAACGTGATAGAGAGGTAAAAGAGCTGTAGGAGTTGGAGGTGAAGGAGAATGTCACAGCGGCATTCACAGATTCACAGAAGGGTTCATCCGATCAGAGCTCAAAATATGAAAGGTGTAATCACCCTAATGGGATTCTAGTATAGGCCTCCCTCTCGACAGCACGAGATAGAGGAACAGATACTTAAGACAGATTATGGAGAGATGGAAAAGAAAAAGGGTTGATACATTGGGAGACATTAATTTCCCCAAAGATAGACAAAAATTGCTGGAGTAACTCAGTGGGATAGGCAGCATCTCTGGAGAGAAGGAATGGGTGACATTTCAGGTCGAGACCAAGAGTCTTTGGTGTAAACCAACATCTACAGTTCCCTCCTACACATATTTATTTCCCCAATATTGACTGGGACTTCATTAATGCAAACGGCTGAGACGGGGCACAATTTGTCAGGTGTAGCCAAGAGGGTTTCTTAAAACAATATGAGGATAGCCCAACTCAAGATTGGACCTTGTATTGGCAAATAAATCTGCCCAGGTGACCGGTATTTCAGTGGGAGAGTACTTTGAGACCAGTGATCATAATTCCATATATTTCAAGATAGTTATGAATGAGGATAAACCTGGACATTATAGGAAAGTACTAAAATGGTGTAGAGTAGAATACAACAATATCAGGCAGGTGCTAGGGTGAATAAATTGAGAGCAGGTGACATTGGGTATGTCCATATCAGACATGTAGGTGTCATTTAAAGACCAGGTGATCAGAGTATGGGACCAGCATGTCCCAGTAAGGAGGAGACAACAACCTGATATAGGCCTCGGTACTGCTTGGTCCTCCCAGCTGGTCCTCCATCAGATAGGTGTTATGCGAGGAGGAGATGAAGTAGTGGCTGAGTGGCTGGCTCATGTCCTGGTAGACTTCGTCATGGTCACGGTTAAATATATCCCCTTCTGCAGACAACAAGTACATCATGAAGCCATCTTGGGTAAACAGCAGGTTCTTCTTGGCTGAAAAAATCAAGAATGGTTTCAAGGTGATTATCATTCAAGAAAGGACTTATTTTTCCAATTTTAAGCACTTTAACTTCCACCTTCCTCGGCAACGTACATTGTTGGCCTTGGACAGCACAAGCCTCAGGGTCAGAGAGTGTAGACTTTGGCAATGGAGAGCACAGAGTGGTAACTGGATCACACAGGACTGAGAGGTCCTTATCATTGTGCCATATATAACTCAGCCCTCAGCAGTAGACATATCTGGTATCTCCAAACTGGGCAACAGGCACAGAAATATGTGCACTGCCACATAGCCCTATCAGGTGGCGTAACATATGAATCCAATAATTAAATTTTAAATCATTTAATGGTGTGGACTATTTGCATGTTCTCCCTGTGGGTTTCCTCCGGGTGCTCCGGTTTTCCCTCACATCCCAAAGAAGTGTGGATTTGTAGGTTCACTAGCCTCTCCAAGTTGCCCCCAGTGTGTGGGCAGTGGATGCGAAAGTGGAATATCATAGAACAAATGTGAAGGATGGTTGGCGTGGATTCGATGGGCCAAAGGGCCTGTTTTCATGCTGTATCTCTAAAGAAATTTGATCAGCTCCAAGGATCTGGGTTGAATCCCCAACCCTGACCCTTGGTCTGTGTGGTGTTTGCAAATTCCAACCATAACTCTGGGGGCTACCACTGGGTGTTCCTCCCACATCCTACACATAGGTTGGGAGGTTAATCGCCATATGTATATTATACGCTTTGCGCAGGGTAGTGGTAAAAAAAATCAAAGGGAAGTTGATGAGCATGTGTGAAGGGGAATATGTTCCAGTTGTTCATGGAAATAAAGAGAATGGGACTGGAATTGATGGAACTACAGCCCTGGAGCTAGCACAGACCCAATGGGCCAAATGGCCTCTTTTTGTGTTGTAATAAAGAAAGATAAAGTATTTCCCTCTCGCTCTATCATTGCTGTGATGATAGGGGTGTATAGAAGGGTGTGCAGAGGACGCACCAGGCGCACCTAACATGACAAAGTGCCAGCAAATGAAGCTGGAATATATGACAACTTGGCTGAACCGACAGATCAGATAATAACTCTGAGGTGTCATCACGTTTAGTTGTTAAGTTGCAGCGGACATTTACTGGAGGAAGAGACTCCAAAAAACATCCCTCCCCTCCACCTCAGTGACAGTGGCCACCATCATCCAAGGTTAAAGACTGAAATAATCATAACCATGTTTCACCAGAAGTGTTAAATAGATCACCCATCTCAACGTTGTCCTGAGATCCCGCCACAATGAACCGTACCACACGGAAACAGGACCCTCGGACCAACCCGCCCATGCCAACCAAGGTGCCCCATCTAAGCTAGTCCAATTTGCCTGTGTTTAGCCCAAATTCCTCTAAACTTTTCCGATCCATGTACCGGTCCAAGTGTCTTTCAAATTATGTGACAGTACCCTCTTCAACATCCTCTTCCGGCAGCTTGTTCCATAAATCCATCACCCTCTGAGTGAACAGGTTGCCTCTCAGGCTCCCATTAAATCTTTCTCCTCTCACCTTAAACTCATATCCTCTGGTTCTCTATGCCCCTACCCTGGGTAAAAGACTGCACTCACCCAATCAGTTCCCTTCATGATTTATACACCTCACTAAGATCAGCTCTCTGCCTCTGAGAGAAGAAATTGCAACATGGTTCAGTTTTAAAAGACCACCACTATCTTGTAACCATGTCCCCCAGTCTGAGGTTCTCCCACCAACTTAAATATCTCAAGAACCACCCTGTCAATCATCTTAAGGATCTTATATGTTTCAATATGGCAATCGCTACATCTTCTGCTGCTTCTCAGATGCCATGGTCCATGGTTTGACGGGGTAAAGCAGGGCAAGATTAAAAAGACAAATAGTGAAAAGTGGTAGTTATCTAGAATTACCTGCCAGGAGAGATTGTGGAGACAGAAACAGTTACCATGTTTAACAGGCATTTGGAGCAGGCCAAATGCAAGTCAATGCGATTAGTGGAGAGAAGCATCATGATTGGCATGGACAAGGTGGGCTGAAGGGCTCATTTTTATGCTGTACAACTCTATGGCATGTAAATAACAATTGCTAATGGGCGTGCCAACGATCGCACCCTCAGCCAAACTGAATTCTCATCAGCTCTCTGTAAACAAATCATTCAATCATTTCTATTTTGACGCAACCACAATGTGACAAATTCTTTCCAATAGCCATTCATTATATTCTTACTTCCTGCTCTGTAATATACAATGCTTTTATTAATACCTTGCTATGTATTGTTAAAAAAAAAAACTCCTCTGTGCAACCCATAGGAAGCAGAAATGTTGTTCGAAACATGCCGATGAACGGCTTGGGCTCAATCACAGAGTCATAGAGTCTTACAGTGTGGAAACAGGCCCTTCAGCCCAGCTTGCCCATACTGGCCAACATGTCCCATCTACACTAGTCCCACCTGCCTGCATTTGACCCAATTCCTTCTAAACCTGTCCTATCCTAGCACCTGCCTAAATGTTTCTTAAACATTGCGATAGTACCTGTCTCAACTACCCCCCCCCCCCCCCCCCCCCCCCCCCGGCAGCTCGTTCCATATACCTACCACTCTTTGCGTGAAAATGTTACCCCTCAGGTTATGATTAAATCTTCCCCCCCTGGCTTTAAACCTATGTCCTCTGGTTCTCAATTCCCCTGCTCAGGGCAAGAGACTCTGTGCATCTACCCAATCTATTCGCTTCTTGATTGTGTATACCTCAATTAGATCACCCCTCATCCTCCTGCGCTCAAAGGAATAGAATCCTAGCCTGCTCAACCTCTCCCTATAGCTCAGGCCCTCGAGTCCTGGCAACATCCTCGTAAACCTTCTCTGTACCCTTTCCAGCTGCACCTCCGCTCCAGTGCGAATGGATCTCGCCTCCCCAGTCGCTCTTCATAATTGAACTGCATCCTCCCAGGCAAGATGCTGGTGGTGGATTTACTCTGCTCTCTCTCCAACCCTTTGACTTATTTCCCACAGTGCAGTGACCAGGACTGCATGTACTCCTACAGATAAGATCTGACCAATGATGGACCATAGTCTTTCTGCTCAATGGACCGCTGATTGAAGGTCAGCATGAGTCAGTGTGAGGCTGCATCTGTCAGGCTGTGACTCTTTATCTCTCTCAGCCAGAGACCATCCTGATCCTTCTGTTTCCAGATCGTAAGAAGGGAAAGGAAAGTGACAGATTTCTTACTGGCCGATATTTAAAATGCAATCAATCTCAAGGTCAGAAATGTAATTCGCCACGAAGTTAGAAATGAAGAGAGGGTGAATTCTCCCTCAGACTGACAGTATAATAACAATGATCAGCTTGTGAAAATCATCCTTGATGGGGACAGCCTTCCAACTCTCCCATCTTAGGGCAATGATTTCCTTCGCTCCATAGATGCTGCCGCACCCGCTAAGTTTCTCCAGCACTTTTGTCTACCTTAGTGCAATGATGGTTGATTAACATATAGGCCAGTCAGTATACTGCATGTTTGATGCATAAATCAAATGCAAAGAGATTTGTGCAACTGGTTAGGTTGAGAGAGTGGGAATGATAAACCTATCTTTCACTAGTTTCACTGTCATCCTGTTGAGTTTCACTGTCTGTATCACTAGTTATCACCTAACCCACAGCCAACAAAAGACCATTGTGGGCTCCACCTTTCCTTGATCATCGTTACTTTTTTGCATATATTTCATTAATTTGTTCTGTATCTCTCTATATCACCGTCTATATCTCTCATTTCCCTTCCCCCTGACTCTCAGTGTGAAGAAGGGTCTCGGCCCAAAACTTCACCTCTTCCTTTTCTCCAGAGATGCTGCCTGACCTGCTGAGTTACTACAGCTTTTTGTGTCTATCTCCGGTTTAAACCAGCATCTGCAGTTCCTTCCTGGACAAAACTATCTTTATAGTCGGCCTGAAATACTTTAAAGCAAACGTGGGTGAACAATAACCCCCAGCTCCTGTTTCTCTTTCTCACCGGTGAAGTAACGAACCTGACAGTTTCTACATTACACTCCATCCGCCATGTTGGTGCCGACTCACTCAGCATTTCTCATTCCTCGCAAAGTCTCTTCGTCTCTTCATCGCTGCTCTCATTCTCACTAAGTTTTTTGTCATTGAAAACTTGGCAATGTTTTATTAGATACGATGAGCAAAATCATTGCTAGAGATTGCCAGCGTCTGAGGCCCAAGCACAGACCCCTGCAGTCCACCAGTCACTGCCTGACAAGAATCCATTTATTCCCACTTTTTCCTTTCTATCTGTCACCCAATCCTTAGTTCATGTCAGTTTATTGAGCTTAATTCTCTGCTCTTTAATCTCATTCACCGCCCTCCAATGTGGGACCTTATCAAAAGCTTTCTGAAAATCCAACTAAACCACACCCACAGTGACAGCTCAATGGTGCAGGGGTAGAGTTGCTGCCTTAAGGGCCTGTCCCACCAGCATGCAACTCCATGCGATGAGCGCAACCTAACGTGGTCGCTTGAGCCGTCTGGCGTCACGGGGCCAGTCCCACTTCGATCGCCGGAGCCGTGTGGAGTTCGTCCCGACATCGTGCGGGGCTCCGAAAAACTGACCATGTTCAAAAATTCCGCGCGGCAACGACTTGTTGGCTTGCAGTCGCCTCGACGCATTACACACCGCCTCGACATCGTGCCTCCGTGAAACTATCTGTAGGTGCCTCCATGACCCTCTCTGTGTGTGGCTCCGTGCCCCTCTCTGTGTGTGCCTCTGTGCCCCTCTCTGTGTGTCCCTCTCTGTCCTGGCGAACTTACCTTTAAGACTTCGCTCCAAGTTCGCCTCACTTTGCGCCACTCACCCGACCTCCGTGCGGCCCCTGCTGCCGGTTTGGTCGCGCTTGCCGCGTGCAGGCGCATGCTGGTGGGACGGGCCCTGTACGGGGATCACCCGACCTCCGCGCAGCCCCCGCTGCTGGTTTGGTCACGCTCACCGCATGGAATCGCACGCTGGTGGGACAGGCCCTTTACAGTGCCAGAGACCCGGGTTCGATCCTGACTATGGGTGCTGTCTGCTGTTAAGGGAGAACATCCGAGATAAATAATTGTATACCTTCTCGTGGAAAATCGAAGGTAGACAAAAATGCTGGAGAAACTCAGCGGGTGCGGCAGCATCTATGGGGCGAAGGAAATAGGCAACGTTTCGGGCCGAAACCCTTCTTCAGACTGATCCTGCATGATGCTGCAGAATACTTTACAACCAATTATGCACCTTGCAGATGCAGTTACAATAATTATTATGAATGCATGAGAGTTCCATAAATATCAGACAGTTTATGCTAACATTGGCATATATATTGGGAAGAGCTCCCCTTGCTGTTCTTGGGAATAGAACCGCACAATTCTCTGCAGTCTATGTAAGGGTAGGCACAGTCGTACAGGTAATGCTGCTATTTGACAGTTCGGGAAACCCAGGGTTGATCCTGCCCTCTGATGCTGCCTGTATGGCACTTGCACTTTCTCTCTGTCAACCATTCGAGTTTCCATTAGATGCTCCCACATTCCCAAGACATGCATGTCGGTGGGCTCATTGACCACTGTAAATTGCCTCAATGTGTAGCGGAGTGAGCAATAATGGATAATTCCCATTCGGTGAATGGGAACAGGAATGGCAGAGTGGTTCTAAGAGTATGGCCTCCTTGCCTGTCATAAGAAGATACAACAAGCATCTACTTGAGCAAGCAGACTGGGCCAGAGATTAAATCTCACCCAAAGTGCAGGATGTTCAGCCGTTGCTGCGGATATAAAAATAAACAGGAGTTTAGCGAGGGGGATGTAAGCAGCTTTCAAGAACATAGACAGTACAGCATGGGGATTGGCCCTTCAGCCCACAACATCTGTGCTAATATAATACAAAGAACAGGACACAGTTAAGCTGAGTGAGTGGCAAATGGAATCATGTGCATTCATGGAATTTGATGCATACGTCAGAAAAGCAGATTATTTCACAAAACTAATCATTCAAACCAGGTAGACAAAAATGCTGGAGAAACTCAGTGGGTGAGTCAGCATCTATGGAGTGAAGGAATAGATGACGTTTCGGGTCGAGACCCTTCTTCAGACTGTAACTCTTCCAACTCCAGGATAACTTTGCGATGCTCTTGCAATCAAATGCTGCCAGATTGATTAACCCAGAAACAGCCATGGCACCTTGATATTTTCCAGTTTAGTTGCTGCGTAAACACAGGTGTAATTACCATCAACTTGAGAGATATTACCCAGTCTAGGTAAGATGAAGGTGAATATTTCCCATACCTGTGTCATTCAACTCAAATTTTTGAATAATCAAGACTGCATTTTCATCAGTGGCAATTTCCTTTTGCTCCTTAAGGAATTTCTTCAGCTCCCTGACAGTCAGGATCTGGTCTTCTCCCGAGTAATAGCTAAAGATTTGCTCCAGCTCTGGCCGTTGCATTAGGAATTTGCAGAAGTCCTCGATCTCACTTTCTTCCAGTTTGTTTGTTTTTGATCTGTCGCATTGCTGAAAGAGGATAAAGTTGATCAGTTCAATCCATCCCAGAAAATAATGGAACTTGAATTACTACCCAATCACACCCATTCTGTGTGTCTGTCTGTTAGTGAGTGTGATTGTGTGAATGATGTGTTATATGTAATTATTAATTAGATCATTATTATCCAGAAGATGTATATTTTTCACACTGAAGTCTGGCTCAGCCAGTGGCACCTAGGAATAGACTGGGTGACAACCAAGAATAATTTGGTGACTACTGGAGAGACAGTTGATGGCACGGAAAGACGGCACCCGGGAATGGCTGGGTTAGCACCCCAGTCTGTGTCTTTCGTGAGGCCTAATGAACCACCATGGCCTAAACATCCATCAGGCAAGAATGAAATGCTCGGAGAAGGAGAAAGAGTGGGTGCAGCGCACAGGCCTTGAACCTGGTGCGACGCAGGAGGAGCCCGGCCAGGACTCACCCCACAGAGCCCAGTCCCTCCACTAGAGTCTCCCAACCCCTGCAGAGTAGTTATTAAGATGGCTGCTCCGTGGGCGTTTGCTGCTGGGACGCAAGTCGGGGCCTGATCAACCCCGGCTGGGTCGCCTGGGTGAGGTTGTCTGATGTTGTGAGACCCGAAACACCCGATGCTCCCAGCTCACATCACTGAGGATGCGTCCCAGCGCATCTAGAAGATGTATATTTTTCACATGTGCATGTTAGTGTGCGTGAACTTGGTACACATTTGTGTGAGTCAGGTTTGTTTGTTTTTTTTTAGATCAATCGCAGAAATAGGCCCTTCAGCCCACTGAGTCAGCGCCAACCAACAATCCCCGCACATTAACACTATCCTACACACATTAGGGACAATTATATAATTATACTAATCCAATTAACCTACAAACCTGTACGTCTTCGCAGTGTGGGAGGAAACTGAAGATCCCGGAGAAAACCCACGCAAGTCACGGGGAGAACGTACAAACTCCGTACAGACAGCACCCGTAGTCCGGATCAAACTCCGGGCTCTGGTGCTGTAAGGCAGCACCTCTACCGCTGCGCCACTGTGCTGCCACTGTATATATACCAGTACTTGCCTGTTGATTGTGTGAGTCTGATGTGTCCACCTTTATGTTATTTTGTTTGTAACTGTGTATGTGTGTTTGTGCGTGTGCGTGCGTGTGTGCGCGTGTGAAGGTGTTGGGAGAAAATTGAAAGCACACCTTTCCCTAGTCCTGACACTTTACATGAGAATAGGTATTTGATCGTCAGCCTGCCAACTTTGACCATGTTAAAGGGGCAGGGTTACTCAAGGTGCAGAGAAGAATCTAATTTGCTTTGTCAGTTGGAAAGGTTGCTCATCACCTTGGCAGACATATTCATAGTGAAAAAGGTGATGTTTCTGGACAAATTCCACGATCCCTTTCATTAAAATGTATTTTCATCTATAAGGAGGTGAAATAGGAACATCTATTTCCTGCCAAAGGAGGTGAAATAGGAACATCTTCCACACCATATTGTCCAACTCCCTCTATAAAACCACAATTAAATCAAACTCCTCCCTTCTCCCAGCAGTGCGGTCCAAACCCCAATTATTCATTGGCGAGAAAAGTTCTGACCCTTTCACCATTGAAAATAGTTTCTATCAACCCTGTGGTAGATGCTGGAGAAACTCAGCGGGTGAGGCAGCATCTATGGAGCGAAGGAAATAGGCAATGTTTCGAGCCGATACCCTGACTTCACGAGTTTGAACACCTCTTGTTAGATCTTCTTGCACCTTCTCTGCTCCAAAGAGAACATCCACAGCTTCTCTAATCTAATCACCTAACTAAAGACCCTCTTCCCTGGAATCCCTTCTGTACCCCCTCCAAATCCTTCCCATCTTTCCTCACATCCGGTACCCAGAATTGGGATATCGTTTTGCCTGATACAATCCAAGAATCAGTTTGGTGAATCTTTGAGCGCTCTAGCTATCACAAGAATCTATCTCCATCGACAAGGAGACCAGACCTGCAGGGGTCTTAAATTCAAAGTACATAAGTTATAGGAGCAGATTTAGGCCAGTCGGCCCATCAAGTTTACTCTGCCATTCAATCATGGCTCATCTATCTTTCCCTCAACCCCATTCTCCTGCCTTCTTCCCATAACCCCTGACACCCGTTCACATCCGGTACCCAAAATTGGGATACAGTTTTCTGGTTGTGGCAAAACTAGTCTTTTATAAATTACTTTCTTGCTCTTTTACTCTGTGCTTGTTTATTAAGAACAGAAGAAATAAGAAACGGAGTCAGCCAGTCAGTGCCTGCTGTGACATTGAATAAGATCGTAGCTGATCTTTTTATATCAGCGCTACATTCCTGCACTCGCCTCATATCACTTTCCTATCTTAATTTTTCAATAAAAATCTCAATATCTGTCCTTAATGTACTCAGCGAATGGGCACCATCTCTTGGGTGGAGAATTCCAAAGATTCACAGCCATTTGGGTGAAGAAATTTGTCACCTCTGAACTAATTGGCTGACCGTGATAATTTGAGACCGTGATCCGCAGCTCTCAACAGCTCAGCCAAAGGAAACATCCATCCTGCATTTATTCTGCTAAGCCTCTCAAGGATTTTGCAAGTTCCCAGAGAATGTGGGCCTAGTTTTCCTAATACAATCCAAGAATCAGTTTGGTGAATTGTTGAGCACTCTAGCTATCACAAGAATCTATTTCCATCGACAAGGAGACCAGACCTGTCGGCAATATTGCAAGACTTTGCATAAATGAAACAAGATGTTACATTCTGGAACTCAAGACCATTTGTAATAAAAGCCAACATATGATTATTCTAAGTATGAAGAAGACTCCCAATCTGAAGCAACATCTATCTATTTCCCTCCACAGATGTTGCCTGACTGCTGAGTTCCTTTTGCTCAAAACTCCCGAATCTGCAATCTGTTATGTCTCCATTTCCTAAGTGCTTACTGTTTGTCAAACAAAGCATAGTTTATTCCGTCTGTTATAACCTTCCAGGTCACTTGTCTATATTCATCAGCAAACTGGGATCTCTTAACATCACAATTGAACAGCATGGAAACAGGCCATTCAGCCCAATTCATCCACGTGCATCAACAGAGTGCACCACCAAACTCAGGAACAACTGTGCCTCCATTATTAGGTTTCCGAATGGTTCTTCCATAAGCTAAGGTACTGGTCGATTCACTTCTACCCTGTTGAGGACATTTTACTTTGTCTGTGGAACAGATGCGCTACAATGCTGAGAACTATATTCTTCTTCTTCTTCATGAGTATGGAGTGCACGGCCTAAGGTTGTAGGACAACTTGTTCTATTTGATCTTATTTGATTGTGTTTGTCGGGTTGATTGCATTCATCGAAACAGGGCAGACCACATGAAGGTTGCAATCTTCCAACCCAGAACTATATTCTTTTTGTGTCTATCTTCGGTTTAAACCAGCATCTACAATTCCTTCCTGCACATTTTGTACTGCTGACTGCCAATGGGATATTGGCCATCTTAGTTTCTGTACTTCACTCATTCACACCAACCTGCCCCCTTCAAAAGTGTTAAGGGCCTGTCCCACTTGCATGCGATTGCATGCGTCTGGCGCGACCAAATGTGGTCGCTTGAGGCGTACGGGCCACGCGGGGCCGGTCCCACTTCCAAGCGCGGAGGCGAATGGAGTTGTGCGGGGCTGGCCCCAACATTGCGCGGAGCTCCGAAAATGGCCCGCAGGCGCATTGAGGGCATACGCAGTGCCTTGACAGCATACGCAACGTCGAAGTCATACTCAGTGTCTTGACGGCATACGCCTGGTGCATGTCGTTGCGCGATGACGTCACTGCCCGGCGTGGTGCGATGATGTCACTGCCCGACACCATGCGATGCCCAAATTGAGTCGGCCTGCCTCCTGCCCAGCTGATTGGTGAGTATTACGCGAATTACGTCACGCACGAACTTAGCGTGAACTTAGCGTGTACTTACCACGTACTTACTGTGAACGTAGCACGAACTCCGCTTCCGTTTGGTCGTGCCAAACGCATGCAATCGCATGCAAGTGGGACAGGCCCTTTAGGATTCTGTTTACTGAGAAACAACCCTAATTTCATTATCAAACCTACCGAAAAGGACGGTGCTATTGTGCTCTGCGATCTGGCCTCAACCCTGTGGAAGTTAGACCTCAGCTCCCAGGCACAGTCCCTCTGGACCAACATCCTACAATTCAAGAATCAGGCATTAGTGTCCTTCGGCTTGATAATGAAATTAAAGGTGGTTCTCAGGCCATCAACTTTCAGTCATAGCCCTTGTTAGCTCCACAATCTGTTTATGCGGAAGGTGTGGGCCGAGATTACTCCTACAGAAAGCAATGCGACCAATTTATCATTAATTATCCTACTTTGCAAAACAAGCAATCAACACACTGGAACACCCACCCAAAGCCCTTCGTGTAACAACACACTAGATTCATAACAGTGACATTTTACTGTAAAAACAACACATTCCAGCACATATGAGCGTCTCGCTGGCTGCAGCTAAATCCACCGTGTGATTCTACAGTCACACATTCTCCCCATTCAGACGGGTTCTTACCTTGAAGACCTGGTAAGCATATTCATCATCCGTCTCAATGTTGATCATCTTCAACAGGCTCTTCACCTCTTCGAAGCTCATTTTCTTGTCATTGTTTTCGTCAGCATTCCGGAGATGTTCATGGATCCAAGTGGACAGATGTAAGGAAATAACGTGGTTGGGAATAGTTGTCACGGAAACCTTGGGCAGTGCCCATGGCCTGGGACTGGTGTGTAAATGGATAGTGGACTCATCAGACCTTTCACACACACACACACATGATGCTTCCAAGCAAGCATACATGCTGACAGACAAAATGTCTCCAATGGATACCATAACATCTACTTCAAACTACTCTCCACTGACATATGACTGTTAAGCTGTTAAGGTATGTTACTTACCAAATAGTGAATGACCTGGATAGAGTGGATGTGGAGAGGCCAATCTAGGACCAGAGGCCATAGCCACAGAATAAAAGGACGTACCTTTGAAGAGGAGACGAGGAAGAATTTCTTTAGTTACAGAGTGGTGAACCTGTGGAATTAATTGCCACAGAAGGCTATGGAGGCCAAGTTGATGGATAGTTTTAAGACACAGATTGGTAGATTCTTAATTAGAACGGGTGTCAGGAGTTATGGGAAGAAGGCAGGAGAATGGGGCTGAGGGAAAGATAGATGAGCCGTGATTGAATGGCAGAGTAAACTGGCCTAATTCTGCTCCTACAACTTAAGTACTTATGAACCTAAGACCCCAGACCACATCCAATCAAACGTAATTTCTCAAAGGATATTGATGAATTTTCTCTCGCTGGCTCATGGTTTCTGCTTTCTTGCGGAGTTTCTGAAGCCCCCGCACCCAGCACCTCCCTTCCTCGTCCGAGGCCGCCACCAGGTCCAGGCTGCTCCGGCTGCCCGTGAACACGATGGTGAAGCAACGTTTCTCCGAGAAGCTGTTGCCGTGTTTCTTCATCACCATCGACTGGTGACCCACTTGGATTTCCCGGATGTCCATCACCGAGACTGAAACATGGGAGTGAAGATTAGCAACACAGGGCTCCACGAATAAACAGGCCGGAGCCACAGCTCAGCTCACTCTGCAACATCACAGTGGCCATCGGGGCAAGGAGTGGCCCCACACTGTGACTAGGAGTGTCCCCACACCAAGACAGATGCCAAAGCATCACTGCCTGGCACCACATACCACAGATCGGAGCTTTCAGTTTAGTTCAGAAATACATCATGGAGACAAGACCCTCACCCACCAGGTCCATGCTGACCAGGTCGATCACCCGTTCACATTAGTTCCATGTTTTCCCACTTTTGCATCCATTCCAATCCACTTACAAACCCGCATGTCTTTGAGATGTGGGAGGAAACTGGAGCACCCGGAGGAAACCCACACGGTCACAGGAAGAACGTGCCAAGATAGATGAGCCGTGATTGAATGACAGAGTAAACTGGCCTAATTCTGAACTAATTCACCCGTTCACATTAGTTCCATCTTATCCCACTTTTGCATCCATTCCCGACACACAAGGGGCAATTTGCAGCTGCCAATTGATTTACAAACCCGCATGTCTTTGGGATGTGGGAGGAAACCGGAGCACCCGGAGGAAACCCACACGGTCACAGGGAGAACGTGCCAAACTCCGCACAGACAGCACCCGGGATCAAACCCGGGTCTCTGGTGTTGTGAGGGCGCAGCTCTTCCAACTGCACCTCTGTGCCACCCTGAACTCACACACAGCCAGCAGCACGGGAACACACATGGCCACACATTGCCTGGGGTTGGGCCAAGAAAAGGCTGCAGTGGATCCTCAGAATGCCAAAGCTAAGTAGCCAAAGCCAAGATGACGAAAGGGCATGACGTCAAAAAGCCATGATGCTGAATGGACAAGAAACCAAAAAGCTTCTAGGGTCAGGGTTAGGGTTAATTTTTTTTAATCCCTGAGGTAGGAGCATAATTTTTTTTGTGTATTTTTGCAGCGAATATAGATTTTTAAAAGTGTTTCATATCCATTTATCATTTCGACCTCTTGTCCGTTCGGCATCATGGCTTTTTGACGTCATGTCTTTTCGGCATCTTGGCTTGGGCAAAAGTGCATTTGGCGTCCTGTCTGGGCACCGTTGTATCCTTACCAGTTGGTGTGCTGGAATTAGACTTTATTTGGATGCATGTGTCTCATCTCTCCAGTTCTGAGATACTCCCACAGCCCCACCCTCATCTCAGAAATGTAAAGTACCACCAAAGCCTTCTCAGGAACTTTTCTTATCTTTTCATCAGTTCACCTCTCAGACTCTTCATACTCTGGGCAGTACGGGCTCTCAATTTAGAGAAAAACACAAAGTGCTGCAGTCAGAGTCAATGATTCAGGTCAGAACCCTTTTTCAGTCTGAAGAAGACTCCCAACCCTAAGCATTGTTATCTATATCCTCCAGATATACTGCTTGACCTGCTGAGTTACTCCAGCATTTTATGTTTTATTCAAGCTCCCAGCATCTGCAGTTCCTTGTGTCTCCATCAAACTAGGGGAGCCTGCATTGAATAATCTGAATGTACATCCTTCCTTAAATAAAGAGACCAAAGCTGTACACAATATTACAAAACATACCCTAACCAAAGTACCAAACTTCATATTCGTGTGTCTCATCTTGCTAATTAATTTGTGGATATGCTTGCTCACTTTCTGTGCTTCACTCGTGAAGCCCTCAGACCAGGGATGGGGAACCTTTTCATGTTGGAATGCCGCATTAAGTTAGCTGTAAGGGCCTGTCCTACAAGCATGCAACTCTATGCGATTAGCGCGACCTAACGTGGTCGCTTGAGCCATCCGGCGTCGCGGGGCCGGTCCCACTTCGATCACCGGAGCCGTGCGTAATTGTGCGGAGTTCGTCCCGAGTTCGTCCCGACACCGCGCGGGGCTCCGAAAAACTGACTATGTCCAAAAATTCCGCGCGGCAACGGCTTGTTGGCTCGCAGTCGCCTCCAAGTTTACACACCGCCCCGATATCGTGCCTCCGTGAACCCATCTGTAGGTGCCTCCATGATCCTCTATGTGTGTGGCTCCGTGGCCCTCTGTGTGTGTGTGCCTCTATGCCCCTCTCTGTGTGCCCTTCTCTGTCCTGGCGAACTTACCTTAGACTTCGCTCCAGGTTCGCCTCGCTTTGCGCCGCGTTGCGCCACTCACCCGACCTCCGCGCGGCCCCTACTGCCGGTTTGGTGGCGCTTGCCGCATGCAGGCGGATGCTAGTGGGAACGGCCCTGTACAGGGGATCACCCGACCTCCGCGCGGCCCCCGCTTCTAGTTTGATCGCATTCATCGAACAGAGTTGCATGCTTGTAGGACAGGCCCTTTAGTCTAATAAGGCCACATCCAAGAAACATCAATTAAATATACTTCAAAATGTACATTATTTTGTTGAAATAGCCCTCATGACTTGCTGGTGTTTTAATTGTGGCCATCAGTCGGGGAGGGTTATTTTGTTGAATCTTCTTTTACTCTTTGGTATTTTAGATATGTTCATTTTAAGATTTAAATAAAAATAATAAAAGATGAACAAAAACATATTAATAAAAATAAAAGGTAGACAAAAATGCTGGAGAAACTCAGTGAGTGAGGCAACATCTATCTCCTTCACTGCATAGATGCTGCCTCACCCGCTGCGTTTCTCCAGCATTTTTGTCTACGTTCGATTTTCCAGCATCTGCAGTTCCTTCTTAAATAAAAATGAGGATTTGTTCTACAAAATTTGGATTCATTCAAAAGGCCGCACTTAATGGCCTAGAAGGCCTCATGCGGCCTTAATGCCGCAGGTTCCCCATCCCTGCCCCAGACCTTTCTGACCATTTCTGCCTCCTCCCATTACACCATTTCAATTTATTTTTCCTATTCTTCCAACCAAATGAATAGCCTCATACTTGCCTCGTTCACCCACTCACATAATCTACATATGACCTTTTGCAGACACTGTCTACTCACAGATTATTCCCCATTTGTGCCAGTAACAAACTGCTACAATAAACAGGGCCTATTTATTGAGGAGACATGAGGGATTGTAAATGGCAGAGGGCCCAGTGCTGATCCATGTGGCAGTCCACAAGTCTCAGCTTGCTAACCTGACAATTACTCACTTATCCTCACCGCCCCTAACCTCTGCAGTAATGTATGTTTTAGTTGCTGTTCAAAAATCTGAATTTAGAACTTGCTGCAACTTTTATAAATTTGTTAAACATTACTCCCCTTCCAAGAAAACAACTGTCAGGGCAATCAGCTCCGTGCATAAGACCATAAAGTGAGCTAAATCTTCACCTCAGGAAGTAGAGGCACATAAGATGAATGCTGAGAAGAAAAGCCTAAGGCAGAGGCAGGTTTTAAAATGTGGACTGTGGGGATGTGCAGCTCCTACTAACAAAGAAGAAAATGCTTTCATAAATAGAAGACAGCTGCTGGGTAAATCACATCGTTATAAGTACACGTTTCGGTTGATTATTGTCACGTGTATCAATATACAGTGAAACGTTTTACACGATTGCCATTCAAATCAGATACATACATATTGTATATACTATATGTAAATACAATCTAGCCAACTTCAAATGCAATAGGGAGCGTGAAGGGTTCAGAATATAGTTCTAGCATTGCAACGCACCAGTTCCAGAGACAAAATCCATTGTGTGAAATGGGTTGAAGGTGAATTGGACAGTACCGTCACTTATGGAAAGACCATTCAGATGCCTGACAACAGAGGGGAAGAAGCTATTCCTGAGTCTGGTGGTGCGTGCTTTCAAGCTTCTGGTTCTTCTGCCCAGCAGGAGCAGGGACAAGAAGGAATGTCAGTATTGGGATAAATCTTCAATTATATTGTGTAGGAAAGAACTGCAAATTATGTTTTAAATCGAAGGTAGACACAAAATGCTGGAGTAACTCAGCAGGTCAGGCAGCATCTCTGGAGAGAAGGAATGGGTGACGTTTCGGGTCGAGACCCTTCTTCAGACTTTAATTATATTGGCTGTTTTTCTGAGGCAGTGTGAAGTGTAGATGGAGTCAATGGTGGGGAGTCTGATCTGTGTGATGGACTGGTCTGCATCCACCCCATGATATTGAAATTTCTTGATGGTCTCCCCGTTGCCCATTCCTCGCTGTAAAGCACACCAGCCCTCTCACCCTCATGGGTTTTGATTCTCTTTCTTGTTCTTGTTCATTACTGATTAATTCTGTACTATTAATCAAACGACTGCTGAATTACTAGGCTCCGGAACTCACAATGTTAATCATTCCATCTCTTTCCTTCTTCAAGAAAAAGTATAAAACATCTTTCATTGAACCTGTGGCATCTTCCCTCGCATCTCTTTGGGTGGTCTCTTTCAATATCTGGCTTGATAATGATCCTGGTGAGGATCTGAGAATACTTTTGTTGTGTTCAAGATGTTTTATAAATGAAATCATTGTTACTTATTCTCTCGCTCTATTCAACACCAGGGTCTCAGAGGTCGAGATACTGGGATAGGAATCCAGATTAGAGCATAGTGATCACACACAATCACCAATTAAAATCAGGCGAGTAAATCCTGGCTTTAGCTCTCCAAGTTATAGTCTGCTCTGGATTCCCTTGATTATACAATCAGACCCAATCATCAACTTGAAACTCTTTAACCTTCTAACTCTCTTCATTCCCCTCTCTCTCAGCAGTAGAAATGATGTTTGGCAAATGATACTCATGTTCCTCAATACTATTGTCCAACCTTGCTTCTGTGTCCCTGTGCAGTGAAGTGGTCACCAGTGAGTTGACTGGAAGGAGTGAGCCTTCATGCCCTGACAGAACTTCAAGCCCGATCAGCGCGTGCTAAAGTACCCAGTGCAGCCCCCTCATGCGAGTACTCACAGGTTGGTGGCTTGCTCTTGGATTTTGACTCACACCAGATGGAAAGGCAATCATCCTGCAGCTTCATCCTTCGATCCTTCTTCCATCGTCTTGATTTTAATTTTTGTAACTTGCTGCCTTTAAGCATGAATTTCACATCTTCATCCTCCAGCAACCCTGTGAGAGGCGGGAAGATGAAGGTCAGTAGCTCAACGACACAAACTTTACAAAGATGACCTCTTAGTCACCAGGAGTGGAACACAACGTTCTGAACAAAAAAACATCTCTTCAGAATCTGATCAAATTCAAACTATTTAAACTATTTTTTCTCTTTGAAAGATTTTGGCAGCAATGCTCGGAAAGATTGGTTGTGGCCCAGGTCTATCAAAGTCTCCCAGACATTCTAAACCCCTTACAATCTACATACCAAAAAATAAGATCCACAGACTACACTATCTCCCTTGCACTACTTGCAGTTATTTTTTTTTTAGTTTAGAGAAACAGCACGGAAACAGGCCCTTCAGCCCGCCGAGTCCACGTTGACCAGTGATCCGCGCACACTGACACAATCCTACGCACACTCGGGACAATTTACAACTTCACCAAGCCAATTAGCCTACAAACCTGTACATCTTTGGAGTGTGCGAGGAAACCGGAGCACCCGGAGAAAACTCAAGCAAGTCACAGGGAGAACATACAAACTCCATACCTACAGCACCCATAGTCAAGATTAAACTTGGGTCTCTGGCTCTGTAGGGCAGCAACACTACCACTGTGCTACTGTGCCACCCTGGATCACTTTGATAATAAGAACACCTATGTTGTGATGCTATTCATTAATAAGAGTCAAGAAGCCCTGATGTTGCTTTATAGGGCATTAGTTAGGCCGCATTTGGAGTATTATGTACAGTTCAGGGCGCCCCGTTGCAGGCCAGATTCCCTCCCCCACGGTTATACACACTACGCTACAGTTTTTGCTCCATTATGCTATTTTGCATTCATTGTTGTAATTATTGTTAATCCCTTGAGTTTCATGAGAAGTAAGAATTTAATTGCCTACCAGTGTATGTAACAATAATCTATTCTGAATTCTAGAAATCATTTAAGGTGGCAGCACATGTGCACAACAGGGATAAAGAAAAGCATACAGGCCTTCACAGTTGGGTGGGCACTGAATGCAAGAGGAGGGTGAAACAAGGAACTGCAGATGCTGGAATCTTCAACAAAATGCTGGAGTAACTCAATGGGCCAGGTAGCAGGAGAATAGGAATGTCCCTAGTGTGTATTTCCATAAGCTTGAGTGTTGTCCGTTTCACCTCTACCCCATTGTTGACATTGGACTTTGTCTATGGAACTGTTGTGCTATAATGATGAGAATTATATTCTGGTAGGCAATTAAATTCTTAGTCCTCATGAAGAAGCTAACAATAATTATAACAATTATTGCAAAATAGCAGAATGGAGCAAAGATTGTAGTGTAGTGTGAAAGAGGTGATTGGCTTATGAGTCTGATAACCGTGGGAGAGGGAAGCTGTTCTCAAGTCTGGATGGCCTGCAACGGGGCGACCTAAACTGTACGTAATACTCCAAATGCGGCCTAACTAATGCCCGGCTAATGCACGGTGCGAGTGCTGGTCAGTGTGGGCTCGATGGGCCTGTTTCCACACTGTATCTCCAAAGTCTAAAGTAAAGTCAAATTTAGAATGAACAATTAACCTTCCAGCCTGCTCGCCTTTGGGATGTGGGAAGAAAACAGTGAACCCAAAGGAAACCCACGCATTAACAGATAGAATGTGTAAAAGCTACACAGACGACACGGGATTGAATCCGGGTTGTTGTACGTGTGTGGTAGTGGCTCTACCAGCTGCACCATTACTGTTTGCTTCCTCCTACTGAAGTGCATCAACTCACACTCGTTTAGGTTTAGGGTTATTATTGTCACCTGTACCGAGGTACAGTGAAAAGCTTTGTGTCGCATGCTCCAATCGGATCAGATAATATTTTGCAAGAATACAATCACGTCAAACTTAGGTACAATAGGTAGAGCAAAGAATGCAGAATATAGTTCTCATCATTATAGCACAACAGTTCCATAGACAAAGTCCAATGTCAACAATGGGGTAGTGGTGAAACGGACAACGCTCAAGCTAATGGAAAGACAGTTCAGAAACCTAATAAAGGAGCCCAAGAAGCTGTTCCTGCGTCTAGTGATGCACGCTTTCAAACTTCTGTACCTTTTACCTGACTGGATCAGGGAGAAGGTGGAATAACCAGAATAAGACAAGTGTTTGATTATGTTGCCTGCCGTTTTGAGACAGCGTGAGGTGTACAGTAGATGGACTTCACATTAACTCCATTTGCCTGCTCACTTATCCTATTAATATCCTGTTGCAGAGTTCAAATATTCTCTTGGCAGTGCCCTCCCACCTAATTTCATGCCATCAGCAAACTTGTATACCTTGCAAGCTATGCCTCCTTCCACGTCATTAATATGAGAACTGATCCACGAATTACATCCCTCCAGCTAAAAAAGATTGTGACTCTCGAATTCCATATGATCACCTTTCTTCAATCCATGCCGACAAATATATTTCAATTCCATGAAATGTTATCTTACGCAGTGGCATTTGAGTGGCATCTTGTCAAATGCCTTCTGGAAATCCATATATACCTTGATTGCATTTGTGTATAGTCTTTCCACTGACTGGTTAGCACGCAACTAAAGCTTTTCACTGTACTTCAGTACATGTGATAATAAACGAAACTACATCTCATCCGCAAGTCCATTTCTATCAACTGTGCTTCAGGACTCCTGTAAATTTGCCAAACACAACTCATCCTTCATGCAAGGTAGACAAAAATGCTGGAGCAACTCAGCGGGTGAGGCAGCATCTATGGAGCGAAGGAAATAGGCAACGTTTGGGGTCGAAACCCTTCTTCAGACTCACTTGTGTTGACTTAGTTTGAGTGCATTACGCTTTACGAAATGACTAGTTAATTCTCCTTTGATTTTTGACTCCAATATCTTGCCAACAACAGATTTTATAGACTCATCATCAAAACAGGCCTTCAGAGTCCTTCGGACATGTACACCAAGGTCCCCCTGTTCCATAATGTCCCTAGGGCCCTACCATTCATGGTATGTGTCCCGTTCTTACCAGCCTTCCCAAAATATATCACTTCACGCATATTAGGATTACATCTAATCTGTCACGTTGTGCTAGTCATTTATTCTCATCACCCACATTTGATCCATTTTGTCAGCTTGCATCTTCATCTCTCTACGACCCAGTTTAGAATTATTTTCAAGCAATGGGATTGTATGCACAATACTAAAAATCTTTAAGATCTTAGCAGGAATGGTACTAAGACCCTGTGTATGTCCTGTACACTTTCCGTCCAGCATGAAAACGATGCATCAATGTCATTTTCTAACCTCTGTCTTTTAAACATTTAACACTGACAAAACCAAAGATCTTTGGACAAAACTGCAGTCCATTTAATCTCATGGGCTTCAATTGTGCTGATAAATGACACTGGATCAAATATCTTAAAAAAGTTTATGTACACTAACATCAACCATTCTACTTACATCAATCTTTAGAGTTTAGAGATACAGCGCGGAAACAGGCCCTTCGGCCCACAAAGTCCGCGCCAACCAGCAATCACCCCGTACACTAGCACTATCCTACACACTAGGGACAAATTACAAATTTCCAGAAGCCAATTAGCCTGCAAACCTATACTTCTTTGGAGCGTTGGAGAAACCGGGGCACCTGGAGAAAACCCACGCGGTCACATGGAGCATCCGTACAGAGAGCACCTATAGTCAGGATTGAACCCGAGTCTCTTGCACAGTAAGGCAGCAGCTCTACCACTGAGCCACTGTGCTGCCTCTAAATTATCCCCACTACTTTATGAAGAACTCGATTGAATTGTTTAAACACTGATGTCTTCACCAAATCCGCGACGCTTATCATTTATTCCTGGCTCTCCACAGGGCTGCGTGCTGAGCCCCCTGCTCTACACCATCTACACACATGACTGCACCTCCGCCCATCACAACAACACCATTGTCAAATTTGCACTACGGTGACACTACGGTGGTGGGGCTCATCCCCGGGGGGGACGAGTACGCCTATCGGGATGAGGTGGAGCAACTGACAGTGTGGTGTGGAGAAAATAACCTGCTCCTGAACACCTTAAAGACCAAGGAGATAATAATAGACTTCAGGAAGATCAAAACAGAACTCGTACCACTAATCATCAGAGGGGACTGTGTGGAGAGGGTGGCGGATTTCCACTTCCTGGGAATCCATATTGAGGAGGACCTGACGTGGAGCGTGAACACCTCTGCGCTGCTGAAAAAGGTCCAGCAGAGACTGCACTTCCTGAGGGTGCTCAGGAAGAATAACATCACACAGAGACTGCTGCTGTCCTTTTATCGGTGCTCCATTGAGAGCATCCTAACATACTGTGTTTGCGTGTGGTACACCAGCTGCGCAGCGGCTCAGAGGAAAGTGCTCCAGAGGGCCATTGACAATGCCCAGAGGATTGTCGGCTGCCCTCTCCTTACCTTGGAAGACTTACACAGTTCCCGCTGCATCAAAAAATCCCAGAATATTATAAAGGACATTTCCCACCCCGAACACTCCCTGTTTGAACTGTTGCCGTCAGGCAGACGGTACAGATCTACAAGGACAAGGATAAACAGACTTAAAAACAGTTTTTACCCGACTGCTATAAAGGCACTAAATGTAGCCGCCAAGGAACGCGGGGACTAAGGGACTGTGGTTGGTACACTGTGAAATCGACAGAAGGATGTAGGGTTGGGTGTTTATGCGTGCTGTTTTCATATTTCATATTTATTTTAGTTGTTTATCTTTTTTTAATTTTACCTTGTATGTATCGTTAGCTTTTATGGTTTGAATGTTGCACTGACTGGTTGACATTTTTAAATTTCGTTGTACATGGTTCATGTTACAATGACAATAAAGAAACTATTCTATTCTATTCTGAATACCAATGGAATGGTGGAACAAGCTCAAGGGGCTGAATGGCTTACTCCTAGTTTCTATTCAAGTCACTGATGCAGAAATTGCCTTGTGAGTAATATGAGATTAATGTTTACACAGCTATTGGTGCAGAGTCAGGGGTGATTTGTGGCCGCAGATTAGACTCTCAGAGCATCTCAAATTTCTCACTTGGCAAAGGGATGCTGATCACCATTCCTCCTGCTGTGACTGGAGATGCAAATAAGGAAAAATGGTGCCAGGGCTCTGGGGTAGGATGAGTGTGTGACCTCAAGTACTGACGAGGGAGCTCCTCAACACCAGGTTCTTCCTCCAATCCCGAGGGAAATGCAAAAACTGCTGTGGTTTTCATCAGTTGAGAACCACGAGTCGGAAAATGGAAACTAGTCGGTGTATCAGGTGTGATTCGTTATCTGAGATGTCTGCAGGCCTCTCCCTCACCCTCTCCTAAACTGACGGTCCACTCAGAATCAGAGAATGTTCACAACTCAGGGATAGGCCATTCAGTCCAACATGTTGGTTGAAGAAGCACCAACTCACTCCCAGCACCAAATCTATCGCCCTGCAGTTCACAGCTCTACAACTAACATGATCCCTGTACTGTTTAAATATGGTGAGGTCATCTGCCTCCACCATTCTCTCTGGCACTGAGTTCTTGATTCTCCAGTCTCTGATCCTCCAGTTCACAATCCCCATATACGGTTCCCGGTTCCCTCCATCCTTGCTCCCTTGTCCCAAGTCCCACTTATCCAATCCCTCGTTCCCCCCTCTCACCCACCTCTAGTGGTCATGGAGTCAGGATTACATAGCTTTGGAATAAGTCCACACTGACCAGTGGTCACGCATCCATACTAATCCCATCTTCCAGTTTCCCCAAGGCCTTCTATACTGGGGATATTCAAGTGTAAACAAGGGTTCATCGAGACACTTCTTACATATCTATAACTCTGCTTCTACCATTCTCTCCAGCATTGAGAAAGGTTCCCCTCAGATCCCCTCTAGGTTTCTACTCCTAACCTGAAATCTATATCCTCTAACTTTACTTAACATACTGTAGATAAGGGCAAAGGTTTCCTGCAGTCTAGCCTGTCCATAATCCTCAACATTTTATCTCTCATACATCTCTCCTCCTTTACTTTCCCTTGCAACTGCAAGAGATGCTACACTTGTTCCTTCACCTCCCCCATCCACTCCTTTCAGGGACCCAAGCAGTCCTTCCAAGTCCGACAGAGGTTCACCTGCACCTCCTCCAACCTCATCTACTGCATCCGTTGCTCCAGATGCCAGCTGATCAACATCAGTGAGACCAAGCAGAGGCTGGGCGATCGTTTCGCCGAACACCTCCGCTTGGTCCGCAATAACCAACCCGACCTCCCGGTGGCTCAGCACTTCAACTCCCCCTCCCATTCCGTATCCGACCTCTCAGTCCTGGGCCTCCTCCACGGCCAGAGTGAGCAACACCACAAGCTGGAAGAACAGCACCTCATATTCCACTTGGGGAGTCTGCATCCTCTGGGCTTAAACATTGAATTTTCTCAATTCTGTTAACCCTGGCTGCCTCCTCCCATTCCCATCTCTCCCTCAGCCCTCGGGCCCTGGCATTCCTTCTCTCTCTATCACTCCCCCACCCAAGTCGCACTAGCTTCTCATTTTCACACTACAAACAGCTTACAATGGCCTGTTTCCTTTATCATCGATACTTTTTTGCATATCTTTCATTCATTGTTCTTTATCTCTCCACATCACCGTCTATATCTCTCGTTTCCCTGATCCCTGACCAGTCTGAAGAAGGGTCTCGACCCGAAACGTCGCCTATCTCCTTCGCTTCTTAGATGCTGCTGCACCCGCTGAGTTTCTCCAGCTTTTTGTGTAACCCTCCTTCTCGACAAATGTGCCTTTCTTACAAGTGTTTATTGAATATTACTCTTGGTCCCCAACCCCAGCTCAGAGATTCCAGTGGGGGGAGCCCAGCTCTCTGCTGATGAAAAACCCATGGGCCAGTTGGTGGGAATCCTGATCCCTTGGAGACAGAAAATCATTCCAGAGTATCAGGGAAATTACTAACAGTGTGTTAACCAGTGACACAAGAACTAGTGGTGGTGTTGATAGAAGGGTGGTGTTGGCTACAGTATGATATTGACCCGCTGGCAGATATGCAGGGCAACAGCAGATGGAACTTATTCATGTAGTGTGTGAGGTGATGAATTTTGGGGAGTCTAGTTATGGTAGGATATATTTCACAAATAGTCGTTTGAAAGGAGCATTGTGGAACAAATCCATACGTCCAAAGATCCCAGAGGGTGGTAGCAGAGGTAGGCGGGACAGTGGAAAAGGCTTTTGGGATGTCTGCCTTCATTGGCAGGGCATAGAGCATAGGAACAGGGAGAAGGAGCTGGGTGTATTACTTAGCAACTTTATAAAACATTTCTCGGGGCACAGTTGGAACATTGTGTGTAGTTTGAGTTGCCAGGACAATGATTGCACTAGAGAGGGTGTAGGGGCGATTCACCAGGATGTTACCTGGGATGGAGTGTTTCAGTTATGAGGAAAACATGTTCTAGATATTTAAGATAGACACAAAATCCTGGAGTAACTCAGCAGGTCAGGCAGCATCTCTGGAGAAGAGGGATATAAGAATAGGAGTAACTCGCATAAGACAGAAGTTATGTTGCAGCTCTATAGGACTTTGATTAGCCCCATTTAGAGTATTGCTTGCGGTTCTGGTCACCCTATTGCAGGAAGGATGTGAAGAGGGTAAAAAGGAGGATTATCAGAATGCCGCCTGGATTAGAGGTATTAGCTGTAAGGAGAGGTTGGACAAACTTGGATTGGTTTCGTTTAATTGTTGGAGGCTGAGAGGAGACCTGATAGAAGTTTATAACATTATCAGAGGCATAGACAGGGTAGATAGTCCGAACCTTTTTCCCAGGGTGGAAACATCAAATACCCGAGGGCATAGCTTTAAGGCGAGAGGGGCAAAGTTTAAAGGAGAGCTGCGGGTTGTTTTACACAGATAGTGGCAGGTGCCTGGAATGCACTGCCAAGAGTGGTGGTGGAAGCAGATGTGATGGTGTTGTTTAAGAGGCTTTTAGATAGGTTGCTTAATATGCAAGGACTGGAGAGATATGGGTCATGTGCAGGCAGACAGGATTAGTTTAATTTTGCATCATGGTCAGACATCGTGGGTCAAAGGGCTTGTTCTTTTCCACATTCCACCTTGTCCTGAAGATTATATTTCCTGCTCTTTTTTCATGTTACAGTGATTACAGCAATATTATATTTCCACCTACTTATCAATGCTATTCATTTATCCGACTTACCAGTCAGAAACTTGCATTAAAATAGACGCAATTCAGCCTTCTATTTCGCCCCTGTGATTTATCGCTCCCATGTCTGCTCTGCCTGCTGGACTGACGTCGTCTTCCATCTATATTTGTCTGCACCTCCCCCACAACTGTACATCGACTCTGTATTACGGACCCTGCCAGATTAGTTTCAATGCTCCTCAACAGCAAGAGCAAATCTCCCCGCAAGGATGTTGGACCTGTTCTAGTTCATGTGCGACCCTTCCCACCTTCCCTAAAAATGGTTCCAGTGATACAGAAATCAAAAGTCCTCCCCTCTGACACGACCTCCCTAGTCCCACATTCATCTGTCTGATCATCCGAGTCCTATACTTATCAGCACATTCCTATTCTTTATTACAAAGAACATAGAACAGCACAGTACAGCACAAGAATAGGTCCTTCGGAACATAATGTCTGTATTGAATATGATGCCAGGAGTAAATCTTCATTGCCCGCACATAATACATCCCTCTATTCCCTGCATATCCATCTGCCTCAACCTCCTCCCCGCAGCATATCCCAAGCACTCTCCACCCTCTGTGTAAATAAACTTGGCACGCACATCTCCTTTAAACTTTGTCCCACTCACCTTAAAATTATGCCCTTAAAGGGCCTGTCCTACAAGCATGCAACTCCATGCGATGAGCGCGACCTAACGTGGTCGCTTGAGCCGTCCGGCGTCGCGGGGCCGGTCCCACTTCGATCGCCGGAGCCGTGCGGAATTGTGCGGAGTTCGTCCCGACATCGTGCGGGGCTCCGAAAAACTGACTATGTTCAAAAATTCCGCGCGGCAACGGCTTGTCAGCTCGCAGTCGCCTCGACGCATTACACACTGCCTCGACATCGTGCCTCCGTGAACCTATCTGTAGGTGCCTCCATGACCCTCTATGTGTGTGGCTCCGTGGCCCTCTGTGTGTGTGCCTCCGTGCCCCTCTCTGTGTGCCCCTCTCTGTCCTGGCGAACTTACCTTAAGACTTCGCTCCAAGTTCGCTTCACTTTGCGCCGCGTTGCGCCACTCACCCGACCTCCGAGCGGCCCTCGCTGCCGGTTTGGTCGCGCTTGCCGCATGCAGGCGCATGCTGGTGGGAATGGCCCTGTGCAGGGGATCACCCGACCTCAGCGCGGCCCCCGCTTCTAGTTTGATTGCGCTCATCGCATGGAGTCGGATGCTGGTAGGACAGGCCCTTTAGTATTTGATTTTTCCATCCTGGGAAAAAGGTTCTGTATACCCTATCTATGCCTCTCATGATTTTATGGACTTCTATTAGGTCTCCTCGCAACCTCTGGCGTTCCAGAGAAAATAATCTCAGTCTGTCCAATCTCTTGCTGTAGCTGATACTCCCCAATCCAGGCACAATTCTGGTAAACCTCCACTGCACCTTTTCCAAAGCCTCCACATCCTACCTGTAATGGAACGACCAGAACTGCACGCAATACTCCAGTAAAAAATATTCCGAAACCTTGCTCCTTATGTGAACCAAAACCACTGGCTGTTAACCCCCTCCCTTTAGAATGTCCAGCACTCATCCCATTATATTCTTGACCCTGGATTCAGCGAGACTAACACACCAATCTGGATTCACACCAACAGCTGCAAAAGTGTCTGTATTTCCCTCCCACCGGGTGGCGCTGTAAGTGGCAGCCTCGACAACAGTCTGCCTCGTCCCTTTCTTCTTTTGTTGTTTTTAGTCTGTTTCATTTGTATGTTTTAGTGTATCTTTAGTTTTGTATGATGTGGGGGGCGGGGGGATTACAAAAAAATCTCTTCTGCCGACGGAGATGCAACTTTTTCCGTATCGTATCTCCGTCCACACTGCGGCCTAACATCGTGGAGCTGGCGGTCCCTTTATTAGGGATCGACCTTGGGAGCTCCGACCGCCTCGATCGCGGGAGCCTAGATCGCCCTGATGCGGCGGCTTCGATCGCCGACTGCGGGACCATCGATCGCCCCGACCGCGGGAGAAAAGGAGGAAGAAGGTAAAAGTTATTTGCCTTCCATCACGGTGGGGAATGTGAGGTCGCCAAAAAAACAAGATGGACGTGCTGCCTGCACTGATGAGGACACAGAGGGAGTGTCGTGAGTGTGGTCATCTTCGTGTTTGCGGGGACATGGCTCCATGAGAACATCCTGGAGTCTGTTGGGAATGTTGGCGGCTTTCTGACTGTTCGGGCGGGCTGGGACTGCAGAGAGAGTGACAGCGGTCGGCACAACTCTGGTCACATAAGGGTGAGGGCGCGTGTGTGTGGCCCGGACATTGGACTGATGGCTGTAGGTCTCCGTTTATGCTGTGTGCCCAAGGGATTCTCACACGCCGCTGTGGTGGCTGTTTATATTTAATCTTTATGTAGTTTTGTATCTTGTTGCTTTTTTGGTATGACTGTGTGGTAAATCAAATGTCACGGTACCTCGGTACACGTGAGGATGAAGGACCATTGAAGCATTGAACTTCAACCACTATTGCCCTGCATTTCCAACACAGAATAATGGTTTTGAAGCAAGATGCACTCGGAGGTTTCCCTGACCACTTGCTTGCCCTCTTCCCTCTCCCAGGCGGTCACTCATTCCTTCTACGAACGCGTTTCCTTAACCTGCAGGGTGCTCACCTTTGTAAGCATAAATTATTCATATATCTGCCCATGTAGCGGCGCCCACTAGCGCACGCATATATCGAACCCGGCGTTCGGAAGCCGCGGTCACTTGACTCGGGAAGGGTTGCTTGTTTTGCGCAGTTTTTCACTTGCGCGCGTTAGCTCAGCGCTGACCACCGTTATGGGCCGACGTGTCTGGAGAACCTGTATATTGGATATCGAACTTTTGGATAAAGATCTGTTTGAAACTCCAGTAGTCGTCTCTCAGAACACTAAACCGGCATCCTTGACAGTCAAGCTCCAAACCCCAGCAGCTGAGCTGGCCAAACCCCAGGCACCTGTAGCATGGTCACCCAGACCAGACGGAGCCGTACAGCACATGTGATTATACAAAAAATAAATCATCTGTGAACTTCAGTGAGCCAGACCTAATTGATTATAGATTCATTTTTTATGTAGTCGATGCCTACTGTGATAAAAATTTAGATGCCCAAAGGTATTTAGTCTTGTGCTACTTCAATGTCCAGTGCATCTGTGACCTCAAATCCCTCTGTTCTCCACAGCCTTCAGCAATAACAACAGAATAATTACCAACATGTATCAGTTTAGTTTAGTTTGGGGATGCAGCATAGAAACAGGCCTTCAGCCCACCAAGTCCACACCGATCACATTAACATCGCCACACAATAACACCATCCGACATATACCAGGGACAATTTACAATTGTACCAGACCAATGGACGTCTTTAGAGAGTGGGAGGAAACCAAAGATCTCGGAGAAAACTCACCCGGCCACGGGGAGAATGTACAAACTCCGCACAGACAGCACCCGCAGTCGGGATCGAACCCTGGTCTCCGGCGCTGCAAGGCACCAACTCTTCCGTTGCGCCCCTTAGCTATCAGTTGGCAAATTCCTTCTGTCATAGTTTATCGACAATAAATGCAGGAGTAACACTCATGTATAACGATAAATTTACAGTAGTTGTGCAAAGTAAATCACGCACTTTTTCCGAGTATACTTATTTATTTTTAAATTGTCTTTTACTCAGTTAATTGATCTTCATGTGCTTAATAATTTCAGGAACTGCCTTCTACCCAAGCTCCGGACGGATTTACAGATTCAGCTGTTCTACTAAGCTCATCCAAACAGTTGCCAGGATCCAATGGATCTGAAAATAATCAGCTACATTTGAAAGTCCAATTTTAAATCATGTCTGTGATCTTTACATCCCCTTGACTCCTCCCCAAAATACACCAGTCTGGACAATAATCTTCAGTGCAAGGCACTCAGTTATGTGGGAATTACAATCAACACACAGATGTACAGAGCTGATCCAGATCAAAATGTGATCAGTATTGCACGTGAAACAAGTAACCTCTTGATTCCTATGATCTCAGTTGTTCGCCTCTGCTGTCTTGCAACACCCACCGACCCAGCCATCCACCCATCTAGCTCCTCAGCTACCTTGGCAGTAAATCAAACAGCAAGGGTGTTACTTGGGATGTCTTGGCCAATAATTATCCTCAACCTGGCTGTCACATTTTCCACTTTACAGTAATGACGGAACTTTAAAAGTACGTTGTTTTTTGCCAAGTTATTTTGAAAACTGAGAACTACATAAACAAAAGTTATCACCATCCTACCACAACCAGAGAGCAGTCCTGAACTACTATCTACCTCACTGGTAACCCTCAGACACTCCTTGCTGGCTTTACCTTGCACTAAATGTTATTCCCTTATCATGTATGTATACGCTGTAAATGGCTTGATTGTAATCTTTCAGCTGCAACAAAAGCTTTTCTCTCTACCTCGGTACATGTGACAATAAACTAATCTGTAAAATATTTTTATTTTTACTCCACTATTAGCATGATAGGAACCAACAGTGAAAAAGGGATAAAATGGGATTGCTCAATGTTGCTTCACCGTGGAGCATGACAGGTGGTGGGGACAGCTGCCTGACAGCTCATAAGCCTCAGTCCTCTCAGTGAAATCATGTCCACCACAAACTGGGGACAGAGAGTGAAGAATTTGTTTGGAGTGGAGGTGGTTTCAAGATGACAAAGGGAGTTCTACATCATGTCAACCCTCCCTATAGTGCCACGGTACATTTGTCTCTCGCCCACTGAGAACGCAAGAAGCTGCTCGATCATTTACAAAAGAAACAGTCTGGAATGAAGGCATAACATGTGCAGTGGAGAAAGAGGCCATTCAACCCTGCCATTCTGTGCTCATGTTTACATTCCCTATCATCGCTCACTGCATCCAACCACATCAATGATCTAAGACAGACACAACATGCTGAGAGTAACTCAGCGGGTCAGGCAGCATCCCTGGAGAAAAGGAATAAGTGACGTTTCGGATCGAGACCCTTCTTTTGACTAAGGGGCGAGGGAAATTAGAGGCATGAAAAGGTCCAGCTCGAGTTTCCTCTCTCTGACTCTCAGTCTCAAGAAGGGTCTTGACCTGAAACATCACTTATTCCATTTCTCCAGAGATGCTGAGCGACTCCCAGCATTTTGTGTGTATTTCTGGCGTAAACCAGCATCTGCAGTTCCTTCCTACACGATGTTTTTATCTGTGTGTGTTAAATCCTGTTAAAAAAAACACCCCTCCTTTTCACCTCCGATTACTGTACTGTTTGTATGTAATGGTGGCTGCCTTGCTTCATTTCATCTCTGACAAAAGTGTTAATACTCTAACTATTACCATTAGACATTCATAATATTAAAGACCTGTCGACGCTCCCTTATCCGTTGTACGCTTGAGATGCAATGTCTGCCTAGTAAAACCTTCTTGCAGTTTTTGATTCAATGCGGCTGTTAGCATTTGTTTACAACGGGGCTTCAGAACAGTTGGCAGAACTTGCCGTGCAGTCGAACGAGAAAGCAGGGCAGGATACACACACTTCAAGGGTGGTTGGCAAGTTAGTGTGGACGAGGACTAGGGCGGCTAAACAGGTTAAAGTCTATAAACACCATCCATGCAGTTATAGAGAACCATTCTTGCACCACCACCCGGGCAATCTGACAGTTGGGGCAATCTGACAGCGGGCTTCACTCGGTGAAGCGGACGGCCAGACTTGTCCGGCTGGACCAGCGGGTGATACAGGCGCGGATCCCCGCTGGAGCCAGAATCTTACCCCTCCCTGACCCCCTCCCACCACCCTCCCAACAGGAGGCGTCCCACCCTGCGTTGACTAATCCGAGCAGCAAACAGCGAGCCCAGTGAGTGTGTGTGTGACCTTCCAAAGGCGAGGCGCCTCGGGTCGGACGGGCGAACACACCGCCTCGCTGGATCAACCTCTCGGTTCGGTCCCGACCGATGCCTTATTTAGACAGAGTTCGAGTACAGGCGCGGCGTCTCCTCAGCTCCTCGGCCGTGTCCGCCACCCTTACCCACTTTCTTGAAGGCTTTCAGGGCGAGTTTCTTGTTCTCTGCCTCCTGGTGCCGGGGCTGAGAGCCTTTCGACTTGGTGCCCATCATGGCCCGAGCAGCGAGCCCGCCTCACGGCCGCGGCGATCCCTCGGACCGGACAGCAGCTCCCCCACCCCTCCCCAGGCGCCCCTCCTCCCCGATCCCGCCCGTCTCCGGCAGCAGCTCATGTGATTCCCGACATCCATGCAAGGAAGGCGAGGGGCGGACCAAGGGCTGGCCTGAGTCGCTGGCAGGATTGCAGCCCGGCGCGTCTCGGGGAAAGGCAGCGAGTGCCGCCTCCATCAGCGGCTGTTTACTGGAGCTGCCAGTTGCCGCCGGCGGCTCCTCTTCATCGGGACCCTGCACCGAATCTTTCCCCTGCTCCGGTCTAATCTCGGGCCAACTTCACCAGGCGGCGTTGACACTCATCCCAGGAACTTCGGGTCATGATGCAAACTCTGCAATGCCGATTCCTCAGCGCCCTTCCACACCGCGCCCAACAATTCCAGTCCTCGCTTCTCTGGGCGACCCGTTCCCAATAATACACTCCAGCATTTGTGTGTCTATCTTCGGTGTGCACCAGCATCTGCAGTTCCTTCCTACACATTTAGCCTGAAGAAGGGTCTCGACCCGAAACGCCACCCATTCCGTCCCTCCAGAGATGCTGCCTGTCCCGCTGAGTTACTTCAACATTTAGTGTCTATGTGTAAACCAGCATCTACAGTTCCTGAAGAAGGGTACACAAAAGGCTGGAGAAGGGTTCCGACCCGAAACCTCATCCATTCATTCCACAGATGACCCGCTGAGTTCCTCCGGCACGTTTTTTTTTGCTCAAGATTGCAGTATCTACAGTTCCTTGTGAATCACCGTTCTGGTTACCACCTTATCGCCAAGGTGACCGGTGACCCTTTCTCCAAATCAGTTCTGGTCCACAGCATCCTCTTGCCGGAGCATTTACACCCAATGATCCGTCGGGAATTAACTCAGGCAGCATCTATGGAGCGAAGGAAATAGGCAACGTTTCGGGTCGAGACCCTTCTTCAGACGGGAGTTGCAATGAAGACATTTGGACTCCACATCAGGATAGTAAACAGGTGAAAATTTGGCAACTGAAGTTTAATAAAGGATTGTGTGAGGGCATACACTTCTGAAGGAAGCACCTAAAGGCAGGCCATCATTTAAATAGAGACAGACTGTGAGTGAAATTTAGAGGAGTCTATATTTCTCGTCTGTAGTCTCAAATGAATCTGCAAAAGGTTGGCAGATAGATGCAGCAAGTGGTGAGGAAGGCAAATGGCATGTTGCAAGAGGGTTGGAGCTTAAAAAAAGAAAGTGTTGTTACAACTGAGGCCACAGCTGAAGCATTGTACAATGTTGGCCCCATTATATAGGTTTAGGTTTATTATTGTCAAGTGTACAGTGAAAAGCTTTGTTTTAAGAGTAAGATACACTGGCATTTGCTGCTCAAAAGCATTCACCAGGCTGCTTCCTGGGATGAGAGGATGTTCCTGTCACCAGTAGCTAAAAAATAGATACATATTTTTTGGAGTTTAGAAGAATGAAGGGTGATCTTACTGAAACATCCCAGAGGCATGAAAGGGTAGATGTTAAAATGTCTGCACTAGTGGGAGGTTCTCAAATGAGGGTACATGGTTGCTGGGTTGGGGGGCAGTACTTTAACATTGATGTGTGCAGGATTTACTTTAACATTGATGTCTGCTCACTGTGATTTGCAAATACCCGGGAATGCTCTACCTTGAATGTTGTGGAGACTGGAAAGTTGGAGTCATTTAAAGGTGAAGTACAGATACTTGTAAAGATTGTGGGCAGAGGACCTGGCATAGAAGAGATTAGAGATACATCATGGAAACAGGTCCTCCGGCCCACTGAGTCCACATCAACCAGCGATCACCCATACACTAGTTCTACCTTACACATTAGTCACAATTTACAAAAGCTAATTAACCTACAAATCTGCGCATCTTTGGGAGGAAAGCAGAGCACCCGGAGAAAATGCACATGATCTCAGGGAGAGTGCAAACTACATACTGATAGCCCCCATAGTCAGGATTGAACCCAAGTCTCTGGTGCTGTAAGGAAGCAACTCTACCACTGCACCACTGTGCCATCCTGCTAATACAGATAGTGAGGTCTGGGCCAGGTGGCTTACTCCTGTTTCTATTGTTTTATGTTCTTTTTGAGGAGGTGCAGAGCAGATTCACCTGGATGTTTAATTTGGTTGTGAAAGACTGCATAGGTTTGCTTTGTTTTCTTTAAGTGGTGAAGGCTGTGGGGAACCTCATAGAGGTTGACAACATTATGAGTAATGTGTAGTGTTATACATTTCCCAAAGCAGAGGTATCTGAAATAAGAATGCATAGAATTATAGTAAAGGCCAAGAGGTTTAGTGGAAATCAGAGGAGGAATGTTCTCACCCAAAGAATGGTTGGAATCATCTTTAGCACTCTGCCTAACGGGAAACCAGATAAACCTACGTATATAACATTATGAGAGCCATAGATAGAATAGACAATCGGTATCCTTTCCCCAGTTAAGAGGGGCAAGAGAGTTTTATTGTCAAATGTACCAAAATGAACAATAAAAATCTTACTTGCAGCAGCACAGGTTTGTAAACACTTCACTCAATAGATAATATAATGAACAAACATTAAAGTTCAATTAAAAAAAAAAAAAATCATCAGATGGAAATGTCAAAATGTAGAGGACATAACTTTAGTGTCAGAGGAAGAAAGTTTAAACAAGATGTGTGGGGCAAGTTTTTTAAACAGAGGGTCGTGGGTGGCTGAAACATGTTGCCAGGGATGGTGGCAGAAACCGATATGATATTGATGTCAAATAAGGTTTTAGATAGGTACATGAATATTCAAGGAATGGAGGGATATGAATCATGTGCAGGCAGAGGAGATTAGTTTAACATGGCATCATATTCAGCAAAAACATTGTTGGCCAAAGGGTTTGGTTCTGTGCTGTACTGATCTATGTTCTGTGTTCTATGGCCAGGGGGTAATTTCTCATGGCAGGAGATGCCTCAGCACAGCATTGATCATATCTGTCCCTCCCCTCCCTGAGAAGCACATTTGTTTGTTTAATATTTATTTTATTAGAAGCAATTGTACAAGGAGAAAGTAACCGACATAACAATCATACAATTTTCGTACAGCTTCAGTTTTAACATTTTATAAACTAATAAGTAAATCGGGGAAAAAAAGGAAAGAAGGGAAAGGAAGAAGAAAGGAAAAAGGAAAGAAAGAATTTTGAAAAAGATACGAAAAATAAAAAAGAAAAACCCCTGAACTAACGAAGAAATGAAAAAAAAAGCGGAGATATATCCCACTACCCTTCCCTCCGCCCACTCACCCGACCCTAGCGTCGGTTTTGAATTTGTGTTCAACCATTACGTCGTTGAAGAAATTTCAATGAAAGGAGACCATATTTTGGGAAATTGATCTGATTTGTCAGACAAAACAAGCCTTATTTTTTCTAAATGTAGTGTCTCAGTCATTTCTGTGATCCACATCTTCACGGTGAGAAGCATATTTGCATGGACAGGGTGTACATATTGTGCACTTCCACAACTCAGGGAGTGCCAATGTGTCAAAGGTTTCTTACTTGTACACCACATGATTGGAGTGCCTTTCCCTGGCAGTAAAGGCCAAACCAATCTCAGATTCTGATCAATTGCATACAATCTTTTTCTGCTTCATATACTAGGATCCCCCCCCCCCCCCGATCCCCATTACACTGCAACATTTCATTGCTTTGCTCTACTTAAATAATAATTTGCTTTTACAATGTCCTACCAATAAAAATAACTCCACATTTCTAACATGATGCTTCCTCCACTGCTTTTTTTCACTGCTTGCTTAAACAGCCTGCAAAGTGTACAGCCTGCAATGTGTTGTGACCCCCCCCCCACACACACACAGCTTGATCATAGAACATAGGACAAACAGCACAGAAACAGCCCCTTCAACCCACAAGGTGTGTGCCAAACACGATGCCAAGAGTCAAGAGTATTCAATTGTCATAGGTACAAGAAACAAAACAATGAAGTTCTTCTTTGCTATAGTTTTATCTTTGCTGCAGTAATACCGAAACCTTCACATGCTTCCTGTAATCGGACAATCAGAACTGCATACTATACTCCAAATGTGGTCTAACTAAAGTTTTATAAAGAAGCAACATGGCTTCCTGAATCTTATACTTAATGCCGACTGATGGCAGAGACAAGCATATCATGTACCTTCTTAACCACTCTATCTACTAGTGACCCCTAAAGAAGCTGTTTAAAAACTGCAGGACATGGTTTTCAGGCTCCTGTACATTCTTCCCAATTATAACATTGAGATGAGGTCTCAACAGGAGATAACATTGGTCTCCTAATCTGAGGAAAGACATTCTTGCCATAGAGGGAGTACAGAGAAGGTTCACCAGACTGATTCCTGGGATGTCAGGACTTTCATATGAAGAAAGACTGGATAGACTCTGCTTGTACTCGCTAGAATTTAGACGATTGAGGGGGGATCTTATAGAAACTTACAAAATTCTTAAGGGGTTGGACAGGCTGGATGCAGGAAGATTGTTCCCGATGTTGGGGAAGTCCAGAACAAGGGGCCACAGTTTAAGGATAAGGGGGACCGAGATGAGAAAAACATTTTTCACACAGAGAGTGATGAATCTGTGGAATTCTCTGCCACAGAAGGTAGTTGAGGCCAGTTCATTGGCTATATTTAAGAGGGACTTAGATGTGGCCCTCGTGGCTAAGGGGATCAGGGGGTATGGAGAGAAGGCAGGTATGGGATACTGAGTTGGATGATCAGCCATGTTCATATTGAATGGCGGTGCAGGTTTGAAGGGCCGAATGGCCTACTACTGCACCTATTTTCTATGCTTCTATGAGAGTGTAGCAAGAGTAACGTTGGTCTTTAATGATATTGGCCGCCGTTTTGAAGCAGCATTTCCAGTAGATTATTCTGATGGTGTAAAAGTCAATACCCATGATGGACCGGGCAATGTCCACCATTTTCTGCAACTTCCTTTGTTTATGGGGGTTTTAGTTATTGAACCAGACTCTGTTGTAACCTATCAGGATAGCCTCTATCAGTCACCTGTAGAAGGGCGATAGAGTATTTGGCAACATGCTGAATGTCCTCAATCTTCCAGGAAAGTAGAGGCTTTTTGGAGCTTTCTTCGTGACTGCATCAATGTGCTGGGACCAGGACAGACCCTCAAAGATATGCAAGCTCAGGAACTTCAATTTGTTGACTCTCTTCACTGCTGTCTCGTCAATAAAGACAGTTTCATGGATGACCTGCTTTCTCTTGTTTAAGTCAACAATCACTCCTTACAATCAATGCTAACATTGAGAGCAAGATTGCTGTTATGGCACCTTCTTGGACCCCCCTCGGTCATGGCTGACCATGGGTGTCTCCAGGGTTGGAGGACGCCTGTGCGTGACTTTGTTTAACGTGGGGAGACTGGTGCACAGACAGCCACCACACGGTCCTTGACAGATCTGGGTCAGGATCCAGTGGCATGGAGTCCCAGATGACCGGAAACCCTTTTCTGCTGCAGTCTTCATCCACCTCCCCAGCCGGTGTGACGCTCCACTAAGGTCAGCCATCATCCTGCACCTGTTCCACTGTTGAGGTCTTGGTTGGATAGCTCTTTGTCAGAGTCCTCCCTCTCGACCTTACCACCATGGGTGACCCTACCAGGAGCATAGCTCCAGACGGCATCGCTGTGGACCACACAAGCTTCTCCACCACGACAAGGTGACAATCCATGGAGAAGATGGCACCATTCAACCTGATTAACAATCTCCCTCCTGTATTCTCACTCATCGTTCCCCATTAGTCATCTGGCAGTACTGCAGTGCCAATTCCATAGGCAGAGTCAGTGGGCTGTGAGTTGAGGATCCTTTGAGAAAGGATGATCCCTGTGGTGTGATTGCACAGTGATGGTGACTCGAGTTCACTAGTTTCAATGTCAGACTGGCTGGGTATGGAGACCCAGAACAGGAATGAGTGAATGAGGTCAAGGAGGATGCTGCCTGATGTTCTCTGACAAAAGAATGACCATATGGTATTGAAAGTTGCCCCTCAAATCCGGTCTGTTTATGTCAGCTGCCAGCACAACTACACCAAGTCAAAGTGCAATCCCGCAGCACTCAGTGCAATCACAACCCACAGAGAGGAAAGAAGGCGGAAAGATCAATTGGCAAGACTGCCGTGCTGTTGTGGAGGCCAGCCAGGGAGAGCACTGCTACTACCTCTCAACCTTGTATGCCGTGCCCATGATGTACGGGCTGCTGTGTGAGAGTCTGCACAACTTCATCAAGGAATCATATGGAGACGACGTGTGGAAGCTGGTGCGAGAGCACGCTGACGTCCAGCTTCACTCTTTTGTTACTCACGAGGTAAACTTCACCCAATAACATCTGTTTTGTATCTGTTTGTGATTTACCAATTTGTGTACCTGAAAAAGGTTTCAGGTACAGAAATCAATGTAACTGCCAACATCCCTGTTGCAAGCTTCTGTTGCTATTTCATCCATGTTCATGCCCATTCATTAGGGCTAACAATATGTATCTGAGATGTTTAAACAGTGGAAATGGCAATGGTTAACCCCTGTCATCAAAGTGGGTTGATTATTCTGTCTCCTAACCCTAACCACAACCCAACCAATGGCTTGCCTTTGATTTCTCCTAATCTCATTTTGTTAATAGTTTCTTCTCATATACCTAAGTACTTCCTGAACAAGTCAGCCAGGTTTGCAGGGACTTGCAAGGATCTCAAGGTCTCTATTACACAGTCCCAGATGTCCATTCTATTTCCCCATTGACAGATTTGAGTGTAGGATAGAACTAGTGATGGATGATTGCTGGTGAACGTGGATTATGGGGCAAAGGGCCTATTTCCACATTGTACCTCTAAACTAAGCTAAAGGCTGGAGTCAGAAACCAAGACCATGAAACCAGAGGACCAGAGTAAACTGGATTGAGAGATACCCTCCTTTCCTGGTTTGGTCAATGTGCAGCTGTTGGAATGAAGGGAACAGCCTGGATTGGAAATGTAATTGTGGCCAAGTTATTGATGTAACTTTGACTCCGCAAATAAATATGGGCAATATAAATAAATACCAATCGGGGATAAAGGAGGAAATTTGCACTTCTTTGTAAATTCCCACCTTAGGAGTCAGAATATCTAGGCAAGGAGATAATCAAATACTTTGCATTAGCATCCACCAAGGAGAAGGCCGTGGAGAATATGAGATCAGCATGGGTCATACTAATATGTCAGGGCATTTTGAGATCAAGAAGGAGATGGTGTTGGATCGCTTGAAGAGTATTAAGGTGTGTAGGTCCCCAGGGCCAGATGGGATGTAATCGCAGTTCTTTAAAGAGGCAAGGTAGAAGAAGGCCTGAAGTGAAAAGTTGAAAAAAAGGGTATCAAATAAGAAGAGGAGAGAAGGAGTGAAATGTAAAGCCAGAGGGAGGGTTATAGGGGGATAAGGGAAGAGGACAGGGGAAGGGGAAATAAGGGGAATAAAAGGGAATAAAAGGGAAATTATATGTGGAATATAAGGTGCTGTTCCTCCAATTTATATGCGGCCACATTCTGTCAATGATGGAGGCCAAGGACACAAAGGTCGGTCTGGGAATGGGAAGGAGTGTTAAAATGCTTTGCAACTGGGAGAGCGAGCAGGGCTGAGTGAACAGAGTGAGGTGGTGCATATCGACTCTCTGCCAGTGGAGATGAGGCCTTTTGCTTGGAGCATTACACACCTTGTCCACCTGGGAGTGCCATTGTCCCACTTGGAAAACGTGGCTGGCGAACTGGCAGGACCTGGAGATGAAAGTCTTTGAGTCATTGGTCAGGTTTCCACCAGGTGCTTTCCTACCTGAGCTGGGCACTGATCATAGTGTCATTCAGCGCAGAAAAATACCTTTGGCCCATCTCGTCCGTACTGACCAAGATGCCCCATGTAAACTAGCCCCATTTGCCCACATTTTACCCATATCCCTTGAAACCTATCATATCCATGTACCCGTCCAAATGTATTTTAAATGTCGTTATTGTACCTGCCTCAACTACTTCTGGTTACTTCCTGCTGGCATTTGATTTGTATCCGACCTTCTGGCCACCAGGTCTACCAGGAGAGTGTCATTCCGCGCATTGCCATGGCTGCTAGCGGAGTCACCGGCACCCCATACAATGAGCTGATGAACTCCTGGGGTGTCTACTTCCTGGGATTTGTGGGGAAGTATGGATATGACAGGATCCTGAAGGTGAGAGCTCATTTCAACAAAGGTCAACGTCTGTTGACAAACGCACGGACCTCAGGATCTTCTATGTTTCAATCTGGTCCCATCTCACTCTTCTAAACTCCAACAGACGCATAGAATCATGGAAACAGGACCATGGGCCAAACTCGTCCATGCCTATCTGGTTCCATTCCTCTGCATTTGGTCCATATCGCTACTCATCTTTTCTATCCAAGTGCCAGTCCAAATGTCTTTTAAATGTTTTAATTGTAACCAGATCTACAGCTTCTTCTGTCTGTTTGCTCCATCTGGGAGAAAATGTTACCCTCTTGGACCTTTCTAAATCTTTTCTCACGTTACATCTATACCCTCTGGTTTTGGACTCTCCACCAGACTGTGACCATCCACCTGCTGAATGCCCTTCGTGATTTTATAGACCTCTCCAAGGTCACTCCTCATCTCACCCCTCACCTACACTCCAATGAAAAAAAATCCCAGTGCATCTAACTTCTTCTTAAAATTCGAGCCCTCCAACTCTAGTAACATCTTTTTGCCGCCGTTTCTAGCTTGGAATGGAATGGAATACTTAATTGTCACATGAGACAAGCCATAGTGATTTTTTTTGCTTGTAGACACAATGTATACAAATAGCAGCCACCTAAGGCGCTGACAAAGTTACAAAGCATGCCGGCTCCTCCTTGTGTCCCCCCCCACTCATTGGGAGCCCACGGAAGGTCTCCATTGTCCTTTTTTCTCCCTCCCTCCCCATTGTTCTCCCCCCCCCCCCCCCCCAACAGCGATCCCTCTGCGCCGGGTCCTCCATCGTTCCTCCCCTCCCACACGGCGATCCTCCACGCTCTCATCGACCGTCGACCACGAGTCGACCCTTGAGGCATCGCCGCTGCGAGGCTTCACCACCGGCGAGGCCCCATTGATACAGATAGATTTTATTTGTCACACGTGCCAATTGGCACAGAGAATTGAAGTCACCATACAGCCAAAAATAAAGAAAACAACACAGAGTAGACAGAAATTCAACATAAAACATCCCCTCACAGCAGGATCAAAATTTCCCACCGTGAGGGAAGGCACCAAAGTCAGTCTCTTCCCGATGCCCCCACTGTTCACCCGTGGTCAGGGCCTCTCCGAGCCCTCCGCTGTCGCCGCTCCGGGCGGCCCGATGTTCAGGCCCGCTCCCCGGGGTGATGTAAGTCGGACGTCGGGGCTGGGGGACGTCCTCAGCGGCCTGGACCCTGAGTCGGCCCCCTCCTACCAGAGTCTGCGGCTCCCAAAGTCCGCAGGCCGCGCCGGGTGGAGATGCAACGCTGGAGGCCCTCGGCAAAGGGCCCCAGGACTCCACGATGATGTTCAGCGCCGCCCGCGTTGGAAGCTCTCCCAACCAGAGCTCCACGATGTTGGAGCAGCGGCCCAATGCTCCGGAGCTCCAACGGCAACCCAGGTAGGCATCGCCCGCTCCGTGGTGACTCCAGCACCGTCGCCGCTGTTGCAGCTCTGATCCAGTTCCCGGTCCCTGGCAGGAAAGGTCGCTCGGATCCAGGAGGTAGGCCGCGAGGTGGGGGGCGAGGACGCGACTCGGAGAAAGAGGCGCGTCCCCGCCAGGAAGCGACTGGGAGTTAGTTTCCCCCTTACCCTGCCCCCCTCCCCCACATATAAAAATTAAAGTTTCCCCAAAGATCACACTTTAAACTGACTAAAAATTAAAAAAAAGAGGAAATACAAACGGGCTGCAGGCAGAGGCTGCACCCATTTCCCCGAGGACTAATCGCCACCGCCACTGCCAAGACGTCACTGCTGCCGCCGCTTCACCGTCGCCGAGGCCTCACCGCTGTCAACACCCCACTTCATGTGTCCGTCTCGTCCGTCGGTCGGCACCATCATCTGCCGCCGCACCGACCTCTCTACAACTCTGCCGCTTCATGACATAGAAACATAGAAACATAGAAATTAGGTGCAGGAGTAGGCCATTCGGCCCTTCGAGCCTGCACCGCCATTCAATATGATCATGGCTGATCATCCAACTCAGTATCCCGTACCTGCCTTCTCTCCATACCCTCTGATCCCCTAATCTTTCTTTCTATGGGCAACCAGAACTGTGCATAATACACCAAACATGATCTTACCAAATAATTGTACAGTTGCAACAGGATGTCCCAATTCCTGTACTCAATGCCCTGACTGATGATGGTGCATGTGCCAGATGCCTTTAGGGAACGATGAACCTGTACCCAATACCTCTAGGTCTCTGTTTTACAACACTCTCCTCCATTTACTCTAAGCCCTGTCCTGGTTTAACATACCAAAATGTAATGCCTCATACTTGTCCAGGTTAAATTCCATCTCCCATTCCTTGGCCAACTTTCCCAGTTCATCTCGATCATGTTGTTATCTTAGATAACCTTCTTCACTGTCTACTATATCACCAGTGTGGTATAAACTGCAAACGTACCATGTTGATAATAATGTCATCCAAATCGTTAACATAGATGACAAACAACAGCAGACCCAACACCAATTGCTGTGGGGCACCACTGGTCCTAGGTGTCCAATCTGAACAACAATCTTCCATTACCACCCTCGGACTCTTTGCACCAAGATAACGGCAGTAAAATTAAAGTAACCTGAATATAATCTATTGAAATTTCCTCCATGCACCATTGTGTTCATCCTACTCTGTGCCGAGTTATTTATCAGTGCTGGGACCCCAGCTATATATTAATGATCTGGATGAGGGAATTGAATGCAACATCTCCATGTTTGTGGATGACACAAAGCTGGGGGCAGTGTTAGCTGTGAGGAGGATGCTAGGAGGCTGCAAGGTGACTTGGATAGGCTGGGTGAGTGGGCAAAACCATGGCAGATGCAGTATAATGTGGGTAAATGTGAGGTTATCCACTTTGGCGGCAAAAACAGGAGGGTAGACTATTATCTGAATGGTGGCCGATTAGGAAAAGGGGAGATGCAACGAGACCTGGGTGTTATGGTACACCAGTCATTGAAAGTAGGCATGCAGGTGCAGCAGGCTGTGAAGAAAGCGAATGGTATGTTAGCATTCATAGCAAAAGGATTTGAGTTCAAGAGCAGTTGTACAGGGTCTTGGTGAGACTACACCTGGAGTATTGCGTACAGTTTTGGTCTCCTAATCTGAGGAAAGACATTCTTGCCATAGAGGGAGTACAGAGAAGGTTCACCAGACTGATTCCTGGGACGGCAGGACTTCTATATGAAGAAAGACTGGATAGACTTGGCATGTACTCGCTGGAATTTAGGAGATTGAGGGGGGATCTTATAGAGACTTACAAGATTCTTAAGGGGTCGGACAGGCTAGATGCAGGACGATTGCTCCCGATGTTGGGGAACTCCAGAACAAGGGGTCACAGTTTAAGGACAAGGGGGAAGTTTTTTAGGACCGAGATGAGAAGATCATTTTTCACACAGAGAGTGGTGAGTCTGTGGAATTCTCTGCCACAGAAGGTAGTGGAGGCCAGTTCATTGGCTATATTTAAGAGGGAGTTAGCCCTTGTGGCTAAAGGGATCAGGGGGTATCGAGAGAAGGCAGGTACAGGATACTGAGTTGGATGATCAGCCATGATCATATTGAATGGCGGTGCAGGCTCGAAGGGCTGAATGGCCTCCGCCTGCACCTATTTTCTATGATTCTATGATTTTTCTCACTGAGGTCTCTCTACCTCCCTCCTAGGTTCTGGGCAGACATGTGCGTGACTTTGTAAATGGCTTAGATAATCTACATGAGTACCTGCGCTTCAGTTATCCCAAGGTCCAGCCCCCAACGTTCTTTTGCCAGGAGGAGTCGGCTACGGGAGTTACCCTTCATTACAGGTACCAGAAACAAAGACCTTCAGAAAGCAATGCATAAACAGGTGCCTGGGGCCTTGGGCAGAAGGAGTCAAATTGGGTAGAATGCTGGGGACAGGAAGGGGGGAACAATTTGCAAGGATCTTCAGTATGTATCAAGTGGGCCTGATATGGAGCATCCAGAATGTGGAGAGTGCGGGTGACGGTACGTGTAGTGAGCTGGTCACTCACAGGTACAGAACGAGAGGAGCTTGATCCAGACAAATGTGAGGAGATGCATTTTGTGAATACTAATGAAGCACGCTTCCTGGATGGTAAAGTCCTAAGGAGTATTAAGGATCAGAGGGACATTGGCTACAAGTTCAGATCCTTAAGGTAGCAACGCAGATAGATAATATGGTTAAGAAGGCCAATAGGATACTGGCCTTCAGCTGCAAGAAGTTATGTTGCAATTGTGTAGCATTTTGGTGAGACTACACGCAGGGCATGGTGTCCAGTCTTGGTCTCTTTAGAAAAGATGTACCTGCCACAGAGGGAGTAGAACGAAGATTCGCTGGACTGGTTCTTGTGATGGCACATTTTCTGTGCGATGAGAGATTGAGGAGATTGGTATTGTATTTTCTGGAGTTTAGAAGAAACAGAGGTGATCTAACTGTGGGGGCTTGATGTGCTCAATGCAGGGAAGGTGTTCCCCCAGTTGACCGGAGGTCATATGTCAGGATGTAGTTGGCCATTTAGGACTGAGATAAGGAGAACGTTCTTCACTGAGGTGATGAAATGTGGGATCCTCCATGGCGGAGGAGTATTGAGACTTAGTGACTGAGTTGATTAAAACAGATGCAGAGATTTCTGGTCATTAAAGGTTGTAAGAAATATGGGGATAGGACAGGAAAATGGCATCAGGTGGGAAGAGCAGCCATAATTTCGGCAAATGGTGGAATAGGATCTAAGGTTGGATGGCTGCTGCTCACTCCTTTTAGGAATAATGATAATAGAAACCTTGCTGGCGCCAAGATAAAACTTTTGAAGAGGCGGCTAAGCAACAGCACAACCACGGCAGGTAACAACAGCATGAATTCCCCACCTTCAATGGGACGGTACACAGTTAAAGCTGTATTCAGCAGCCAGACCCTGTGATAGATCTGAGGCAGATTGTGAATACAAATGGAACACTTTTGGCAACATTGGGGCATTTATGCTTTGTGGTGCCTCGTTGGAGTGGCTGCTCAGTGAGATGGAGCTGAATTCCAAGCAGTGTTTGACGTTGTCAGGGCAATGGAGAGAGCAGTCAAACAAGCCATGCATTGAAGCATTTTTCACCTTCCATTTTCCGTTTCCCAGTGCTCTTGTTTCTTGGTGAAGTCTTCTCACATTTGTTATGAAAACTGGCCCAGTCTGTTTAATCTCTCCTCAAACACAATACCAATCTCCAAATAATATTATTGTGAATTTTCTCCGCACTCTTTCTCTTTCACTAATATAAGCTTCCTGGGGTAGGGAGACCACTCCTGTATAGACCACTCGGTGCAGTCTCACCCGGGCTCCATATAATTGGAACAAGGTGTCTTGAGACTAATACTCAAATACTCTCATAATAGAGGCCAATGAACCATGTTGCCTTTTCTAAGTGCTTGCTGACCAAACATGTTAAATGTGAGGGGATGTTCAGTCTGAAGGGTTTCGGCCCGAAACGTTGCCTATTTCCTTTGCTCCATAGATGCTGCCTCACCCACTGAGTTTCTCCGACATTTTTGTCTACCAACATGTTAATTTTCATTTGTTTGTATTCAAGGGCATCCAGATTCCTCGAACCACCATCATTTTTCAACCTCGTAAAATAAATAGAAACACACTACTGTTTAAATGGTGCGAAGTTGAACATTTTAAACAGTAGTGTATTTCCATTTCTTTTACCAAAATAGATGCTTTTGGTGTGCTGGCCTTTATAAATCAGAGCATTGAAAAGAGGAGTAGGGAAGTAATGTTAAAATTGTGCAAGGCATTGGTGAGACCAATTCTGGAGTATGGTGTACAATTTTGGTTGCCTAATTATAGGAAGGATGTCAACAAAATAGAGAGAGTACAGAGGAGATTTACGAGAATGTTGCCTGGGTTCCAGCAACTAAGTTACAGAGAAAGGTTGAACAAGTTAGGTCTTTATTCTTTGGAGCGCAGAAGGTGAAGGGGGGACTTGATTGAGGTCTTTAAAATGATGAAAGGGATAGACAGAGTTGACATGGACAAGCTTTTCCCATTGAGAGTAGGGAAGATTCAAACAAGAGGGGCATGACATGAGAATTAAGGGACAGAAGTTTAGGGGTAACATGAGGGGGAACTTCTTTACTCAGAGAGCGGTGGCTGTGTGGAATGAGCTTCCAGCAGAAGTGGTGGAGGCAGGATCGATTTTAACATTTAAAAGTAAAGTGGATAGGTATATGGACGGGAAGGGCATGGAGGGGTATGGTCTGAGTGCAGGTAGATGGGACTAGGGGAAAATAAATGGACGGCACGGACTGGAAGGGCCGAGAGGCCTGTTTCCATGCTGTAATTGTTATATGGTTATATGGTTATATAGATGCCCTCTTGTTTATCATGATGAGACTCCATCTACTAAAGGCCTCCTTATTCACTTGTTTAGCTATATTACCCAAATTCTTTCTGTATCTTCTTCACAACCCATACTGCGTTGGATTCATCACACCTGATTGCCTCGTCCAATATAAATGGCTGGAATCCCAACACTGATTCCTGAGGTATCCCACTGGTCACAACCTCTCAACCGAAAAGTAATTTGTTTATTGCCACTCTGCCTTTTGCCCATTGACCAACCTTCAGTCTACTTCATTATACCACTCCCAATACTGCGTGCTTTAGTTTTATTCAGTGCCATGGTCCTGAAAGTTTACTTGCACCATCAACTGCTTCTCGAGAGGGAGGAGGGGAGATGGGACGAAGAGGCAGAGAGAGGGATGGAGAGAAAGACAAACAAAGTTGAGATAAGTTTTCAGAACATTATAGGAAATGATAGCTAAATGTAGTGAATATATTTTTGTTGATAAAGGAAGTGTGGACCAGAGAAGAGTGTTGAAAAACTCGAGGCAGACCTTTCTGGAGTGATCTTCGGTAACTCTTCCTTGTGTAAAAGGATACCTTTGGGTCTGTAATTTTCTTCTGCACATTGCAAGTTTATGCTAGTTCATTGGGTAAAATAAAATTTAGATTTAAATTAAATTACATGATTAGATTTGTGCTCACTGAGAATATTCAGGAATTAAGCAGAAATTTGAGGGTGGGTGAAAAGTTACCCATGATCTCCTCAAAGTGGAATGTGTTCTAACTGGAATGGACTCATCTAAATGGACGAATGAACTTACATTTTGCTCATGGAATAAATTACTTGCAGTATTTGTTTGACCCCGAAGTCATTAAACAATAGACTATAGGCGCAGGAGTAGGCCATTCGGCCCTTCGAGCCAGCACCGCCATTCAATATATGATACGATAATGGCTGATCATTATATGTTTATTGTAAGTCATAATCGAATTTTGCTAGGTGGGTAACTGATCTTTCCAGAGTGGGTAATAATGTGTTTAATCCCGATCCTGGGTGCTTTCTGTTTGTTGCGAACAGGAGTAAACGGAAAGGTTATCTTCACTATGCCATGGGCCAACTGCAACAAATGGGTCAACAGTTCTATGACACGGATATCCACGTCGTGGTGCTGTCGGAGCAGTTAGTGGGTGATTACTCGCACGTTATCATGAGGTAAGAGGTACCAGTTCAACTGGAGACCCTCACTGTCAGAAATTATCGGAACAAGTCTTACTGGGTTCCTAATTCGGAGGCCTCAGTAAAACGTTTAAAACATTGTATGTGAGTAATTGTACGTAAGGGATTAAAAAAACTGAAAATGCTGACTCGAAGCAAGAAGTTCCACTAAACATTATTCACATTATTCCCGTTAACATGTATCAGTACAGTGTGAATGGCTCGATTGTAATCACGTATTGTCTTTCTGCTGACTGGTTAGCATGCAACAAAAGATTTTCACTGTACCTTGGTACACATGACATTAAACTAAACTAAACTAAACTAAACTGTTTCTTGACCTCAGATGATGGACCTGAGGATTCTAAATCTAGAGGACAAAGGAGATCATCACTGATTTCAGGCGACATAGAACGGAGCTCAGGCCACTGGAGATAGGGGGCGAGGAGGTGGAGAGGGTGCCTAGTTTTAAATTTCTGGGGATCAAAATCAGTGAGGATCTTAAATGGTCTGTGAACTCTGCTGTAGTTGTTAAAAAGGCGCTACAGAGACTTTACTTCCACAGAACACTGAGGAAGGCCCATCTGTCTGCTAAACTGCAGGAGTCTTTCTACCACTGTTCGGTAGAAAGCATACTGACTTAGTGCATAACTGCCTGGTTTGGGAACTGGTCAGCAGCTGACAGAGCAGCTCTCCAGAGGGTGATAAAAACTGCCCAGGGTATCATTGGACTCCCCCTGCCCCCTCTGGACGACATTTAGCACTCCAGAAGCTGCAGCAGGACCTGTAATATCGTGAAAGACATTACACATCCTTGTCACCACCTTTTCACACTGCTGCCCTCAGGAAAAAGGTACAGGTCGCTAACACTGCGAGACTCAAGAACAGTTTTTACCACATCAGCAATCTTGGAACTGAGCTCTGTCTCGGGAGTGCGTTATGGGGAAGGGGGGGGGGGGTCGGGGGTGGGGGGGGGGGGGGTAGGAGACGGTGTTAATTTATGTCAATGTGAATCCATGGGTGGATTTGGGGAGGGAGGGAGTGTATTAGTGTGTGAATGTTTGAAGTTCTTTTAAATGGAGAGACACAGTAATCTCATTGTATGTGACACATGCAATGACAATAAAGCATTCTATTCTATTCTATAGACTTAACAGGAGAGGAGAGAAATATAAGAGGGATCTCAGGGGCAACATCTTATAGATAGCGGAGTCAGGGGGTATGGAGAGAAGGCAGGAACGGGGTACTGATTGGGGATGATCAGCCATGATCACATTAAATGGCGGTGCTGGCTCGAAGGGCCAAATGGCCTACTCCTGCACCTATTGTCTATTGTCTATTGTCTATTTTCCTTCAGAGGAAGCTATAGAACCAGGTACAATTATGACTTTTAAAAGACATTTAACAATTATGTGGATAGGAACAGTTTAGAGGGCGGAGGGCCAAATGCAGGGAAATGGGACTATCCTGGTTGGCACGGATACGTGGATCAAACAGCTTGTTTCCATGCTGCATTGCTCTGACTCTATCTCTCTCCCTCCCTCTCTTCCTTTCCCTGTCTCACTCTTCATCTATCTCTTGCCCCCTCCCTCTCTCCCTTTCCCTGTCTCACTCTTCATCTATCTCTTGCCCCCTCCCTCTCTCCCTTTCCCTGTCTCACTCTTCATCTATCTCTTGCCCCCTCCCTCTCTCCCTTTCCCTGTCTCACTCTTCATCTATCTCTTGCCCCCTCCCTCTCTCCCTTTCCCTGTCTCACTCGTCATCTATCTCTTGCCCCCTCCCTCTCTCCCTTTCCCTGTCTCACTCGTCATCTATCTCTTGCCCCCTCCCTCTCTCCCTTTCCCTGTCTCACTCTTCATCTATCTCTTGCCCCCTCCCTCTCTCCCTTTCCCTGTCTCACTCTTCATCTATCTCTTGCCCCCTCCCTCTCTCCCTTTCCCTGTCTCACTCTTCATCTATCTCTTACCCCCTCCCTCTCTCCCTTTCCCTGTCTCACTCTTCATCTATCTCTTGCCCCCTCTTTCTCTCTCTCCCCCTCTCTCTTTCTGCCCATTTTTGTTCTGTTTCTCTGTCTCTCATCCCTCTGATTACCCCTGTCCATTGCCCGCCGCTCTTTCCTCCCCTACGCTCCATCATGTTTCCCTTGTCTTTGCTCTTCCTTATCCTGATCGTTTTGCAGTTTCCTACTAACGTCTACAAGCCACATTGATCTATCTTTGGCTCTTACGTTCTTTCACTGATTTTCATTCCACATGCAAGGTTGAACTTTGATAACTCGGCCTATCGCTACAGTCAGAAGGAGGACACCGATGACCAGGAGATGCTGCCGTTCACCAGTGACTTTTTCTTTGAAGTCTTCCCATTTAACATTGTCTTCAGGCAGGCAAGTTTGTGTCTCCCCCACTGTGGCACAGTCCGCGTGATAGACCCCCATATGACACCAGCACCCCATTCTCCCGTTCCTCTCCTCTCTCCCTGCCAACTCTCTCCCTACCATCTCTCTCTGCCAACCACGCTCACAGGCACAGAAACAAGCCCTTCGACCCACCATTCCATGTCAGCCATTATGTACCCATCTATACTAATTCCATTTACTAGCACTTGCTCCATCGCCTTCTATGTCCCGGTGATTCATATGCGTGTTGAAATGCTTCCTAGATTTGTGAGTCTGTACCTCCACTCAATCAGGCAGTGCATCCAGATTCCAATTACCCACTGGGTGAACAAGATCCTCCTCAAACCACATATCTGTCCCCTCCCTCTCTCTCCCCTCCTCTCCCTCCCTCTCCCCTACCCTTTTGATTATCCCACTCCATCCCTATCCCTTTCCCTCTCTCTCCCACTCTCTCTTGCTCCCCCTTCCTCTCTCCCCCCTCCCTTTCTCCCACTGCCTTGCATGGCGTTGGTTTAAGGTGTTGGTCGGACACACTGTTCTGCTCCACTTCATAACTGGGGGTGTTTCCGCTGTCTTCCCCCAGGACATGGTGGTCCACAACATGGGCTCAGGCTTGGCCACCGTCTTCCCAGGCCTGGACGGCAAGCTGATCACCGACACCTTCCTGCTGGCCCGTCCCTTGGTCGAGTTTACGTGGAACATGGTGAGGAGGCGCTTTGTGATGTGTCGTGGAGCTGGGGTGTGGGGGGGGGGGGGGGGGGGGGGTGAGTGGCAGAGCGTTAGTCCATCTCCTCCAACACTCTGCTCACATTGCCTGCAATTTCCAGATCACAGGCCACAGGGCTCCCTGAGTGTGAAATGAGAACATACACTTGCTCATGGACACCCCACCACTCCCTTCCCACTCACACCTCCCACTGATCCCACACTTACCACCTGCCACTAACCCAACATTGACCACTCACTGACCACCTACGCACCCAACACTGACCACCCTCGGACCATCCACTGACACCCCCAACTGATCTCACAATGAGACCCACTGACACCTTTCACCGAACCTCACCGCTAACCCTTCTCACAATCCACACTCACTGCAAATCTTTCACACTCACTCCCAGTCCAGACACACTTGCATACTAGACACAAAATGCTGGACTAACTCAGCGGGTGAGGAATGGGCGACGTTTTGGGTCAAGACCCTTCTTCAGACTGAACTCTGAAGGGTCTCGACCCGAAACGTCGCCCATTCCTTGTCTCCAGGGGTGTTGCCTCACCCGCTGAGTTGCTCCACCATTTTGTGTCTACCTTCGATTTAAACCCAGCATCTGTAGTTCTTTCTTACACACTTGCACACTTATGCACACTTGCACACTCTGCACTCAGTGCATTCTCCACACTCACTACAACACTCTTCCACTCTCATTCACTCCACTGTTCCACACGTATGCCCACACTCACGGCAATACCCCCCACTCACTACAACATTTCACACTCTCTCCAAAACACACACTCACTCTGTCACTCACACTCGTTGCAATTCTTTCACACTCACTCCAACGCTTCACACACACCTCCATATTCACTATAACATTCCAAACACACGACCAAACTCTCTCATCATGGCAACTTTTCCACACACAGTGCAGCACTTTCACACTCCTGCGCTCACCGGAATATTTCCACACTCACTGAAACACATGCACCCTTACACAACACTGTCACACTCCAACACTCCTACACTCACAGATATACTCCATACTCAGGACTATCTCCCTCAGTTGAACAGACCTGCCTGGGTTATCCACTAACTCCCATTACACTACATTTTACACATCGGCCCAAAGAGCCCTGTCCTCAATCATCACTGAAGACTTTGTATGTGGGAAGAGCTCTGAGCTCATTAGCGCTTGGAGAAGTTCCTACTCCACAGTAATTCCACAGACAGACTGCAAATGTTCATGGGGAAGAGATGATATACAACAATCTATTGGATTATTCTTGTTTGCAAACTTTCATCATGGATTCTTCATCTCCAGCTTGCTTTTCCATCCAAGTTCCTGCAGCTTACTGGGAAAGATTTTGCAAATGGTGTCAACCAGATGTTAAATTTATGGTTTCATGAATGTTCTGAACAAAGACCTTTGTGAAAGTTTGCTACATATCCCAATATATTACAGCTACTGGTCTCCCTCATCTATTTTTTAAGGTATATCTTCTAAAAAACATTAGATGGTCAGCCAAAGACAATTTCTCTCTCATAGATCCACGCTGACTCTGATAATCACATTATAATTTTATAATTGTCAGATATCAGTGAGAAATACACTCACAGGTCAAAATACATGTGATGCATTTGAAGCATTTCCCATTTGGTTGATGGTGGAAAATTATGCCTTTGAGGAGAACAGACATCAATCAATGAATCTCGCACTTCCTATTTCAGATCATATCTCATCCAAATAACCTGTTTGAGATCATCTCCAAAGAACCCGTGAAAAGAGAGCGGAACCTCCATAACCGAGTGCAGAGTGAGTGAGGGAGAGGGAGCAGAGTCCTAGGTGGGAAGAGGGGTGGCGATGGAATTCAGGTTGATGGCAGTGAGGGAAATGATACATCGAGTAAAGAGAGAGGAGAGAAGGCTGTGGGTGCGAGAACATTAGGTGTAGAGGGAGGAGGGAGGATTGAAGGTGAGCACATTGAATGAGGAGGGAAGGCACAGCACCTTGAGGGGGAGGATTGAGAGAGGGGGCACGACTAGAGGGGAAGGAGGGCTGATGGGGAGAGTACATTATGTGTGGAGGGAGGATTGAGGGAGAGCACATTGAATGGGGAAGGGGGATGGAGAGCAGAAGGGGAGAGCACATCAGTGAGGAGGGAGGGCTGAGGAGAAGTAGACCGGGTGAGGAGTGAATGTGACCGAGGGACAAACTTGGTCTTGGACGAACATTAAGGGGCATAATTTACTGAACTCTGATTCTCAAGTCCTCATTGTCTCGTTCTACCTGCAGATGTTGATTACGACAATGCAAACCGTGCAGGAGACGTCAGCATATTGCTCATGGCCTTCCAGTCCGTAGTTGGAGATGATTATGAAGGTGAACTGGATTGTAAATCTTTGACACATGGCTTTTGCCTAGTTTTGGTCAAGTACTATGTGTTTGACATGGACAGCACAGGTTAGACATGATGTAAAGGTTGAATTTGGAAGGGCTATGGTTTCCACATTTAGCAGGGACTGTGCTGCGTTCACCATTGCAACACCCTCCCCATTCCTGCCTTTGGGCCAGGGTGAACTGTTCGAGTTGCTGGAGCTGCCTGGGTGAAGAGAGTTTACACTCATGAATCTCAGACTGCCAAGGCCGAGGCAGCTTCAGCTGATCTGGGCGTAGATGAGTCCCCAGCTGAAGAGACAGAGTGGTTTCAACAAAGCCAGAGCCATCATCTTCAGCCTTCCGCTCCGAGTCAGCCTCGTTCATCTCCACTGTCGCCTGTCCATCCTTTACTCTACAGCTGTGTGAAGGTTTGCGTTACCTCGTGACTGCGTGCGTTTTCCCAGAGTGCTCCAGTTTCCTCCCACACTCCAAAGACGTACAGGTTTGTAGGTTAATTGGCTTTGGTAAAGATTGTAAATTGCCCTTCGTGGTTGGGATAGTGTACGGGGGTTGCTGGTCAAGGGCCTGTTTCCACGCTGTATCTCCAAACCTGTATGTAACTATTCAGCTGAGGTGGCTGGTTTCCAAAGGTCACTGGCAGGGTCCTTGGGCAGACTGAACCACTAGTGGCTGCATACTGCTTTGACTGTTGACATCCTTAAATGGAATAAAGAGTTACATGAACTTTGAGGCCTGAATAAAGGCAACGGGAAAGCTTGTTTGCCCATGGAGAGCTGTGGTGGAAGGGTGTCATTCTGGCTGATAGAGTGTGACCAGTAGTGTTCTGCAGTGATCAGTGCTGGGATATCTGTTGTTTATAATATATATATATATATATATATAAAATAGTAAGATTAAATAAGAACTTACCAGTTTGAAGTTTGATCCTTAATTTATGAGGAGTTACGATGAGGGATTACGTGAAGAAGCTCCGCCAGGTGCATGCGCGTCATACTTCAAAGCTGCAGCGTGAAAACACAGAAAACGATAGCCGAAGTAACATATTAAGGCTTTAGAAGACTAGAACTACCAGATGATCCTTTCGATTATGAGGGCCGGGAGCGGAGGGCACGTAATCCCTCATCGTAATTCCTCATAAAATAAGGATCAAACTTCAAACTGGTAAATTCTCATTTAATCTTACTATTTTACTTCGGAGTCATGTGAGTGACTACGTGAAGATTTCAAAGCTCTGTGATTTCATGCTGTGGATCCACTCCATACGACACACTGCTTCAGTTGACACAGTAGTGAATAAATAATGTATTGAACATTGCTTCGAATTATCCAATAATCATTTTTTAAATAACAATACAGTATTATCCTCTATCCCAGGGGAAATTACAAATGAAATTTATAAAGACAAAGCAAATCAATCAAACAGAACCCAAAACAACATGCCCAAACCATGGCACTGTCAGGACAGGTTTATCATAATTTTGTAAAAGTTGATTCCTTAGACCATCCTGCAGCCTTGCTGCGGATGTTGATGCCGCCCTGGTGGAGTGAAATGGACACATGAGTGTCTACTCCAGCGGAATCCAAAACCTGTTTTACCATCTAGAAATAGTTTATACTGACACCTTTTTGAATTTTTTTGTGACTGATGAGCATTGCTGTCTCAGAGCCTCTGAGACTCTTAGTTACCTCAATATATTGACTCAGGTGCTTAACTACTCATAACCCTTGGTCAACAGGGTATGCTTTAAAACTTACACGTTTCATACACATAAAACGTAATGTTATCTGCAGAAAAATACATGCTATCTAGCTTTTGAAATGTTTGCACTCTTTGTGCTGATACTAGCGCCATGAGCTTAACCACTTTAATTGTTTACTGCTGAAAAGACAATGACGTAATTGGAGCCCATTGCTGAAGCAGTGTGAGAACTATACTGACATCCCAGATTTCTGTATATCTAGGTTTAGAAGGATTTTTGTTACAAAATTCCTCTCATGAATCGGGAAACTAATGGATGAGACCTCGTTCCACTCTATTACCGCAGTTTATATTAACAATTCCATATTACTAACTCTAGCTGGCTCTGCGAGCCAGAGTTTAAAAAATACTCGCAGGAAAGGCTTAATATTGACTTACCTGTCGGTTACTACTTACCGCCGCTAATGCGACATGCGTCGGACGTAATGACGTGCATGCACCTGGCGGGGCTTCGTCACGTGGTCACTCACGTGACTCCGAAGTAAAATTGACTTGGACATAAATGTAGATAGGTTGGTTAGTAAGTTTGCAGATGACACAGCCATTTGTGGAGCTGCGGAGAACGAGGCAGGCTATCAAAAATGCATCAGGATTTAGATCAGTTACAGATAGGGGTGTAGAAATGGCAGGTGGAGTCTAATCCGAGCTAGTGTGAGAAGTCGAATGGAAGGGGAAAGTATATAGTTAATGGCAAGACCCTTAACTGCATTTATGGCCACCAGTGGAGTCCTTGTGGAGACACAGCTACTCCTGCGGCCCCATATCATTTTGATTATTGACATCCACAATGCAGTAACCAGTGACACCCTCTCCAAAATGGTCTTCGAGGCTGGACTAAAGCCAATGGAAAAGCATATTTGCACATAGAAGATAGAGGTCTGTGGTGGAAGGGTGTTATTCTAGCTGAAGGTCTGTGACCAGTAACATACAGAGGGATCTTTGCGTCCATAAATGGGAACACAATTAGATAGAGAGGTAAATGGGAACACAAAATGGGAACCTCAAAATGGGAACACAATTAGATAGAGAGGTAAAGTCAGTGTATGGTATACGTGCCTTCATTGGACGGGCTATTGTGTCTGCCAGAGTAATCTAGAGAAGCAAATACAATTATGACTTTTAAAAGACATTTGGACAGATATATGGATAGGTGAGGTTTGGAGGGCTGTGACTTTTAAAGCAATGAGCTTATATCAGTTTCACTGGGGCAACTGAAGAGAAAACAATTGCAGGATGACGGGGAGAATGTGGGTAATCCAGACGGTAGTTCTACCAAGGAGCGGATGCAATGTGATGGATCACTCCGCGATGTCAAATGTCTAAGTGCAGTTTCTGCCCTGTTGCAGATGGACACAGTTTGAGCAGAGTGGAAGCTGGAGGAGATGGCAGTTGCTGCCTTCGGTTGAAGGGGCAGATGCGATACATGCCAGAATGGGAATCCATCATCTTCCTGGGAACTCCTGTGTAAGATACATTACAGTTGCTTGGAGGTTGTTGTGGTTGAGCAAGTCTAAATGAAGGAGCAGATTGAAAGATTGGGTTGGTCCATCGTTCAGCAGGAGAAGATGCTGCCCCACTATCCCAGAGAGCTGGGCTCAATCACAGGGTGGTCAATCTGCGGAATTCTTTGCCACAGAGGGCTGTGGAGGCAAAGTCAGTGGATATATTTAAGGAAGAGATAGATAGATTCTACAGGTGTCAGAGGTTATGTGGCGAAGACAGGAGAATGGGGTTAGGAAGAAGAGATAGATCTTCCATGATTGAATGGTGGAGTGGACTTGATGGGCCAAACGGCCTAATTCTACTCCTATCACATGATATGATCCTAATCTTCTGCATGTTTTCCCTGTGAACATGTGGGACGTATTCTGCACTTTGGTTTCCCCCCCACATCCCAAAGATGTGCAGATATGAAGATTAATTGGCAGCTGTAAATTTCCTTTGGTGTGTGTGGGTCTGGGAGGAGTTAAAAGGGAAGGTTGGGGAAAATAATTAATAGGTGAATGGGATTATTCTGTAAACTGGCATAGACGCGATGGTCCGAAAGGCCTTCTTCGATGATATAAGGAAATGTTGGAAAAGTGCCATTGGCCCAGAGGAGTGGCCGACAAATGAGGAAGTGTGTGTGTGGCAGGCAGTGAGTGGTCAAAGGGCTGGAGCGATCAGGGTTGGGTGGGATATTGAGAGGCTGCGGTGGATGGGTGAGGGGACAGCGGCCGGGAACATTAGTGATAACTCAGGCTCTTGTGTTGCAGCATGGAGAGCCTGGGGGCCATGTTTAAGACAGGATTGTACATCAATGATCTAAGTATGCACGACTCCAGCCGTGACCTGGTCCTTGCTGGGACACAGCAGTCCGAGGAGTTAAAGCGAGCTCTGATACAGGTAAGAGCTGAGAACTGCCTGTGTGTGTTATCTGGCATGTGTGCGTTTTTGTGTGCGAGTGTGCATGTGTGTGTGTGTTTGTGTATGTGTGTGTGTGCATGTGTGTGTGAGTGTGCATGTGTTTGTGTATGTGTGCGAGTGTGCATGTGTGCGTGTTTGTGTGTGTGTGTGAGTGTGCATGCTTGTGTGTGTGTGAGTGTGCCTGTGTGTGTGTTTGTGTATGTGTGCGAGTGTGCATGTGTTTGTGTATGTGTGCGAGTGTGCATTTGTGTGTGTTTGTGTATGTGTGCGAGTGTGCATGTGTTTGTGTATGTGTGCGAGTGTGCATGTGTGTGTGTGTTTGTGTATGTGTGCGAGTGTGCATGTGTGCGTGTTTGTGTATGTGTGCGAGTGTGCATGTGTGTGTGTTTGTGTATGTGTGCGAGTGTGCATGTGTGTGTGTTTGTGTATGTGTGCGAGTGTGCATGTGTGTGTGTTTGTGTATGTGTGCGAGTGTGCATGTGTGTGTGTTTGTATCATAGTCAAAGAACTAAACAACACGGAAGCCAGGCCTTTTCAGCCCACCTTGTCCATGCCGACCAAGCTGGCATTCTGGGTCAGTCCCATTTGACTGCTTTTGGCCCCATGCCTCAAAACCCTTCCTATTCGTATATCTGTCCAAAGATTTTTTTAAGTTGCCCATGCTGATCCATGCAGTCGTAGACAAGCCATAGTTGAACACACTTCCTGCAGACATAGTCATCAGGGATGCTTGATCATCTCCTGAACTCCCATATCTCACAGGTGACATGGAGCACACCTCCTGCAACCATCCCAACCCGTTCATAACTAGTGGATTAAATGAACAGACTGGTTGTGAGGCTGTATGTGTGTATATGACTGTGAGTTTGTATACAGTGCATGTGCGTGTGTTCCTGCGTCTGTATGTGTTATTGTGTGCATAGGCGAGTGTGTGTGTGTGCTCAAGTGTGTGTGTGGGTGGATAGTATATTCTATGTGTGTGTGTGGGAGATTGTTTTTGTGTGTGTGTGTGAGTGTGTGTCTACTTGTCTGACTGTCTGTCTGTCTGGAATAAGCTGCCAGAGGAAGTGGTGGAAACAGATTCAGTGGCAATGTATTTAAGAGGCATTAAGACAGAGACATGTATAGACAGGGAATGGAGGAATATGGATGATGTGCAAGCAAATGGGATTGTTAGATAGATATCATGGTTGGTACAGACTTGGTGGGCCGTAGAGCCTGTTCCAATGCTGTTCTGTGTGCGTGTGCGTGCGTGCTTGCGTGCATGCGTGCGCTGTGTGTGTGATTTTATGTATGGGGTTTTGTGCGTTTGTGTCATATTCTTTCCAACCGACTCCTTGCTCTGTCCGAAGAAATCCTCCCTGAATCCTATGGGCCTTCCGCCCAGCCAGAACCAGCCAGACATGATGTGTAAGAACGAACTGCAGATGCTGGTTTAAATCGAAGGTAGACACAAAATGCTGGAGTAACTCAGCGGATCAGGCAGCATCTCTGGTGAAGGAATGGACGATGTTTCGGGGTCGAGACCCAGCCAGACATGATTTCCACAGCTTGACAGAATCATGGTAAATGCGCGATTGACTGAGTAGCTGCATTCCATGAAGAGGACCTCTGACAGGATGCAAAACACAAGCCGCATCCTGGCCCAACCACATCCCATTACCAGGACCACTCATCCATGTCACCGCTGTAACGTCTGTGGCTCCAGGATTAACCGCTTCAGCCATCTCAACAGAAAGGAGCCACGAGGAGGACAATTATACTTGAATTCCAGTGAATGCCAACGATGATGATAACGGTCATGTTTATGTGTGTGTTTGTGTGTGGGGAGGTTGTTGTATGGGGCATCGTGTGCGAGTGCGTTTGTGTATAGGGGGAGTCTTGAGCGAATGTGTGTATGATTGAATTATTTCTACTGTCACACAAGATATGGTTTCACTTCAGGAACAGAAGAAGTCCAGCAAGCTGGAGGAGAGCATGAAGATGTTGGATTATGAGATGAAGAAAACCAATGACCTCCTCTACAGGATGATCCCCAAGCCCGTGGCCAAAATTCTGCGCAAAGGAGTCCCCTCAGTCAACACGTGTGAAGTAGGACTTTTTATGTTTTATGTTAAATTCTTCTTTAATGTGGTGTCTTACTTTTATTGGTGTTGCAAATGCCAACTCAAATTTCACTCCACTGGAAATGGTGTATGTGACAATAAATGGCCTTTGTCCTTTCTTTTTCTTCCTCCCCTTCTTTTCCCTCCCCTAATTCCCCCACTCCTCCCTTCCCCAAACTACTTTGCCCCTTTGGTCTATCATCACATGAAAACTGAATTGATGGGGTCGGGTGACCTCAGGCTATGGAACGATATCAGTCGGTAAATTGGGCAGAGAAAAGCCAGATGGAATCTATTCCCAATTAGCAGGGTGTGATGCATTTTGCAGGATCTTACGAGGGCGTTACATACACCATTGGAGAACCATGTGAAGAGATGTCCCTCATATATAATGAGGTGGTGGATGGGGGTCGAGCTCATCTTCCTTCCATGTTGGATATCTGAGGGAGGGCACAGGAGGCACAGAGGGGTGAGAAGGGTAATGTATGTTGGGTTGACATGCTGTCTAACACTGATGAATGTCCTGCTTCAGGTATTCCCTGATGTTACCATCCTCTTCAGCGATGTGGTGGGCTTTACTCGGATTTGCAGCCTCATTACTCCAATGCAAGTGGTATCGATGTTGAACACAATGTACACACTGTTCGACACTCTGAGCGAGAAGCACAGGGTGTTCAAGGTTAGTGCGTAGGCCATTTAGAGAGGAAATACTTTTTCACACAGAGAGTTGTGAGTCTGTGGAGTTCTCTGCCTCAGAGGGCAGTGGTGGCCGGTTCTCTGGATGCTTTCAAGAGAGAGTTAGATAGAGCTCTTAAAGATAGCGGAGTCAGGGGATATGGGGTGAAGGCAGGAACGGTGTACTGATTGTGGATGATCAGCCATGATCACATTGAATGGCGGTGCTAGCTTGAAGGGCCGAATGGCCTACTCCTGCACCTATTGTCTATTGAATACAAGTATAAATACAAGGAGAGCAATTGTGTTGTGGGTGGACAGTCAGAACACAGGTCGATTGCACAATGCAGCCACTTTTCTCAAACAATGCATTTGTTTCTGCCCTTGGTGAAGATCTCAGTAGCCTGGTTATACGGATGTTATTCCCTTCTCAAACCTTTTAGTACACAGTGCTAATGTTTTGTGCACTGCCTTTTTCACTACCTTACCTAATTGTGATGCTGGTCAGGGTCCCTCCAGACCTCAGTGCATCCCAAGGCTCAACCATTCTTTGTGGATATCCCACTCTTATTAGACCTCCCAAAATATGTACCTGGGTTTGTTCCCAGAAAACAGTTTTTGTTCGGGTTATGTCACGGTAGGTAGGTCACATTACTATGATAGATTGGAACTGTTTTGAACCTGAGAGAACCTGGATCGATCTCAGATAGGATAGGATAGGATTGGATCAGATCCCAGCAGATCCCAGCAGTCTTGGTTGATGCCACCAGGTGAGATGTGCCCTTTGATCCTGACTGATAGAATGTGAAATTAATTGATCCCAATAGTTAGCATGTGATTGGTTTTGACCACAGTAGATAGGTGTGATTGGTACTTATCCAGTCAATATGATTAGTCTTAGTCTTGAAGCAGTGAATTTGGTTTGATCACAGTAGGTTAATACCTGACCTGAACGAATTCCTGTCAATGGGGTTTGAGTGAGTTTGATGGCCTTACAGGCCCCTACATTTCCCCAATACTATGTTTTCAATCATGATCATTTCTTTCAGCTCCTTATTCACAGCTAATCTGCTCTCTTGGGATTTTTTGTTGTGAAAACCGAGAATATTGGCTTCCTTTCTCTTGTCTCCCTCTGCCCTGTATAATCACTCCTGCCCTGGTATCTGTCCTTCTGACTGCCAGAAGAGTAATACTCTAAAATTTCTTTAAGAGAACCGTGTGGCCTGGAACCGTGTGCCTTGTCCTAATCACTACTGACCACTGTAGAACAGGGCTAGTCGGACGCCAACACTAGAGATCATGGGATTAGACGTGATATGTCTGTCTGAAGATAGACACAAAAAGATGGAGTTACTCAGCATCTCCAGAGAAAAGGAATAGGTGACGTTTTGGGTCAAGACCTTTCTTCTGTTTGACCCTGAGCTGCGTGTCTAACATTAAACTCAAAATTCTGGAGTAACTCATGCAGGTCAGGCAGTATCTGTGGAGAGAATGGACAATGTTTTGAGTCTGAAGAAGGATCCTGTCCTGAAAGGTTGCCTATCCTTATCCAGATGCTGCCTGACCTGCTGAGTTACTCCAGCACTATGCGTTTTTCCTCAAGCTTCCATCTTCTGCGGTTCTTTGTGTCTACATGTCTAACATGCTGCCTGCAGGTGGAGACAATCGGGGATGCGTACATGGTGGTAGCAGGTGTACCGGAGAAAACCAAGTTCCATGCCGACAATATCTGTGACATGGCTCTAGATATGGTACGGTCCATGGACCACCTCAAGGAACCATCCACGGGGAACAACATCAAAATCCGTGTTGGTGAGTTTGCAACTCGCAGTGGGATAGGTGGAAAAGTGGTGAAAAGAGAAAAATCAATCAATGTGCCCCCCACTACCCCCCCCCCCCCCCCCCCCCCCGCCTCACTCCCATCTCAGGCTCCCGTTTGCCTCTGTCACACCCCAATCGCGGCTAGAATTATGTTGCTGTATCGGTGAATGTGACGCCATGTGGGCTGGAGAGGGGTAGTGTTGGTCTCGTGACCACAGACGGTCTCTGTCACTTTTACAATGTGACCGACCGTTCATATTGTAATTACACAAAGGTGCAATTGACTTCTTCCAGTCACTGGCCGGGTCTCGTGTGGACGCCAATCTTCACTGCCTGTTTTCTCCCCGTGACCAGGTGTTCATTCGGGAATGGTGGTGGCAGGAGTAGTGGGGCATAAGATGCCTCGCTTTGGGCTGTATGGAGATACTGTCCACTCAGCATCAGCCATGGAAAGCAATGGCAAGGTAGGACCTCTCTGGACCCTACTCTGTGCTGGAGTTTCAGTTCTCAGGTCAGAAATACATTCCTACTTAACTTATTTTTCTAGGAAATGCATATACAGTTGAGCAACGCTACGTACGAGCACCTTATCGACAGCCCTTTCATCTTCGAGCGACGTGGGACGATTACAATTAAGGTACTATGTTGGGTTGCATGTGCTCTCTGCAACACATTGGATCACTAAGATCTGTTAGCGACCCAGCCTGTGTGTGTGTGATTTCCATTTAGTCTCTGTGACACTGCAGTGAATGGTGACATTAGTCATAGAGTCTTTCAGTGTGGAAGGCCATTTGGTCCACCACATCTGCACTGACCAGTGGGAACCCATCAATCCCACTTTCCAGCCTCGGTCCTTTGCCCTTAGTCTAGGCAACTCTGGTGCTCATCCAGATTCTTCTTAAATGCTGTCAGTGACGCTGCTTCCATCGCTCTCTCCAGCAGTGTATGCCTGATATTCACCACTCTCTGGGTAAAGAAAGTCTATCTCAGAGCTCCTCTCAATCTCTTCCTCCTACCCTAAATCTATGTCCTCTCGTTTTATTCACCTGATATAACCATATAACAATTACAGCATGGAAACATCTTGGCAGGACAAATCAAAATAGGATGTACATGGTAAATGGTAGGGAATTGAGGAATGCTGTGGAACAGAGGGATCTAAGAATAACTGTGCATAGTTCCCTGTAGGTGGAATCGCATGTAGATAGGGTGGTAAAGAAAGCTTTTGGTGTGCTGGCCTTTATAAATCAGAGCATTGAATATAGGTGTAGGGAAGTAATGTTAAAATTGTACAAGGCTTTGGTAAGACCAATTCTGGAGTATGGTGTACAATTTTGGTCGCATAATTATAGGAAGGATGTCAACAAAATAGAGAGAGTACAGAGGAGATTTACTAGAATGTTGCCTGGGTTCCAGCAACTAAGTTACAGAGAAAGGTTGAACAAGTTAGGTATTTATTCTTTGGAGCGCAGAAGGTTAAGGGGGGACTTGATTGAGGTCTTTAAAATGATGAAAGGGATAGACAGAGTTGACGTGGATAAGCTTTTCCCATTGAGGGTAGGGAAGATTCAAACAAGAGGGCATGACATGAGAATTAAGGGACAGAAGTTTAGGGGTAACATGAGGGGGAACTTCTTTACTCAGAGAGTGGTGGCTGGATAAAGTTTCCCTGCAGTCTACTGTATCTATACCTCTCATGTCCCCTCATAACCTCCTCCACTCCAGGGGGAGAAGACCTAGCATCTCTGGTTTGTACTCATAACTGAAACAATTCCCAGGCAACATCCTGGTGAATCTCCTCTGTATCTTCTCCAGCGCGATTACATCCTTCCTATAGTGTAGTAACCAGAACTGCACTCAGTAGTTCAGCTGAGGTTTCATCCTAAGGAGAAGAAACAGTTTAACCCACATCCCAAAGACACGTGGAGTTGTAGGTTAATTGACCTCTGTACATTGCCTTGAATGTGGATCCGAAAGTGGAATAACATCGAACTAATGTCAACGAGTGATCAATGGCTGGCGTGGACTCTGTGGGCCGATTAGCCTGTTTCCATGCTGTATCTGTAAACTAAACTAAACTAAAATGTTCTCCTTTACTCACCAAAGCCCGGCGTTTTGACGCACTTTGACTTCATTGGCAGCACTTCCACCTGAAGACAGCCCTTCTCAAAATGCCTCCTTTTTATTTGCTGCTGGGCAACTTAGCACAAGAACAATTTGGTTGATTGTGTGGAACATTCCCATTTTTGACTTTATGACAGTCTGTAACTCGTGTGATTCTTCTGTTAGGGGAATGTGGAAATCGAAACATACTGGCTGAAAGGAAAGCTGGACAAGGATGGCAATGCACAGGCTGCCTGTTCACAGTTTGATCATCAGGCAATGAACACGACAAACGCGTCACCACATGCTTCACCACGCAGTGACACAAAGACGGTAAGACTTCCGAGTACTGAATAATGTTTGCACCAAACATAAAAAAAGGGAATGTTTATGCGATGAAAAGGCAGCAAATGCTTAAGATGCATAAATAATATAATGGAAAACTAATCATTGGATATGCATGCATGGACTAGTGTGTCCCCCACCATGTGGCAGCGAGTGCTTTTATCAGTCGCTGGACGCTGCAGACATCTATGTGATCTGATCTCAACACAGTGATTGCACTAAGGGACAAGCGGCCAGAATTCTAGAGCATTGATCCAAATACAGAAAGGTTAATCCCATGCAGGCCACTGGGGTCCAGATGACGGATCAACGTTGGAATGAACAGCTGAGTAACAGCAGCATTAGTGAGAGTCTCCGTCAAAATCATCTGCTGGACTGCTGTTCAGAAAGCAAGGGTCAGGGGCATTGTTAGAAGAAGAATGGGTCAGGTTAAAGCAGGGTGTTGAGAACGGCTGGCTCGAAGGGATGGGCGACACTGTGCTGCGTTGGGTGCAGAGCTCACTTCATGCAATCCATTCACTGGGTGTGTTTTCTGCACACAGAGGCTCGGGGGCTGGGATGATTGCGAGTGGCATTGGGGGGTCAGCATCATGTAGCGGGTCATGGGAGGAGAAAATATCCACAACATCAGAAGCAGCAGATAGTTGGGGACAGGGCTGGGGTCGCTGAGGCTGAGCTCAGTCAATGAGAGGCTCGAGGGAACATTAATGAGCAAAAAAGACAAAGAACTGTGGTAATTCAGTGGGTCAGACAGCATCTCAGGAGAACATGGCTCCCAATGCACAAACAATGAACTGACTGCTTTCTGTATACAACGATTACCAGTGAAGTAAGGACAGTTCTATTCATTTGTACTTGTTTGTTTTGTTGTCACTACTAGTCTGATAACAGACTGGGTGTATTCTTGATGGTTTATCCCAGACATTTGTCTGAGCTTTGTTCTCCTTACCCTTCAGATAAATCTAACCAGCACGAAAGAAGATGAAAAGTGGGGGCATCTCAGAATTCAAAAAAATATAGTAAACATTCAGGACTATATAAAAACAGTAGATTAGAAATTCTTGTGCTTAAATCCACAGTTGCATGTATATTGAGATACATCTGTGTGTGGAGTTTGCACTTTGACCACAAACTTTGCCTGGTTGCTTGGGTTGCTTCCCCCATCACAACTGTGCTAATTGGCCATGTAGGTGGGTGTTGGGCGAGGTGGAAGAGTTGATGGACATGAGTGAGAGTAAGTAGCAAGTGTGAATGATCTGAGAGCCAGCATGGACCGATGGGCTAAATGTTCCTTTGTGTTATACGAGCCGACTAAGCCTGTTCCAAGAAATGCAATCATGGTTTCTGTGTACGTTTGGAAACGTTGGTCATTCTATGCTGGTTTCTACAGATTTGAAATAATATTCGTGGACAATCAGAATCTTCCCAGATGCCAAGAAAGTAAATACTTTTATTTAGGCGAGTTCTTCATTATTGCATCAGTGTGAAGGACCAGGTGAGGTTCTTGGTAACATGGATGAATTTGAAACTGTTGACTATCTCGAGAGTAGCTCCATTGATGAGGACTAGGTTGTGTTCACCCCCGTTGGTCCAAGGGGACCAAAGCTATTTCCAGCATGAGTCTGAAGAAGGGTCTTGATCCGAAACATCTCCTATTCCTTCGCTCCGTAGATGCTGCCTCACCCGCTGAGTTTCTCCAGCATTTTTGTCTACCCACAGTATTCCTTGGTATGCCTCAACAACACCCATATAACAATACCAATACTTCGTCCTCTTACACCCCAACCATTTTTCAATGAAGGTCAATAGGTAATTTGCCATACGAACTACTTGCTGCACTTGCTTGCTAACCTTTTGTGATTGATGCACTAAAGCTCCGCTCTTGCTCCCCCTCCCCCCCATTCGTACCAAGGACGGAGTCCCCCTTGTCCTCACCTTCCACCCCATCAGTCGTTGTATACAGCATATAATCCTCCAACACCTTCGCCACTACCGACGGGATCCCACTACTGGCCGCATCTTTCCACCTCTACTCCGTTCTGATTTCTACAGAGACCGTTCCCTCCGTAACTCCATGGCCAACTCGTCCCTTCCCACCCAAACCACCCCGTCCCCAGGTACTTTCCCCTGCAACCGCAAGAGATGCAACACCTGTCCCTTGACCTCCCCCCTCGACTCCATCCAAGGACCTAAACAGTCTTTCCAGGTGAGACAGAGGTTCACCTACACCTCCTCCAACCTCATCTACTGTATCCGCTGTTCCAGGTGTCAACTTCTCTACATCAGCGAGACCAAGCACAGGCTCGGCGATCGTTTCGCTGAACACCTCCGCTCAGTCTGTCTTAACCTACCTGATCTCTCGGTGGCTCAGCACTTTAACTCCCCCTCCCATTCTGACCTTTCTGTCGTGGGCCTCCTCCATTGTCAGAGTGAATTCCAGCGTAAATTGGAGGAACAGCACCTCGTATTTCGCTTGGATAGTTTACATCCCAGCGGTATGACTTCTCTAACTTCAGATAGGCGTTGCTTTCTCTCTCCTTCCCCTTCCCAGTTCTCCCACTAGTCCTACTGTGTCCACCTACATTCTATCTTTGTCCTACCCCCTCCCCTGGCATGTCTGAAGAAGGGTCTTGACCCGAAACATTGCCCATTCTTTGTCTCCATAGATGCTGCCTCACCCGCTGTGTTACTCCAGCATTTTGTGTCTACCTTAGATAATTATTTGGCATTTCATGTGCCTTTATTTAAGAAGGCAAGCAGGGTGATGACCTTACCATGATGGAATAGTTACTGGAGGATATTCTGAGGATCTACCACCATTTGGAAAGGCAAGAAAGAACTGATTAGGGAGTGCTGTGTCACGTCTCACAAATATGATTGTGTTTTCAGAAGAACTAATCAAGGAGATTGACGAGAACAGAGTAATGTTATTTATATGGATTTCATAGAGCCCTTTGACAAAGACAAGCATGGTTGGCTGGTCTGGAAGGTTTCCACCTCCACTCCTTTCTGATTTTCGCAGAGACCGTACCCTCCGTAACTTCATGGTCAACTCGTCCCTTCCCACCCAAACCACCCCGTCCCCAGGTACGTTCCCCTGCAACCGCAAGAGATGCAACACCTGTCCCTTGACCTCCCCCCCTCGACTCCATCCAAGGAGTGGAGTGACACACTTTCAAGCTTCTATATCTTCTGTCCAACAAGAATAGGGAGAAGGAATGGCCAGGTGGGAACGGATAGACGGGCAATTTACAAGTGACTTGGATGAAAATATAGGTGATAGGTTGAGTAAGTCTGCAGACGACACAAATATAGCGAATAGGCTTGTGTTGAGAAAGTGGCACACAGATCAGGTGGAAAGTTGGGGAGAAGTAGTTTGAATTTGATCTAGACAAGTGTGAGGTTATGCACTCGGGGATGCCAAATTCTTGTAGGACATATAGAGTAAATGTTATGGACTTTCGGAGCACTGGGGGATCCAAACCCATAGCTCACTGAAACTAGTAACACAGGTGGATAGGGTAGTGAAGGTAGCATTTGGTGTCCTTGCATTGCTCACCTTGTTCATGCCAACCGTGATGCCTTGCTGTGCTGATCCCATTTACCTGCATTTTGCCCACATCCCTCTATCCCTCCCCTATCCTACATGATGATGTTGAAATTGGTCTTCCAATTAAAAAGCATCATTAAGGACCATCATTAACTTATATTCTCATCTTGAACATTATACAGTTATGGTTAATTTATAGTTTGTTGCAAATGCTGTGAAGTGATTACAAAATGAATGCTTTGCCATTTGCGTCTTGTAATAGTGCTGATGTTGCAGCCTCTTGTGGTGCTAATGCTGTGATAACATTGCTTCTCCACAGGGCTGCTACAAAGAGTCTTTCTTGGAGAAAGTGCCAGATGATGTGCCTGAAGCGCTTTTGTACCCTCATTTGGTTCCTCCAATGAGCCTGCCACTGCGTCCTCTTGTTGTGCCACAGAATGGCGCAGCCTCCACCAGGTCACAATTCTGCCTACTTGTCTGACTGTTCACAGACACCATCCTTTGTGGGTCATTGAGTGCACATTTTGTTGGGATGATGTAGTTCTATATTTTTAGCCTGCCATTTCATTGACTATTTTCTGTCAGGCTATTAGGTTTGATAAACTCCCGAGACTGCCCTTCGTGCTCTAATGGTAACACCTTGACTTTGTTGCTGTTAGTTCAGAGTTTTGGAATATCACTCACGTGTGACTGTCTTTGAGAACATTTTGCCCTGTGCGATAGCAAGCTGGACCGACAGTGCGATTTGCAATCACACCCTTTTCCCCTCAGATCAGGCCTTTCTTTATTTTGAATAATAAAGTGATTGAAGTAGCAATGAGTGATTTGTTATTCCAGGATTGTTCAAATCTAAACTGACCATCTTGTTCCTTTAGATGTGTCTTGCAGCCATTAGAACATCACAACACACTGAGCAACACCCAAAAGCAAATAAAAAACAGTAATTATCTGCATCACAATATATGCAAATGTTTTATAGTTTACAATCATGCAAGCTCTAGGAAGAAATCTACTTAACCTTCTGGTTGGAGTGAGAGTGACTTGTTTCCACTCAGGTTCTGAGTTTTCAGGTGGGTAATTAAGTTGATGGGAGAAACTATTTCGCTGATGCAGCAGAAAGTGCCAGGTGATAATCTATCAACAATTGGAGAGCGGTCTGGAGCTGCTATCTATCTCATTGGAGACCCTGTGATCATCTTTAATTGGACTTTACTTTGCACTAAACATGATTCCCTTTATCATGTATCTTAACACTGTGGAGGACTCGATTGTAATCAGCTATTATCTTTTCATTGACTAGTTAGCACGCAACTAAAGCTTTCCACTGTACCTCGGTACACGTGACAATAAACTAAACTAAAATCAGATGGGCAGGTAGCTTGTGACGCAATGCATTTCTTCCACTGCTTTGGAGAATTTCTGTGCGCTCCCGTCTCACAAACCCGAGATGCCCATGACCACGATAATCCCATAAACGTCAATGAAATGGAAGACAATGGGGCACTACAGTGGGTCCACATCAAACCAGACATATGCAATTCAATGCACTGTGTGGAAAGGAACTAAAGATGCTGGTAAATACCGAAGATAGACATAAAGTGCTGGAATAACTCAGCGGGTCATGCAGCATCTCTGGAGAAAAAGGATGGGTGACATATTGCAATTCAATGGAACAATGTGTTGGCATTCAAAGTATTGAAGAGATGGAATTGTAATTACTGAAATTGTATTCACTTCCTATTGTCTCCATTCTTAAGGGTATAAAAAGTCGACACATTTTGTGTTCCGAGCGATTTTACCAGAGACAGATTCTAAAGAATATCCATTGTGCTGAATAAAGACCTTACACGCCTCCTGCTCCAGTCTCCTGTGTGACTCAGTCACAATGCCAAATATCTGTACGCTGCTGGTTGACAATGAATTCTGTCGTATAGTTGTGTAGGTTGACTAGATTCCTCCATTCTCAAGGCACCCGTCAGCTTGAATTACATTGATATTCCTGAACTGAAACACGAGTCCACAATCGTGGGGGTGGTAATTATTAACTGAGCCAAAGGAGGAGTCTAAACTGAGCCATACCTGAAGCCAGAGAACTTTACACTGACCCATGTTTGTCACAAAGGATGTCACCACTGAGCCACTGCTGCCGTGATCAAACTCCTACTTCTTTTCACTTGTGAGCATCGTTGCATTACAAATGACCGAGCTAACATGATCATCCACTGATTTATTTTTTTAAATCTTAATTTGCACTAAATAACAATCAATTTATCAAAACCTTCATGATGTGGTGAAAATAATTAAAGCAATACACTCCTGCACTGCAGTGCGCCGTGAGAAACAGAAGTAGAAAATAACGAAAAACCGGTCCTGTTCAGCAGCAGCTCCTGAAAGCTCGGGGCTATATCTTCTCTTTGACCGAGTCGCTTAAAAATATTAGATTGTCTGCAAAATGAAAAAAAAATTATGAATATGTTAAATGGATAAAATTTGATGAAAAATTAGACTATATTTTGTTTATTTCCAGGTTCTCTCCAAACACGCACTTGAACATACACAGGGCTGACTGCACATATAGGTAGAAATAGACACTTATTTTTGGAATGTACACACATCATAGCTGAATTTGTGATCAGTTTAAAAAAAAATGTTCAAGTGATATGTGCTAGGCAGGCCGAGCCAGCATTTAATTGCCTATCTCTAATTTCCCTTGGGAAGATGCAGTGAGATGCCCTCTTGAACTGTTGCAGTCCTTAAGGTGTGGGTTAATCCACAATGCTCTGGTGGAAGGATTTTCAGGATTTTGACCCCCTATATATAGTGTAATGAGGAAAACTGGCTAATATTTGAAAGGGAACAGAAAGTTCATGTATACAGGGGAGTAAATGAAAAGTGCAGGTGGGCTATTTATTGATATTAAGAATTAATACTCAAATAGTAAATGTTAAGAATTGATGGTTTGAGACGAATAATGCACGATTTAAAAGAAAGGAGGCAGCAGAAAAGAGAGGACCATTAATATATTGATATGTTGGCCAGGAGTACGATTGGCAGCCCCGCCAACAGATTGTCTGTTTTTTTTGTATTTTTATTTTTATTTTTAGTGTGTTTTAAAAGTTTGTATAAATGTTCTCCGGTTTGGTTTATGTGGGGGGAGGGGGAGGAGGGGCCGGGGGAAACTTTTTCTCAGTTTCTTACCTTGCCGGAAATGCGATTTTTTTCTGGATCGTGTCTCCGGTCGCTCAGCGGCCTACCATCGATGGAGCAGGTGGCCGCCTCGGACTGACTTTGAGCCACATCGCGGGGCGGGGACTTAACATCGGAGTCGATCCCTTGCCTGGGATCGCTCCAACCGCGGCCTGCGGACTTTACCGAGCTCGCAGTCTCGGGAGAGGCTAGTCGGGAGCTCCAACGACGCGGAGCCTCGACCAGCCATGACGCGGGGTCCGATCACTGGCACGGGAGAGTTGACATCCCCCCTCCCCCCCGAAGCAGGAGCTGATCGCCCCGATGTGGAGGGTCCAAATGCCGCCGGCTACGGGAGTCAAGATCGCCCCGTCAAGGGAAGGCTCGAGGCCCCCAACTGAGGGAGAGCAAAGAAGGGAAGAGATCTGAACTTTTTTTTCACCTTCCATCACAGTGAGGAATGTGGAGGAGTCACTGTGGTGGGTTCAACCAGATTTATCCACTAAAACATAGGAAGCCATTTGGCCCATCCAATCTATGCTGGTTAAGAAGGGCTCCGGGTCTAAAGGCTCTTTCTCTCATTAAGCCCGGCCCTTCAAATACAGTCATGCAGATGGAACTCACCTGCCACAATTGTTGTCGCCTGTCGCCGCACATTGGTTTTGTCAGTATATTCACCATAGTCCAGTTTTCCTTCCACATAAATTCTTGCTCTGCTCAGTAAAAAAAGAAAGAAAACTATCTAAATGCAAGATGATATTCCTAAATCGTGAGGTAAAAAAGCTGCAGATAGTGGAAATCTGAAATAAAAACACAAAATACCAGACACTGTGGGTCAGGCATCATTTGTGAAGAGATACCAAATTAATATTCCATTCCCGTTTGGTTTAGGTCCCATCTCGCTCCACCCTCTAAGCATGCGCGACCAAAAGGCACCTATTTACAATAATGCTGCACGACTTGCATTTTATTCTCTGCACATTCTCCTTAACTCTCCCTGGATTTACATGCTAGGATCAATTTACAGTGGCTAATGAATCTACCAATCCATACATTTTTAGTATGCAGGAGGAACTGAAGCACTCATAGGAAACATACATCATCACAGGGAGACCATTCAAACTGTATAGACGGCACCAATGGTCAGGGTGAATAAATCACCGGTGCCCGATGCAATGTATCTCAGACTGTTGTGGGAGGCGATATTCTATATTTGCCGCAACTTTCTGATCTGCAACACTGCCTTGCAAAACCCACAGCTCTGCCAGACTAGGTTAAATTCTCCCGACCAGAACCTTGAGAAGCTGAAGATGGCGCTGTACTGCTTCTTAGTCCAAAACGTCAACAAGATTTGTGAGTGGGTCTGTCTCAGCAAATTAGCAATGTAAATTGTACTGTATGCAAACATTTAACATAGCTATACCTACCCTTTCTTCACATACTGATATGCCAAGTCTCTCAAACCAGGTCTGAAGATGGAAATTCGATGCCAAGTCGTCTTTTGGCTGATGTCTCCTGCAATAATTTAGCAATAATTTTATCAAATCATTGCGAGTAGCAATATGATCCAATGCTCATGTCAAATGCTTTTAGATCACATTCCCAACATCCATGCTTCAATCATTTAAAAGTATTGTCAATTTAAACCCACTGAGATGATCTTGAGCTGCTTCCAGCACAGGTGAACAGAATGGAATAGGAGGGGGAATGGGTTGGTGGATGAAGGTGGCTGGAGGAGGGGAAATGTGGGTTCATGGAGGATTCTGACATCTCACAACCTATGCTTGGGTGGAGCAAGTATATTTAGTCCAGAGTGAAGGGAATATTGAGGGGGCAAGATTTTATACATACTTAAGGAGGAAATGATTCTTCGCAACAGAGAAGTGCCACATTTGATATAACGAGAATAGTCCTAGTCACATTGCCATAAGAAGGTTGTCGTTAAACTGGAAAGGTGGAACAAAAGAGCTATGAGGATGTTACCAGATCTGGACTGGGGCTGATCTGTAGATTGACCAGGCAATAGCGACCGCTTTCTGCAGCCTTCTTTGAAACTGGGCATTCGAGTTACAGGAAGCCTGAAAGATGGCTAATGTTGTACTGTTAATTAATGTAGACAGCAAGCACGTCCGGAAACTGCATGCTGTTGAGCCTGGTGTTGTTGGAGAATCTATATGGACAGGATCTATCAGCATCTACTTGGTGCATGGATCTACCAGCATCTGTGTTCAAAGTAACATTAGCAAATTTGCAGATGACACAAAGCTGGGTGGCAGTGTGAACTGTGAGGAGGATGCTATGAGAATGCAGGGTGACTTGGACAGGTTGGGGGAGTGGGCAGGTGAAGTTTAATGCAGATAAATGTGAGGTTATCCACTTTGGTAGCAAAAATAGGAAGGCAGATTACTATCTAAATGGCGTAAAGTTGGGAAAAGGGGAAGTACAACGGGATCTGGGGATCCTTGTACACCAGTCTATGAAAGTAAGCATGCAGCTGGCAGTGAAGAAAGCGAATGGCATGTTGGCCTTTATAACAAGAGGAATCGAATATAGGAGCAAAGAGGTCCTTCTGCAGTTGTACAGAGCCCTAGTGAAACCACATCTGGAGTATTGTGTGCAGTTTCTGTCCCCTAATTTGAGGAAGGACATTCTTGCTATTGAGGGAGTGCAGCGTAGGTTTACAACGTTAATTCCCGGGATAGTGGGACTGTCATATGCTTAGAGAATGGAGCAGCTGGGCTTGTACACTCTGGAGTTTAGGATGAGAGGATATCTCATTGAAACATATAAGATTGTTAAGGGCTTGGACACGCTAGAGGCAGGAAACATGTTTCCGATGTTGGGGGAGTCCAGAACCAGGGGCCACAGTTTAAGAATAAGGAGTAAGCCATCTAGAATGGCCATCTCACAGAGAGTGGTGAGTCTGTGGAATTCTCTGCCTCAGAGGGCGGTGGAGGCTTTCAAGAGAGAACTAGATAGGGCCCTTAAAAATAGCGGAGTCAGGGGATATGGGGATAAGGCAGGAACGGGGTACTGATTGGGGATGATCAGCCATGATCACATTGAAGTGTGATCACATACAAGTATAAGCTGGCTCGAAGGGCCAAATGGCCTACTCCTGCATCTATTGTCTATTGCCCATTGTCTATTATCTACTAAATGTACTCCTTTGAAGAGATGACCAAGAAGATTGAGTGTGGTAGACGTTGTCTACATGGACTTTAGCAGGGCCTTTGTCACGATACCATGTGGTAGGCGGGTCTGGAAAGTTAGATTACATGGGTGAGAGATTGATGCTGATCCACTGTTGTATGTTATTTCCAGTAACAGTTTGAGTGCAAAGCTGTTAGGTGGTATGATTAGCAAGTTAGTAAATTTGCAGACTGTACTAAAATTGGTGGTATAGTGGAGAAAGCTATCTAGAATTAGAAAAAGATTTGAATCAACTGCGCTAATAGACTGAGTAATGGCAGAAGGAGTTTAATTCAGATAAATGCATTTTGCCAAGACAAACCAAGGCAGGAGCTTACAATGGCCTGCTTTCCTTATCACCAATACTTTTTTGCATATCTTTCACTCATTGTTCTTGCTTTATCTCTCCATATCACTGTTTATATCTCTCGTTTCCCTGATCCCTGACCAGTCTGAAGAAGGGTCTCGACCCGAAACGTCGCCTATCTCCTTCACTCCTTAGATGCTGCTGCACCCGCTGAGTTTCTCCAGCTTTTTGTGTAACCCTTTGCATAGTAAATGTTAGCGCTCGGAGAGTGTTGTAGAACAGAGCCTTAGGGAAACAGATACATAGTTCTGTGAAAATCTCACATTAAAAATATTTTAATTTGATCCCATGTACAGTTTCACACAGAAGGTAAATTGATTGGAACCAAGGAAAGTGCAAGGAGAAGCTGGGTGATGAAATTGTGAGACACCTGTCTACTATCGTAACTATAAAGGTATAAACGAGTGCCAAGCGTTTAATCGCTACATGTGCCGTCGATGGAACAATGAAATTCTTACCTGCTGTGGCTTAACTGGCCCATAAATCTCACGCAGATAATACATAATAATCCAAATACCATAAATTAATAACTATAGTTCTGTGATAAGAACAAAGTCTCTGCAGTGCGACCAAAGATACAGAACAAAGGAAAGCAAGGTTAATATTGTGCAATGTTCAAAATCCAATGACGTAAGAAAATAGCAATCCCAGAGAAGGGAGCATGGGAATAGGAGAGCAGAAAAATATTGATGCAGCAGCAGCAGCAACCTCTGTTTGGCCATTATTGCTGACAGAAGCAGAGTGTCATCAAACAAAGAACAAACAATGGCACAAGTGTCAAGGGGATATTATAAGAAACATCTTAAAGAAATGAGGTACAGAGTGATAAAGGTTAAGGAGGAAATTCCAGTGCTAAGGCAGCAGCTGAAGGCAATGCTGATAACAGATGATTAATTGAAATGAGAGGAGAGGTGGAGAGCTCAAATCAAACTATATGAGACTGTGGAGCTGGGAAGATATTACAGAGACCACAGTGGAATTTGCAAACAGTGAAAACTTGGTTAACCAGGAGCTCATGAAAACAAGAATGAGAACTTTAAAGTAGTGTGTATATAGTACGTAGCTTGCTTATATTCCCAACTTCTTCATGACAAAGTCACCATTAGGTGGGCCAAGGACTTTGGGCTAATAAATGGCATTCTTATGCCATATCAAGTAGAGAACCGGAAGCATTTAGAGCTTGGTCATTACCTGATGCAAATGTATCGCTGTCTCCTGATCGCCACATTTCATTGGTGGCCAATGAGAAGATTGTTACAGGATTCTTTCCATCAACCTGCCGCATAACAGGATCCTGCCCAACGCGGCCAAGCAACTGAACCCGATTCAAGGCTGGAGAGAAAAGAAAACTGAAATTCCATCTCCAACTGGGAAACGCCTACCGAGGAACGCCTACCAAGATTCTTGCGAGGAAGGGGAGTGAGATACAAATACAAACAAACAGCTTAAACTTAATCAAAACTGAATGGGGAAAAAGGTCAAGTAAAAAAGAGAACATTGATGGCAGGGAAAAAATTGTTACAAAAAGACTGTGAAAACAATATTAAAAATGAATTAAATTATGTACACAGCAATGCACTACATGCCAGATAAAACATAGGAGCTAAAAGCAATCATGTAATGGGAGGCAAAAAACGAAATGCTGGAGGAACTCAGCGGGTCAGGCAGCAGATGTGAAGGAAATGGCCAGATGATGTCTTGGTTGCCCTACATCATACTAATGTAGTAAGGGGTGAAAGCTGGAAAAGAAGCAGGAGCAGGGCAAAGTCTGGCAAGTGATTGCTGGATAGAGGTGAGAAAGGGATGGGGAGATTGGGGAGAATCTGTATGTTGCGGAATGCTTGATTAAACTTCTACAAGTGTACGGTAGAGAGCATGCTGACTGGTTGCATCACAACATAATTAACCATAGAGACACACAACACGGAGACAGGGTCTTGAGCCCACCATGTCCATGCCGAACATGTTGGCACTCTGGACTAGATCCATTTGCCTGCAATTGGACCATAACCCTCTAATCCCTTCCAATCCACATATCTGTCCAAATGTTTTTTCAAATTTGTAATTCAATCCCCTTCTATGGCTTATTCTGACAGCTGATTCCAGATAGGAACTAGCCTCTGCGGGGAAAAACGTACCCCCGAAATCCCTCTTACATATCTTCCCTCTCACCTTAAGCCAATGCCCTGTGGATTCAGAATCTTCTACTGTGAAAAGACTGAGTGTTCACCTTACCATTGTCCCTCTTGATCCACTTACTCTCCAAAGAAAAATAAAGTCGCAGCCTACTCAGCCTTCCCCTATAATTCATGCCCATAAATCCAATGAATGTCCTGGCGAATCTCTTCTGCAATCTTTCCAGCTTAATGACATCCTTCTTATAGCTGAGCACCCAGAACTGCACACAGTACTCCAATGTGGTCTAACCAATGACTTGTAGATCTGCATCATGATGTGTCAAATTTTGTACTCAATATCATTCCCAATGAAGGCAAGCATGCCAAACACCTTCTTCACCACACTACCCACCACTTTCAGGGAACCATGCCTCTGTGCTCTCAGATCTGTTCTGCACCACTCTATACTGGATCGTAGGTGGGGAGGATGGGGGAATTGGTGTCAGTTATTGCCGACTGTCCGCTATAACCGAGTAAGGGGTTGTCCCCCACTGACATCACTGCCCGGGCGCCGGGTCCAAATCCTGGATCATGGTCACTGAGAGCCCAGTGTGACCTCATCATGCAGAGCGCAGCGGCTCCTGAAAGCCGCCCGGCACCACTTGGTCCAGCGCAGCTGTAGAACGTCAATAACCACTGCCCCTGCTGCTGATTCCTGCATTCAGAGATTGAGAACAAAATGGAAGATCTGGTGTGTTGTGATGATGGTATGGTGGTGTGAAGAAGCCCTGCCCCTCTCGAACTTGGATTCCCACGACCCCCAACTGCCTGCCTGGAGTTCAGGGTGAAAGGACATAGACTGTAAAAATTAACTCAGTTTCTCCTTCCAAAGACACCAACTGAGTGTACAAAGTTCTTAACAGCTGAAAATGTATTTTTGTTACTGCAAGCTAAAAGTACTAAAGGCCTTTAGTTACACTGTTTAATAGGGTTTAGTGCCGATCCAAGCAATTGCTTTTCAATTTCAATGCCGTGTCAATTTCAATAACCTGCAGGCTATAAAGATGTCTGTAATAACGAGCAATAACTGCCCTTATCAATACACTTTGTTACTTCTGCAAAAAAATTATTCAGATTGGTTAAACAGGATCTACCCATGACAAAGCCATGCTGGCTGTCCAACTTATCCCTACTTTTTCAAGTGATGTTTTCCAGTAGTTCCAGATGCCTGTTATTTTGTGTACATAACTAAGAAGTGTACAAGGTTAAGGAAACGCAGCCACTTAGCTTAGAATTTAATGTGGGAAAATGTGGAATTGCCCGTTTTTGGCAGGAAAATGAAAGAGTATGTGATTTAAATGTGGAGACATTGCACAGCTCTGAGATGCAGAGGAATCTGGAAGCCCTCATGCATGATTCACAAAAGACTAGAGTCATACAGTTATGGAACATATGGAGGAAGAATATTCTCCATATCCACTGAGATACCCTATCAAAGTTAGTCACATTGGCCTGCACTTGGCCCATATCCCTCTAAACATTTCCCACCCATGCACCTGCCCAAATATCTTTCCACTGTTATTGTACCTGGTTCAATTATTGGCACTGGAAGTGATTAGGAGAGCTAACTTAATTTATTCTGAAAGCAATTGAATACAAAAGTTGGGAAGTTGTGCCTGATTATATAGTACATATAAAAACAGGACCAGCCTTGTCATCTCCCTCTTGGTGCCTGCTCCATCAGTGAACGTAATCATGGCTGAACCTACCTCAGCTCCAATTCTCTGCATCACCCAATATCACTCAATTCTCTCAACATCCAGAAAATTGTTCATGTATGTTTGGAATGAACAATGACTGACTATCCTCGTGCCCTGGGATAGTGAATTTAAAAGGTCCACCCGAAAGCAGAGTCTGAATGTTCCTTCTTCTTACCGAGTCCACACACACAAGATTAGTTGTTCAGCCAGAGCTGAACACACTTCTCGGCATCCGCATACAATGGTGTCTGTCTTGTTGCTTCTTGTGCGTGGTGGTGGAATGATTGGTGGAAACAGGGCCGCAACGTGAACGCTCTTTTCTTGACCACTGAATGTCCCTAATGCAGTGGTAAATGGTTATTTGGAAAGCAAGAGGGTCCAGGAATACTGCTGGCAGGCAAGAATGTGGAGCTGAGGTTACAATCTGATCAGCCATGATCTCAATCCACAGTGGAGCAGGCTCAAGGAGTTGAGGGCATTTCAAATCCTTATGCTCATATGAGATTTTAAATTGATCAGGAATAAAGAGCTGGTACTCACATCTCTCCAGTACAAGGGAGGAGGCGTCAGTCACCTGATGTCTTGCCAGCTGCCGAACAACCTTCAAATAATAAATACAATCATTATGTTGAACAAAACTGAGCAGGCACTGAGAGATCCAGGCAGACAGTCGGCACCACAGAATAAAGTCCCAGTAGTTAGATAGGCTGAATCGGGGCTCAGACATTTGCTTTGTGTGGTGTTACAATTATTCTATGAGGGATGGACAGAAAACAGCTCAACTGGGCAATCATGAAGCAAAGTGGACCAGCAGCAGCAGCTGCAGAAAATGTGCACGACCACAATCTCAAAACCCACGACTAATCCTGCATTATTCAAGGTATGGGATTAACCTTGGCTTGGAGAGGAGCAGAGAAGAACATCCTGGGAGTAGCACCCGGCATGGTTCACAATTCACTACACATGGACATTGCTACACTTGGATGTTGAATAACAAAACCTAACAGACAGAGCTCAGTGATCGAACAGTGAACTAACCAGATCAATAAGGGCAATTATTCATAATCATACTTTATTAGCCAACTAAGTTTTGCAACATACGAGGAATTGCATTTGCCATACAGTCATCATACCAATAAAAAGCAACAGAACACACAAAATACACTTTAACATAAACATCCACCACAGTGACTCCTCCACAATCGCCACTGTGAAGGAAGGCGAAAAAAAAGTTCAATCTCTACCCTTTGTCCTCCCGCGGTGGGGGGCCTCGAGCCTTCCGTTGTTGGGACGATCCTGGCTCCCATAGCCGGCGGTTGGGCCCTCCATATCGGGGTGAACAAGCTCCTGCATCAGGAGGGGGATCTCAGCTCCTCCATACCGGGCGATCGCACCCTGGGTCGGGGCTGATCGAACCTTCTGCGACTTTGGATCTTCCTGACATCAGTCTCTACCCGAGACTGCGAGCTCCTCGATGGTGAAATCCCCAGGCAAGGGATCGTAGGCTCCAATGATTGGTCCACAGCCCCGTGGCGGGGCTCAAAGTCACTCAAGATACGAACCGGAAAACAATCGCATCTCCGGCAAGGTAAGAGATTGAAAAAAGTTTCCCCTTTCCTCCCCCATCCCCACATAAAACAAACCAGAGAACATTAACACATACTTTTTAAAACACACTAAAAATAACAAAAAAGACGAAAAGACAGGCAGACCGATGATGAGGCTAACGGGGCGAGAAGGCTCCAGGTGCCTCCGCATCCGCAACAAAGGCAAGGCCAGCTTGCGAGGGCTAAAGAAAACGTTGAAGCATTTACAACTATGTTCAGCAAAAGGTATCAAATAGATGACCCATCAGTTTCTTCCAATGGGCCTGTCCAACTTAGGCAACTGGAACGGCGACTGTCAGAGTGGGACACATACACAAACACATCGCTTCCTTCACCAGCCCATGTGAACTTTTTTGACAGTGCTCCCCCCGTTTGCCCTGTCTAAAAAATTCACACGGTGCAAAGCCAAGGTGATACATGCACACACCGCGATGAACAGTAAGGTTGGCGCTATAATTAAAGGGGATGTCCCACTGCGGTGACCTAATCTGCGAGTTCAGAAGAGTTTGCCCTCGACATACTCGCAGCAGAGTTTGCCCTCGACATACTCTGCATAGGAAGTCTTTGTAACTCTCCTTCATGCTCGAGAGTAGTCCCCGCATACTCGAGGCCTCAGCTAGGTCGTGGCGTATTTTTCAACATGCTGAAAAATGCCCGCCATGGGAAAAGAAAATCTATATTTTTTATTATCATAGGTTTAGTCAAAGTAGGTCAGCATGTTATTCGTAGGTAGTCGAAGGTAGTCGTAAATAGTCTTCAACATTGTCGAAGGGAGGTCGTAGGAAATCGAAGGAGGTCGTCTTTACTCTCAACTATTCAGTGTCCAATTTTTCCGAAGCTAGTCGAAGCTAGTCTTCAACAAAGTCGAAGGAGGTCGAAGGAGGTCTTCTACATAGTCGATCGAGGTCTTCAACATGACACTTTTTCAAACTCTCCTGAACTCTTCTAAACTCGCCAATTAGGTCGTCGTAGTGGGACAGGCCCTTAAGACGGCTAAAGCACAGTGTTCGGTAAGCCCTTTAAAAGGGGGGGTGGGGGGGGGGGGGGGCGGAGAAGGGGTGGAAACTGGGGGGGGGGGGGGGGGGTGGGAGAAGGAGTGAAGACAACTTTTAAGAAACCAATGATACACGGCTGTGCAACTCGACGGATATTTAACGTTACCGGTCGGTTATCCTTGGTTCTGAAAACTACTGCTTACCTTTTTTATCCCCAATGAGCCAATGAAATTCACTCGTCAGCACTGGCTACAACCTACGAGAACCTCCGAGAACCTTCGACCTCCTGGCAACCCATTAGGACCTCCTGGTGACCCACCAACGGCGCAAGAATTCTTGCTACTCCCCATGGCGGCTTCATTCTAGTCATCGCTAATTTTTCAATATGTTACATTTGTGGCGACCATAATGAGGCCGTGACTAGTTCCCAGAATGCGGGAACTCCTTACGACCATGAAGGCGACTCCACGGCAACTACCCGCGAACATGTGGTGACTGCATAGTCTCCTGCAGTCGCCTAAAAAGTCGCCTAAGTGGAACAGGTCCATAAGGTCATCACAGAAGTCAGCCTTCAGGCAATTCCATTCACTATGAGTTATCAACCAGGTTAGGACAAGGCTACATGCACAGACAACATCTTAGCTGTAGTACTAAAGAGCCAGAACTATCTGTGCTTCTGTATCATTGAAGGGATCTACAGAATGCACTACCTCAAGAGGCAGCTAATATCATCAAAGACCAAAACCAACCTGACATTTCACTGCCACCATCAGGTAAAAGGTACAGAATCTGGAGAACATTCAGCTTCAAGAATAGTTTCTTCCATCAACATCAAGTTCTTGTGCAACCCTAAACACATATGCTACCACTACCCTTCAACCACTATGGACTTTGCCCTGCTGTGGTTCTACATATTTTGCTTTTTGCAATATCCTGGTCCAGTTTACTTAGAATAACTGACAATTGATCGTACATTTATTGTTGTTGCCGGTAAAACTGCAGCAAGCACTAATTTCATTATTTTGCTTCATATGTGGTGCATATGACAAATAAACACGAATGTAGACACAAAATGGTGGAGAAACTCAGCGGGTGAGGCAGCATCTAAGGGGAGAAGGGAATGGGTGACGTTTCAGGTCCAGACCCTTCTTCAGACTAATAAACACACTTGACTCATGATAAGAAAGGAACACAATGGGAAAGACTGAAACAAACAGGCGGAATAACCAATGCAGCCTGAAAGAATCAGGACGAGCACTCACATTGACAGCAAAATGATCATTAAACAGTAAACTTACATTGAATGCACACCGTTGCAACATCTTTTGGGATTCGAGATGTTTCCTGAAAAATGTTAAGGAGGCATTTAAAAAAAAATAGTACATCAGATAATTTCCTTCATGATGTCAATTATTGCCCAGCACTGTGGGCTTCAAATAATTTACCATTTAAATCTGATCACCACCATGATTGATCACCTCCATGAGTATAGATTGTAACCATGCATCATTTTCCCCAAACATACACTTTCATTCTGTTCCTGGCAGTTAGAATAACTTAACTCAACAACAATCACTGTCTGAGTTGCCTGCTCAAGTTAATGGATGCTGTTTACATGGATTTTAGTGAGGCATTTGACAAAGTCCCTCATGATAGGCAGGTCTGGAAGATTAAGGTGCATGGGGGTCCACAGTGATTTGGTCATTTGAATTCGGAACTGCCTCACTGACGGAAGCCTGGGTTGTGGTGGAAGGCGTTATTCTGGCTGGAGGTAGGGAATTGTGCTGCTACCTCCGTTTGTTTGTGGAATATATAAATTACTTGGACGTAAATGCAAATGAGCTGCTTAGTAAGTTTACAGATGAAACCAAAATTGATGGGGTTGTGGGCAGCGAAAAGGTTCACAAAGTATACAGCGGGATTTAGATCAGCTGCATAAATGGCGGAAAAATGGCAGGCAGGGTTTAATTTGAGCAATTACGAAGTGCTGCACTTTGGGAGGTCAAATGCAAGGGGAGAGCATGCAGTTAATGGCAAGTTTCTTAACAGCACTGATGTACAAAGGAATCTGTGGGTCCAAGTCCATAGTTCCCTAAAGTGGCAATACAAGCAGACAGAGTGGTAAAGAAGGCAAATTGTGTGCTTGTATTCATAGGTCAGGACATTGACTGTGAGTCAGGAAGGCATGTTGCAGCCTTATGCCCCTGTCCCACTTAGGAAACCTGAACGGAAACCTCTGGAGACTTTGCGCCCGGAGATTTTTGTCAGTCTCCCTAATGGTCGAAAATGGTTTCCGTTTTAAAAATCGGTAATTGTTTAGTCGAAGCTGGTTGCGATGCTAGTTGAAGGTGGTTGCCGGAGGACAAAAACCTCCGGGAACCGCACGGAAACCTTGGGTGGGGCGCAAAGTCTCCAGAGGTTTCCATTCAGGTTTCCTAAGTGGGACAGGGGCATAACAGAACATTTTTAGGCCACATCTGGAGTGCTGTTCGATTTGTGTTGTCTGTGGTTCTAGTGTCACATAACAGAATGGTTTGTCGAGCCTTTTGTGACAACGCACAAGAGGCGCAGCCTGGATTAGATGGTGTGATCTAATGGTAGGTTGAACAAGGTTCGATTGTTAAAGACTAGAGGGCATAGCTTTACGGTGAGGGGAGTAACATTTAAAGGAATGTGTACGGCAAGATTCGTACACAGAGTGGTGGGTGCCTAGAATGTGCTGCCAGGAATAGTGGAGGCAGATATGATAGTGACATTAAATAAACTTTTGAATTGGCACAATAAGGAATGGAGGGATATGCATCATGAGTAGGCAGAGAAGGTTGGTTTAACTTGGCATCTTGTTCAGCGTGGATTTTGTGGGCCAAAAATCGTGTTCCTGTACTTTGCTGCACTGTTCTGTATACTGATTTTAGAAAAAACACTATCCTGTATCGCTGTGATTTCTGGCCATCTTACTCAGAGTCCTCCTCTGCTGAGCCAGCCCCAAGGATTTTTCCCATCGATGAAAAATAAAAAGTTACGAGTGTTTAAAAAACCTTGAGATCAGCTGATTGGTCCTCTCGCCTGTCAATCACCGCGATTAAGGTAACGCCCTTCCGAGAAAGCAGGACTATAAAACCCCGGCTGCCTGGACGGGAGTCAGTCACTCTGCAAGATCGCGAGGGAGAGGCCACGACTGTCATTCTGAGCTGTGAATCAACTAAACTGTGAGTCTGCAATGCACTTGCAATAAATGATTTATTAGCCCTTAATGACAATGCCATGAGTTGTTTGGCCTGCTGCCCTGCCTGTGCTTGAAAGTGCAATGCTTAATTGGAAATAAAATGAAATGACAATGCCATGAGTTGTTTGGCCTGCTGCCCTGTCTGTGATTAAAACTGCAATGCTTTATTAGGTCCGACTGTGTTTGGAAGGAATAAATGCTTTATTAGATCTGACTGTGTTTGGAAGGAATAAATGCTTTATTAGGTCCGACTGTGTTTAGTCCAAAAGTCCCGCTCATCTCGTGACCGCTTAGTGGACAGGTCGCACAGATTGCGTAATATCCGGTGAGAGCAGAGGTCGTGCTGATTGCGTAATTTCTGGTAAGTGCAGAGGTCACGCTGATTGCGGAAGTGGCGCTGACTGCGGAAGCCCCACAGTGGAGAGGCCGTGCTCAGCCGTGTGAGTAGATTCAAGGAAGTTTACTGTCATATATATGGTGTGAGTCAGTGCGCGTGTGTGTGAATATGAGTGTGTGAGTATGTGTGTCTGTGTGAGTGTATGTCTGTGTGAGTGTATGTGAGTGCGAGTGTGAGTGTATGTGTGTGAGGTGGAGGGAGTGTGTGTGTATTGGAATTGGTGGAAAGGTGGAATATTGCGTTGGGGGACCAGCCCTCCCCAACGGCTCCCACTTAGTGTAGTAGGCAATTAGATTTCAGTCCATCGCATAGTCTATGTGAAGTCTACGACTTGTAAAGACAACATATAATCACAGATTCCATAGGATCTGGTGCTCGTTTGAAATATACAATCAACATATTTTGGGAAATTCCAGAGAAATATTCACAGAAGGGATGGGTCACTTAAAAAATTTAAAGTGTGCAGAAGAGATTCGCCAGGATATTACCTGGACTTGCAGACTTGAGTTTCAAGAAAAGTTAGATAGGCTGGGACTTTTTTGTTTGGAGTGTAGGAGGCCGAGAGACAACCTTATTGGACTGTAATAGATTAGGAGGATTTACTCAGAGGGTGGTCCACATGTGGCATAAGCTGCAGAACAACATATAGAAGCGGGTGCACCTACGACTTTTAAAATACATTTGGACAGATATATTGATTTGGATAGAAGGCTTTGGGCCAAATTAGGACGTCCAGTATTGTAACTGGGTAGGCATGGACAAGATGGTCCTGTTTCCATGCTGTGTATCTTTATGATCCTGCTCTGCCATTCAACAAGGTCATGGCTGATCTGATCTTTGGTCTCAACTCATTTTCCTGCCCAATTCCTGTAACCCTTGATTCTCTGGCAATGCAAAAATAATCTGCTGTAACCCTCAATTCCCTGGGAATGCAAAATAAAAAGCACCCATTTTAACACTAGTCTTAATTTAAATCCACCCTCTTCCTCACATTTCCATTAACGTGTTTATCCAGCCCCATAGACTATCCTCATTCCTCGCGTGGATTGGATACAGGCCTGCCCCCACAGCCTTTCCCAGTGGATCAGATACAAAACCCCGTCCCTCCACCTATCCCCCAATGGACCCATTACCAATGAACGTCAGTCTATCCCAGTAGATGAAATAGAGACCAGGTCCCTCAGAACATTCCAGTGGACCAGATGCAGACTCCCTCCCTCGTCCCTCCTGTGTGGATTGTTATACAGGCCAGGTCCCGCAGTTACCCAGCGGATCAGATGCACGTTCCCTCTTCCCCCATCCCTCCTCCGCACTCACACCTCCACGCTCCCTCCCTCATCCCTGCGCTCCCTCCCTCATCACCACACTCACTCCCTCACCTCCCCGGGCTCCCTCATCCCCACTCCCTCCCCCCCCCCTCATCCCCATGCTCTCTCCTCCCTCACTCTCTCCCTCCATCCCCACAGCCCCCTCC